>CP092882.1:43662246-44021234 GCA_030710605.1 Cordylochernes scorpioides
TTATGTGTATCCTATAGCTCAATTAAAGCAATCTTTTATCAAAACCATTATTATTATTCAGCCACGACTGCACCACCATAGCATAATCATCAAGATGATCCAAAATATATATATCAAGCAGAAACTCTCATCTTTATTTTTTATAATATAAGATATATATTTTTTTAATGCAGGTTATTTCCTAATTTAAAATCTGGTTCATGACCTATTGTTTACATATGCTGATAGGGTTGAGATCTATTGTCTTTTCTGTAGATGTAATATTTGTTCTTTTAGTCGTATCAGGATTATTCTTGATGTTTTACCTATGTATGCAGTCTGGTATTTGCTTCGTGGAATTTGGTATTATATACGTTTTTATCATGTGTGTTATTAATATAGGGTTTCTTAGAGTGTCGGAAAATATTTTGAATGTGTTTTTTTTTTATGTTGTGTTTATTAAGTGAGTAGAAGGTATGTGAGGTATGGTTTTATAAATATAGTTTCTTTCTATTATTCGGGTTATAGCTGTACTTTTTAAGAAGTGTTGTGAATAACCAGGGTGTCATAAATAATTAGTGTGTTTACAATAAAGGTAAATTCTGCTTTTATTGATGTTATTGTGGAAGAATGGATACGAGATCGTTTTTTTAAAAGAGTTTTTACTACTGTATACTTTAGGTATGTTGGATTATTTTGTGTTTTATCGTGTAAATGTATGTATATCTTGGTTGGACGTCTTTTTATTGTAATGTATATATTTTTTTATATGTACAGATTTTTCTTTTTTTTTTCTATAGTGAATTTTATTTGGGATTGTAAGAGTTGAAATGTTCAGGATGTTATTAGAGTAGGTTTTTTGTGATGCATAAGATGTCGTATGTATGAAACATTCATATTAAATGTTAGAGTGTTGGGTTGTTTTAATATACAGGGTGATCCAAAAGTCCCGCACTATTTTAAAAATTAATAACTCCGCGAATATTTGCGCTAGAGCAATGCGGTAAACACCATTGTGTTCAGGATGCAATGGGATTTTTATGGCAAATAATGAAAAATTCTAAATTGATTTTAGTTACAATTTTATTCGCCAGATGGCGCTCTACCAGAATCAGAGATTCAGCGGCCAAATTGTTTGATAAATTGAAAAATATAACTGATCAACACGTATTTTTCCTTTTTGAATACCAGGAAAGAACCCTAATAATATCAAATAACAACTTGGTAAAACACCACTTCGCCAAAAGTAGAAGAATTGGTTGAGGATTTTTAAATACAATCGGAGATATGTAAAATAGGTAAATGCAAATTAAAACATGTAGCAAAAAATATATATATTTTATATACGGTTTGTTTTCGAGAGAGAGAGAGAGAGAGAGAAGATAATAAATTTCTAATTTTTTAAATTAAACTCTCTCTCAGTATTGATGATAATTATTTTAATTCATTTGAAAAATATGTATCTATCTCTGATAATTTATTTTACTCTGGAATGCCGTTGTTGTCGTGTCCAATAAAGAGCCTCAGATGTCTCCATGCATCTCCATCACAGCAGCAGCAATGTTCACTATCTTGGGTGTGTAAAGCTGCTGCTCTGGGTCTATGTAAAATTTCTGCAAGGCTGTGGCCATTGCTGAGTATGAGAATATGTGGGTAGGTGTTAGTTCCACACCAGGACAGTTTTTGGATGCCCTATAGGTTCTTGTGCCATATGGATGTATTGTCATTCCTTTATAGTGTTTTGTTCTAAGTCTTGTTATAGTTTTTGTCATTTTTCTGTCGGAGTTTATTTCCCATTTTGATCTTTCCTATTTTTTGTTTGATTATCTTGTATTTTGACAAAGCATCAGCGTCAAATAATGACATTTGTTCTTTCCTTTGGCTCAACTTTCTGGCTTTCTATGCCAATTCAAATGCTATTTCATTACCCCCGATCCAAACATGGGCAGGAATCCATTGTAGATTGCAGTTATTCTCCAATGGTTCCAGTTGGATAAGTAACGGGTGTATTTTCTGTGTGATTTTAGTATTGCCCTTCTGAATTGCTTCTAGAGCGGATATGGAGTCGCTGTATATTAAAATTCCTTCTGCTTGATGCAGGGATGGTTGGTAACGGGATACATCAAGGGCTTTCCAGATAGCTGTCAGTTCACAAGTGAAGTTTGACGAAATCTGTCCTGCTCCTTCTTTGTTTTGATGTGTGTTCCATCTTGCAGTATTACGTTAATTCCCTCCCCTCCATTACTCAGGGTAATATCTGGAGATTCATCTGTATATGCTGTTAAAGGGGGTGGCCTAGCATTTTTAATCAAGAATTTGTACTATGAGGACATAGCCGTTAATATATCAAACACATCAGACCTGGAAGCCCAAGGTATCAAAGTCTACCTCAATCAAAACCAAGCCATCAACATATACAATATGTATCAACCTCCAAACAATAAACTTATTGACGATGGAAAATGGCTCAATTTCTTACAGACAACACTATTATTGTAGGTGACCTTAATGCCAAACATCAACTATGGGGATGTTCCACGCCAAACCCAAGAGGCAAAATACTATCAAACATATTTAACGACCATGCCTTCATGTGCTTAAATGATGGGAATCCTACTCGTCATTCCTACACCTATAATACTGCACAAGCACTTTATATAAGTTTTTAATATCCTGACCTTTTTCACGAGTGCAAATGGCAAATATTAAAAAGTATTGGAAGTGATAATTTGCCTAATTTGATAGAAATTAGTACCAAGACCAAAACCAGTTCAATTAAGAAAAATTCCGGAACTTCAAAAAGGCTAATTGGATATCTTTCAAAAACACCATTATTAAAGCAGCCAAAGTTTCAACACAAAGAGGTAATATTAAGAAATGAATTCCAAATTATACACAACAGGCAAAAAATATTCCAACACTTAAAACTAAAAGAAATTAACTTCAAAAAAGTTCACCCAAAACCAAACAAATTGTAGAACTGAACTGAACATTGTGAATGCTAAAATAAAAAGATTATACATAAATGTGTGAAAAGGGAAAAATAGTAGGTAGTGTTAATCTTTATATTTTGTATTGGCATTATTGGGGGGGGGGGGGGTGTGACCTGTATTATAATGACACCAGAACGCCATCATGTCACGCAATGCTTAACTGGGCATATCCGTCTTTCCAGACTTGTCAGACGAGCTGTCAGCATTGGGCGCGTTCTTGTTAGAAACGTGCTCAGGACGCACCACGGGAAGGTGCTGATCAGCATATGTAGGTAGCCGTCAAGCCTCCCTACTTTGCGTAATCTGCAACTGGACGTCACTCCTGTCGCAGACCCTTATTAGCATCGCTTACTCTTCCACTGAGTTCCACAATGGTCTGTCGTGATCAGTTAGCCCCAATCACCCTCTTTCAGGCAGCCAGGTACAGACCGCTACTACCCGCGAGTCGGGTGCCGAGGGCTGCAGATGCCAGGCACATAGTCCTACCCACTCTCCATGCTCAGAACTAGGGCCCCGGGTCCAGCACAGTGGGTACAGTGGAGTGGACCCAGGAGGAGCTCTGAACATCAGAAATAGACAGCATCAAACGACACTTACAAGATTTAGAATAGGCCAAATCAAGCCATTGAAGATAGAAAATAACAACAAAATCTACCCCACTTCCCCAAAATGTAGCTTGGCACCTGCAGCTCCAGAAGACATTGTGGCTTGCATTAGATGCACTAAACAGGACCTTCGGGAGAGGCCGCTGCTTATCATAAAAGAGCTCGAGGAGCATGAACTCATGGAATTCGTGTACACTTTACACAAAGGGATAAGAAAAACAACAACAAATAATTTATCTGATCGTTTAAACCAATTGTGTAAAGTCCTTTCTTTTTAAGTATGTTTTTGTTCTCTTTTTTTTTTGTGCAGGGTTCATTCAAGTTAAGATTGATGATTACATTTGATGGCACTGGCGAAGGAAATATTGGTTCTTCTTAAATTTGAAAGTCATTGTGTTTCATATTTATGCCCTTTCTAATATTGTTGTCGTACTGAAGTGTTGAAGAACTTTTGAGTCTTTCTTTTTGTGTCCAGTTTAAATAGGTTTTATGGGATATGTGGTAGGTTTATTTACTTTTTTAGCTATTGGTGAATTTTATTGTTTTTCTTTTGTCTTCTGCTTTCGAGAGAGTAGGTCTAGAACACATTCTCTCTGAATTTTCCCATTGTTGGTGGATGAAACATCACCAGTGATTATTTTGGCCGCTTTTGCTCGAACACTGTCTAGTCTTCCTTTTAGTGATGAGCTTGAGGGAGCCCAGACGAGTGTTGCATATTCCATTATCGGCCTTATTAAGGTGGTATATGTTGTTATGAGAATTCTGGGTTTTGCTCCCCAATTTTTTCCACATAGCTTTCTTTAAAATGTTTAGTTTTCTGGTAGCTCTATTTGAGGTGATAATTATGTGTTCTGAAAATCGCAATTCCTCATCAATGACAATTAAAATAATTTTATTGACATCTTGTCAATACATGCAAAGTGCACAGTCTGCGCTATTTTAAAATAGATAATATGCATTATATACACTATGTCCAATGAATATGGCGCCTTTTCCAGCGCTGCAGAGTTTTGTGAAGAATCGCCAGTGGGTATCCAGCGACACCACGTATTTTGCGATCTACGATGAATACGTAGATCGCGTACTTCGCCGCTGAGGAGATGGTGATGGCGTGGTCCTCGAGACCAACTGAAAAGATCCAGGAGTGCAGTATCACACTTGGGTATTTTATATTTCTAATTTTATCAATTATTTGGTTGTTTATGCTAATATTGTGGTTATATTTATGCCTTTTTTCCCTGTCAGTGGAGAAGACGCATAGGTTTGGGTTTATTGGGTTTATGGTCATTTTGAGTTCCATTGCCCACTTCTCCAGTCCTCTCATTGATGTGTTCAGTATATTTTCTGATTTTTCTATACTGCTACCTGTGTGCCATATGGCTATATTATCTGTATAACAGGCAACCTTTGTGTCTTCAGTGAGGTAAGGATGGATGTCGTTAATATATAGCAGATAGAGTAGAGGACTGAGCAGAGATCCCTGAGTTACACCAGCCCATGTTCTTCGGTCCTTTGAAAATTCTACATTGACTCGAACCTTTAACCTTCTTCCTCTTAAGAAGTCTGCAATCCAGATTAAGGTTTTTCTTCTTACTCCAATGTTGTACGGCCTTCCAAGTAATTTCTCCCTCTACACTCGATCAAAAGCTGAGGTCATATCCAGGAATGTGGCCGTTGTCTTCTTTGTCGGTTTTTCCTGGATAGAATATATTATTGATTGACAGAAGTAGAACAGTTGATCAGGTGTACAGTGTCTGGATCTATAGGCAGTTTGGTAGAAGTTTATTTTATTATTGTTAGTGAGCCAGACTATGAGCCTAGTGTGGATAATTCGTTCTGTTATTTTACAAAGTATGCTGGTGAGAGAAATTGGCCGATAGTTCTTGGATTCCTTGGCATCTTTGTTTGGCTTCAGTATTGGCACTATAATTGATATCTTCATATTCTTTGGTAGTTTACCAGTTTGCCATGAAATGTTCAGTATTCGTAGGAGTTGATTTTTAGCTTTATCTTCAAAGTTTTTAATCAGTTGACCAAAGATTAGATTATCTCCTGGTTACCTCTTAGATTTTTCTATTGATGAGTTTAGCTCATTCAAGTGTGAAGTCTCTCGAGTCCTGTCTTCATTCGTATAGTTGAGTATGGAAGTGTTTGAAAGATATTCAGCAATTATGTCAGCCATCTGTTTGTTCTCGTTCTCGCTGTTCTATTCATATCGGTTAGAGTATTGGAGGATTGGTGTTGGTTTTGATTGTTTTCTAACACTCTATTCATATTACAGTGTTGGCTGTCCTTTCTTGGATCCATTTTTTCGCAGAATTCTGCCATATTTCTTGTTTGCATATCCAAATTTCTTGTTCTATTTTGTGACTAATATCAATGAATTCTTTTTTGCTTTATTCTGGTTTATTTATTTTAAGAAGTTCATTGGTATTGTCTCTCTCTCTGAAATCATTGCCTCGATGTTATGGTCCTTCCAGTAAGGTATCCACAGGTCTTTACGTCTCCTTCTAGGTATCGATGCTTTTGCAGCTTTGGATATGTTCGAGAGATTTTTCCAAGTTTTTTCCAAGCGTTCTGTAATTCAATTCTTCGTTGCATCTGTTGGACATTCTCAATTTTGAAGTTTAGGGTTGTTAAAATTGGTCTGTGGTCACTGATTGCACCTCTCAGAATTTTCAATTGTGTTGTGGGTGCGATGTTGTAATTTTTCACTGTGATGTATATTGCGGATTCTGTACCTATGGACTTGGATAGATAGGTGTTTTCTCCCTTATTTAATAGTGTAAGGTCGAGGTCGGTTAGCATGTCCTCAACCTGCTGACTTTGTTATCCTGGACAGGTGATCCCCAAGTTGAACCTTTGGCGTTGAAATCGCCGAGTATGATTGTGATATCCGAAAACGCTTCACTTAATGTCTCTATTGTGTGTACCCATACAAAATTCAAAGATTTCATGAGCTGAAAGTTGGCGATTTTGAGATGCGTCAAGAATTCGCTGCATGGGCTTTCCAGCAAATTGATATTAATGAAAACTGACTGTCGAATGTTCTGTGGACAGATGATGCTCACTTTTCTCTAAACGGAGAATTCAACATTCAAAACAGCCGCATTTGGGCAACAGAAAACCCTAGGATTTTCACAGAAATGCCACTTTATCAGCCTAGAGTTACAGTTTTGTTTGGGTTCGCTTCTTTTATTATTGGGCCATTCCGGGACATCCGTGAGAAGATCAACTGTGTGTCTCCCACATGTTCTGACACAGAGGCCAAGGAGATCTCGATGGCTGACATTGACAAGATCATGAGACAAGAAGCCGAAAAGCGCTGGGTCAACATCGCCGACACCACCATCCGGGTGTTCAAGTGGGTGCCTGTGGACGGCCGCGTGCTCAGGTCTCCTCGGACCCGGCTCAAGAAAAGCGAAATAACATTCATGAAAGATGGAGGACCTCCTCATATCTCCCGCGGTGCCAAACAATTTCTGAAGGATACGTCCGGTGAAAATTGTGTGATAAGTCGCCACTTTATATACCAGTGGCCTCCAAGATCACCAGACTTGACGTCTTGCGATTTTTGGTTATGGGGGTACATTAAATCGTGTTTTTATCGATGCTGGCCTACCACAATGGCCATGTTGAAGGCTTCTATCAGATGGCACGTTTTGTCAATTTCAACAGATATGTTATTTGATGTTGTCCAACCTCTCATCTATCGTCTGCAGGCGGTGTTTGAGAATATAGGGCGCCACAATGAGTAAGGATTGTGACCTAATACAAGAGAGAAGGCAAGTTACCTCATGTGTTATATAAGCTGTCATGTATTATATTATCTACCAATATTTTGCAGCTCTTTGTGTTGAGTTATGGGGATAATAAATGCTGTCCTCACATCCTGACTCTTTTTTTTTTTTAGTGAACAGTAATTTTTTATTTGTCATTTGCTCAAATATTATGTCGTGCAAACCAAAGTGTTATAACTTCTCGAATAACACTGGTACACACAATTTTACCCCTTATGTTTAGTTTTTCGCTTTTCGCTCATTAGAAGAAATAGCATAAAGAATATTTCCTGTACACCAATAACTTTAGAAATTTTGTGCAAAAAAAAATACAAAATGATTTTAATACCACTTTTTCAACGCAAAAGGTCGATCTAAAAATATTTTTTATTTGAGGGGAAACATTTTTAAAATTGTGTACAGTATAAGAAGACAATGATAACATTTGACAAGCCCATAGGATATTTGGAATAAAGTACGACAAATATATTTTGTCACTACCCTCTATATTTCATTTGTTGGATCATGACTAATATCCAGTTAAATATTCAAGTGTCGCCAATCAGTCAAGAAACTACACATTCCTTATAGCAAGAAATCCTATTAGTAGTGCCATCATAATTTTGGTACTATATTAACATTTCAAAAAATCGTGTATCGATATCAGCAATGTTTTTCAAACATTCAACCTATTTCACAAAACCTCATCTAAAATATAAATATTTTTGTTACATGTTTTAACTTGCATATACCTATTTTACATATCTCGGATTGCATTTAAAAATTGTCATCCAATTATTATACTTTTGGCGAAATGGTGTTTTCTCAATTTATCATTTGATATTATTAGGGTTCTTTTCTGGTATTCAAAAAGGAAAAATACGTGTCGACCATTTATATTTTTTTTATTTATCAAACAATTTGGCCGCTGAATCTCTGATTCTGGTAGAGCGCCATCTAGCTTATAAAATTGTAACTAAAATCAATTTCGAATTTTTCAATATTTGCCATAAAAATTCCTATTGCATCCTGAACACAATGGTGTTTACCGCATTGCTCTAGCGCAAATATTCGCGGAGTTATTAATTTTTAAAATAGTGCGGGACTTTTGGATCACCCTGTATATTGATCAAGGTTTACATATTTCACTGAATATAAATTAGGATAGCTTCGTTTGAAAATGGTTTTGTTTTCTAATTTAAAATTATAGAAGGCATGTAATGGTACGATAGAAATACGCAGCTTTCTATGTAGGGTAAATTTTAAAATATTCCTAATCTTTCCACTGACAAAGCAGAGTCGATCGGAAGATCATATTAAAATATTTTCCTTATTTCTTAATTTAAAAAATCTGAATTGAATTAGCTTTGGCCTCCTGGCACTAAGGAGGAATCACCGCCAAATTCTTATTTTAACGCTGGTTTTAATTATATGCTTCTTAACTCAGCGAGCTAACTATAACTCATTTAAACTTGAATAACTGCTATTGTCTCGTCTTACTAACTCTAATGACTCAACCACGTATACCTTTTATAACTCTCGTCTCACCAACTCTAATGACTCAACCACGTATACTTTAATAACTCAATAACTCTATTTATTTTCTAAAAATCAAGATTATATACATTTCTAAAATTTACATAATTTAACAATAATTAACAAAAGTAAATTCTAACAATTTTGCATATTTAAGGCTGGAACATACTCCCCCCGGCCGCTGAACCCTGGTTCAGATTTGAAGGGAAGCGGAGCCAACTTCGTAATAGGTCGTAGGTAGACTCCGGTAGCAGCCCGAACTTGGGCAACTCGCACCTTCTGGTCTTGAAGAACGACAAATACTTCTCTGCAGTCTCGTGTTCTTTATCAGCTGGTCCCAATATGAACACCAGGTCCAAAGCTACAGCAGTGTATTGACTATCTCTGTATTTGACATAGGTTGGTAGTTCAGTCCATTGTTTAGACTTCAGGTTAAACTTCCATAAATATTTCGACTCCTTCCCGGCGTGAACAAATACAGCTCTTACCCAATCCTGCACAATAGTAAAGTGATTGATATTTTTTGGATAGCCCTCTTTCTCACCAAGAATCGGAATAGTTGTATAACACCCCCAGGAATCTGTTTGAAGTCGGTAGTTATACAGATTACAGAAGTGTTGTTCCCACTGCATTCGAGGGAATAGTAAAAGTTTCTTGTTGGTATAGCAAATCTGAAGAGAGAGAAATTTCTCTTTCCAAAATATTTTGTTTGATCCAATCAGATGCCAATCTTTGTTTAGGAGATGATAGGAGAAAACCTTGTAAGTAGAGTGGTCGCGGGTCTCTGCAAGCATAAACAAGAACGCCGATGGTGCAAATGTCATTGCCAGGACCAAGAGGTCAGTTAGGGGCGACTTCCTGCTTTTCACTAGAACAGAAGCCCGACCCTCTTTAAGTTTCACTCGGACAATATTGTCGGTGCAAGTTACCTTATTCCCTCTAGAGTGTATTCTCCCTCCTACAAAGTACACCCTTTTATCGTGAGAGGCATAAACGATAGACTTGGAAATAACTATTGGAGCGAAACCATTCACTTTTCTCCAGATCCATTTTTTGTGAGGGATGTGGTATTGGTACAATACCGAGCGGACATTCGGGCCATCTAGAGATTCCACATCTTCTATGAGGAGGTAAAGATGAGTTCCGTCGCCGACAAAGACCTTCGGGTAGCTACATTGGATGGCTTTGGTAACTTCTGGCCACTCTCCATTTTCCTTCAATATGGCGCGGTGGTAGACTGGTAGCCCTTCTAAATCCTCGACTTCTTTGACCGCGGTCTGCCTCTGGAGATTCGCCATTGCCACTCTAGTAGGTGAGAGGAAACCAAGTGGATCGAAAATCCTCGCAATATTGGAGAGAAGATCTCTTTTGGTAACAACTTCTTCAGGAAGAGTTATATTAACTCTAAACGTATCTTGTACATGATCCCATACAATTCCTAAAATCTTGGATATGGCTCCTTTCTCCAAGTTAATTTTCCTCTCTTCGTTCATTTCCTCGACATGAGACACTATCTCTTGGCAATTTGAATTCCACTTTCTTAAGTGAAACCCTCCCTTTTTCATTAAGTCCTTTAATTGGTCTATTAGTTCTTTGGTTTCAGCAATCGTTTGAGCTCCTGTTAGCAGATCATCGACATAGAAATCATTCAAGGTCACCCTAGAAGCCTCAGGATAATTATGGCCTTCATCTTCTGCTAACTGTTGTAATGTTCTCATTGCCAAAAATGGAGCCGAAGTTGTACCATAGGTAACAGTCAGCAGTCGATAGTCCACCACAGGCTCTTCTGGCGATGGTCTCCACAATATCCTCTGATAGTCGGCATCTTCTGGATGAATTCTTATCTGGCGGTACATCTTTTCTATATCAGCAGTTATGGCGACAGGATACGTTCTGAATCTGAGGAGAATGAAAAATACATCCTGTTGAATTTTTGGTCCCTTGTGCAAAAATTGATTTAAAGAAACATTATTTTCAGATTTAGCTGATGCATCAAACACAACTCTCATTTTTGTTGTAGTGGATTGCTCTCTAATTACTGGATGATGAGGCATGTAATAGCATCTGCACAATTCTCGCTTCACTTCTGCAATTGGGACTCTTTCCATGTGGTTTAAGTGTTCATATTCCTTCATGAATCCCCGGTATTGGTCATATAATTTCACATTCTTACACAATTTTCCTTCCAACGAAAGGAACCTTCTTAAAGCTTTTTCTCTTGATTCACCCAGAAGCGGTCGATGTTGTCTGAATGGCAATTTTACCCAATACCTTCCATGGCTATCTCTGCCATGGTTATTCGAAAATAACCTTTCACAATCTTCGTCCTGTGTACAAAGATCTGGTGACGGCACAGATTCAGTTTCCCAGAATCTTTTCATTACGAATTCTAGTTCTGGTTCAGATTGTAAACTCAGGTTACAGACTTCTGTATTACTCTCTGATGTTCCCATGAGTTTTCCTAGAAGTACCCAACCTAGTCTTGTATTAATAGCCATTGGCAATCCTTCTCCGAGAGATATAGAGCCATTCAACATAAGTTCAGTGTATATATCTGCTCCCAATATCATATCTATTGGGGCTTGTATGTAGAACTCTGGGTCTGCCAATTTGAGGCTCTTCAAAGTTGGCCAATTAGGGTCTTTTAACCTGAAGTTCGGAATTTCTGAAGTGAGCACTCCCGTGACTACTGCCTCCACCGAGAATTCCTCAGAATTATTCAGTGGACAAAATGTCACACTTACTGTCGATGAAGAATGCTGCACTGGTGTGTTTCCAACCCCTATAATCATCCGATCTGATTTCCTTTGGACAAGTCCCAATCTTTCGCAGCATCCTTTTGTTATCATGGTGACTTGGGAACCGCTGTCCAGTAGGGCTCTGCAGGTGCATAACTTTCCGAGTCCATTTTTTATCTTGATTCTAGCCGTTGCGAGTAGTACGTGGCTATCATTGCAGTTTGCCTGTTGAGTATTCGTTAAATTGATAGCACTTTCATGTTCCTTCGGAGTTGTGTTCTCAACTTGGGCCGAAGCGCCTTCCGTGCTCGGTTTATCATAATGAATCATCGTGTGGTGCTTTTCCTTGCATACTTTGCATCGTTGGTTCAGCCTACAATTCCATGAGAAATGGCCTTTCCTCAAGCAATTGAAGCACAATTTATGACCTTTTACTACATTTAATTTTTCTTTTAAAGGCATTTTGCAAAATAAGTTGCACATGTATAGTGGATGATGCTTAGATTTGCATAATATGCAAGTGTCCGATTTCTCAATTAGCATCCCGTAGCTTTGGCATTTGGGAAATCTCGATCCGGTGGTTTCTTCCCTTTTTGAACATTCCTTGACAGCACAAGACATGCTTCTCGCATGTCTGGAAATGAACGCTATGAACTTGTCATAAGAAGGAAGAGTGTTGTCCACTGACAGTTCCCAATCCAACCTTAGATTTTCACTCAACTTCTGCTGGAGGAAGTGCACCAAGATCACATCCACTAATTGATTTCTCTTCAATTCCAGCGTTTCTAAGTTTCTTATGGCTTCATTACAAACATCCATGAATTCATGGAGACACTTAGCCGATGGATTCTTAATTGCCCGGAGAGAAAAGATTTTTGACACCTGGGCATAAGCTAGCTCTCTCGGGTTATCATATCTTGATAACAGTGTACTCCATGCTTGGCCATAATTTTCACTTAGTAAAGGGAAACCCCTTATTAATCTGGCCGCTTCGCCTTTTACTGCTGAATTCAAATATTGTAACTTCTGTATATTAGTTAACCCTGGATGTGCATCGATGGTGGTGAGGAATAGCTCTTTGAAGTTGATCCACTTGCCCATATCTCCATCATATATCGGTAAGTCAAATTGAGGCAATTTTATATTTGCCTGAGAGCCATTTGGCTTTATGTCCGCCAGTTTGTCTATGAGTTTTCTCTCATTTTCTATTTTTACCCTCAAGCTTCCAATCTTGTTCATTGAACCATCATATGCCTCACTTTCTTTATCTATATCAACTTCATCCAAAGAAAACAGCTCGTCGTAGAGTTTCTCAATTTTCTCTTTGATCTCCTTTAATTCTTCACCCATTATTTCTAAGCGTATTGTTTCATCTGCCTCAATAATTGAATCCACACTTTCAATAAATCCATCAATTCTCCTTATCTGACAACTTAACTTTCTTTGGAGGATCCTTTCGTCTCGAGACATTTTGCAATTGTATTCTCACTGAGTTTTTGCTTAAATTTCTTCTGTTTCAAATCCTAATCAGGCTCTTGAGGGACCATGAATTGAATTAGCTTTGGCCTCCTGGCACTAAGGAGGAATCACCGCCAAATTCTTATTTTAACGCTGGTTTTAATTATATGCTTCTTAACTCAGCGAGCTAACTATAACTCATTTAAACTTGAATAACTGCTATTGTCTCGTCTTACTAACTCTAATGACTCAACCACGTATACCTTTTATAACTCTCGTCTCACCAACTCTAATGACTCAACCACGTATACTTTAATAACTCAATAACTCTATTTATTTTCTAAAAATCAAGATTATATACATTTCTAAAATTTACATAATTTAACAATAATTAACAAAAGTAAATTCTAACAATTTTGCATATTTAAGGCTGGAACAAAATCGTTTATCATTCTCTTGTCATGCTCTGGCAGAATGACCTTAGTGATTCTCTTCCGTTTCTTTTGTGTCCTACATTTTCCCTAGAAGGGTCGTTATGGATTAATTAAGTATAAAAATAAGTTCATATTTATTTAGAAGAGAGAGAAATAATTTGAAAACTAATGATTCTCCTAAGTCTTATAATGAGGCAGTTATAGTAAGAGTTTAAAAAATGGTGAAAACTTTAAAGAGCTATAGAGAATAATTATTTCGTAAATTTTATCTCGGCTTTATCTACCTCCATCCAGAGAATGTAGACCTATTTTATAATATTGCGCTATCACCACACACGATGCTATCTATTGCCTGATGTACATCAATAAATCTCTAAATCTATATTCTAAATAGATATACAGGGTGATCCAAAAGTCCCGCACAACTTTAAAAATTAATAACTCCGCGAATATTTCCGCTAGAGCAATGCGGTAAACACCATTGTGTTCAGGATGCAATGGGATTTTTTATGGCAAATAATGAAAAATTCGAAATTGATTTTAGTTACAACTTTATTCGCTAGATGACGCCCTACCAGAATCAGCGATTCAGCGGCCAAATTGTTTGATAAATTGAAAATATAACTGAACGACACGTATTTTTACTTTTTGAATACCAGGAAAGAACCCTAATAATATCAAATGATAAATTAATAAAACACCATTTCGCCAAAAGTTAGAAGAAATGGTTAACGATTTTTAAATACAATCTGAGATATGTAAAATAGGTATATGCAAATTAAAACATGTAGCAAAAAAAAACCTGATATTTTAAATGCGGTTTGCTGGAATCCTCTCAGCTATTTATATTTCGAAAATAATAATTTTCTATTTTTCAAAATTCAACTCTCTCTCAGTATCGATTATATTTATTTTAATTAATTTGAAAAATATTTATCTATCTCTGATGATTTATTTTACTCTGGAATGCCGTTGTTGTTTTTGTCGTGTCCAATAAAGAGCCTCAGACTCTTTTCGTTTGGCCAACAAAAAATGTCCAATTTATATACACATATATTCTTACATAATGAGACTTCAAAGAATGCAAATAATTTTCATCTATTTAAATACACAACACATCTCCCCCCTTAATAATACTCCAGTCGGTCTAGGGGTTTCCTGGCTCTCTGAGGTCTAGGACTGCGGACGGGCACTTGCACAGCGGCAGCCTCCGGTTTAGGAGTGCAAGAGGACACGTGCACAGCAACAGGCTCTGGTATAGGAGTGCAAGAGGGTACGTGCACAGAAGGAGTCTCCTCCTTGTTTCCTGATGTAACCTCTGGAACCTCCTCTTCACTTTATTTCTGACTTCCACCTACAGGCTTCTCTCCTGATGTTCGAAGAAGTATCAAATTTCTTGTCTCCACTTGTTTCTTTCTCACAGGTCGCAATTGATTGATATGCCTCTTATACACGACGCCCTCGAAACTTATAAGGTAGTGACGGTAGCTCAATAATTCCAAAATGGTACTTTTTTACCGTTTAGGTCCAGTTGCATAGTTGCGGAAATAAACCTCGCAACCTGTAGTAAACTGCTCCTGCCTTCTTACGGCCTCATGAAATACCTCTCGCGGATTTCCCATCTTGGTATTAAATTAGAGAATCTTGATCTCAAACTTCTCTTCATTAGCAGTTCCGCCGGGGAATTCCTTTATTACAGTTTGGGGGAATGCTCTATGAGCAAATAGGAAACTTTGTAGATTCGTCTCTAAATCATCCTTCCCATTATTCTTTCTCAAAAGGTTTTTTAAACTCTCTTACATATCTCTCAGCTAAACCATTTGTACTAGGATTATACGGACTGGTCTTAGAGTGCCGTATACCATTCATTTTGGTAAATTGCTCGAATTCACCGGAGACAAACTGTCTTCCGTTATCTGTAACAAAAAATTAGGGCAATCCAATTCTGGCGAGAATTTCTCTAAGATGACTTATAATCGTTTTTCTGGTAATATCTTTGATGATAAAAATTTCTATCCACTTTGAGTATGCGTCCACCGGAACCAAAAACATTCTTCCCATGAACGGACCCGCTAGATCAAGATGAAGTCGATGCCACGGTTTTTCGGGCCAAGTCCATTCCGAGATGGTAGCCGGGGGCATGCTTGCCGATTCTTGGCATACTCTACATTCTCTAGTTAACTCCTCGATGTTACTCTCTATGCCTGGCCACCAGAAAATACCGTCTGGCAATCATCTTCATTTTAACAATCCCCATGTGTATTTCATGCAAGTCATTTAAAATTTAAGATCTTAATTTTTGGGGAATTATCATTCTTTCACGCCATTGAAGACAACCAAACTCCAAACTTAATTCCTCATTGATCTTATAATGAGGAGCTAGTGGGTTTTCTCTCGGTACCCTTGTGAATTTCCACACACACACAGTTGCCTTCTCTAAAATTCCTTAATACTATAGACAGTATTTTATCTTGGGGCGTCTCATTAGACACCTCCATAAAAGAGAACGGTACCTCATTCGACTTCCTAAGAAGAAGTACCTGGTCTTCATCAAGAGACTACCTGACACTCGATTCTAAAGGAAGACGTGACAATGCGTCAACATTGGAATTATCACTAGTTTTTCGAAATTCCACAGTATAATTAAATGTAGCTAATTTTAAGGACCCTATTTTAATTCTGGATGATGCACATATGGGGTGAAAATATATGAATTAAGGGTCGGTTGTCTGTGACCAATACAAATTTTCGTCCCAGTAAGTATTGTCTGAATTTCTCAACGCCAAAAGTTATGCTCAATGCTTTCTTTTCTAGTTGAGAGAAACGTTTTTCCGCTTCAGTTAATGTTCTAGAAGCAAAAGCTATAGGGCATTCTTCCTTTCTATCATTTCTATGACTCAGAATTACGCTTAGTCCATATTCCATTAATAATGATTTACATTTTTTAAATAACATTCGATATTTTTTCGTCCAATTCCATCTACAATTTTTATTCAAAAGTTGATAGAATAGCTGTTGTATTCCAATTGATTACACACAGCGCTCAACGTTGATTATACTTTAATTAACTACAAGGTAAAGGGATTAGATATAGATTAAAAGTAAACATGGGGAGAAAGAGAAAAGAATAAGTCTCGTGGCCACGCGGCCTCGCCTGGGTTACATCCACAGGTAGTGACGTCAGAGCTCCAGGGTTGCAGAGCCAGCAATCTCCTCCCTCGAAGTGACCTCCTATTCATGGATCACTTCGCCGCTTAAGAGTCTCGAACGATGAAGTTCGTGTAGGTTTCTCCCCTTATTTGCTTCAGTACTGAGGAGTTCAATTGAGTTCTGAGCATTTCTCTGGTTCCTTAGGATCATTGGATGAGATCGAGTAGGAGAAGGCTTCACAGTATCTTCATTATGGCTGTCCTCTTCTGTAGGTGTCACGTCTTCTTGATCTAATAAAGACACTGGATACTCTACAATCTCCCGTTGAGTCCCATAGCTGTAGTGTTCAACTGATGGAAGCACCTCCCGGTTGCTGTCGTTCCTCGATACATCACTCTCTTTGAAGACACAGTCCCGAGATTCCACCACTTTCTTCATCTCAGGAATCCACACTCTGTAGCCACGTCCTCTGAGTGCATATCCAACAAGGTTACCTTTGACAGCTCTTCTTTCGAGTTTGGATTTACGGACTTGTCTTGGAATATGGACAAATACTTGACAGCCAATAGCTCTTATGTGTTTAAGACTAGGCTTGTTCCCTGTCCACAGTTCATATGGCGTGCTTTCACCTTTTTGATTGTTGAGAACTCTGTTTCTGACATAGGCTGCGGTGTAAGTCAGCTCCGCCCAGGAAGCCTTTGGCAGACCACTTCCAGATATAGTGCTCCTGACAAGATCTAGGAGTGTCCTATTCATTCTTTCTGCCACACCATTCTGTTGAGGTGTATACGTCATAGTGTGTTCATGAACTATTCCGACGCTCGTGCAGAAAGTGTCCCATTCTTTGGAACAAAATTCCAAGCCATTATCCGTACGTATTCGTTTTAGTTTCCGGCTGGTTTGTTTCTCAGATTCTTGAATCCACTCTTTGACTTTTCCCAGGGTTTCGCCTTTGTTTTTCAGGAAAAATACACTTGTATATCTCGTAGATTCATCAATGATGGTTAAGACGTACTTGGCTCCTCCCCAGCTCAATACGTCGAGTGGGCCCATCAAATCCGCATGCACCAAGTCCAACGGCATGATTTCTTTTTCCTCCTTGTGTGAGTGTTGAAGGAATGGCAGACGGTAAGACTTGCCGATCAAGCAGTCTTCGCACTTTTCTGGCTTTGCCGGGCTGCAATTAAGTCCTCTTACGCTTTGGTTCTTGGCCATCTTTGCTATCGTATATGCATTTACATGCATCAGCCTTTTGTGCCAAAGTTCCAGTGTAAGCTCTTCCTTGCATTCAGATGCAAGAGAAACATGATCATTCTGATCTATCGGAGAGGATGGAGTAGTCTGGACGTAGTAAAGTCTACCCAACTTCTTTCCCTCTATCAAGAGTTTACCTTTCATGTCCATAATGTGGCAACCACTCCTGTTGAAGACAACCTTTCTACCGTTTTCTATCATTTGGCGTACAGACAGAACACTGTGACGCATATCTGGAACATACAAGGTGTTCTGGGCAACCATATTGCTGGCATCTCCCTTGTGTCCAACAATATTGGCACTGACAGTACCGATACCACATGCTTCTATAGAAGAGCCATTCGCAATAGTGATGGAACTCATATTGCTTGCGCACTCTTTCAGACATGTGAAGTAATCTCTCTTGGGAGTCATATGGTGCGTCGCTCCAGAATCTATGATCCAGGTCTCGGCGGTAGCTCCAAACAAAGTGTTGCACATTGCCGACATATTTACGCCTTTGTTTTGGTCAAACCTCTTTGGTCTTTGTTCATTCTTTCCTTTCTTCCTGCATTCCCTTGCATAATGGCCTTTACCTCCACATTTGAAACAAACAACCTTTGCTTTAAATTGTTTTTCTGTTTCAATGGGCTTCGAAGAGACATTAACGACCATGGCACCCACATCTTTTGGTAGATTAGACGAACGCCTTTCTGCTTCTGCCAACAGCCGTCTTTTAACTGTGGCGGTCGTGAAGTCTGAATCAGGCAAGTTACATATGGTTGAGACAACGGTGTCCCAATCCTCTGGTAATCCACCCAAAAGAACCATAGCCAAATCGCCATCATCAATTTTGTCGCCAATTTGGGCCAGTTCATTTACAATGTAGTTTATCTTCCCCATATACCCTTCCATATTGCTGTGCTGAGTCAACCTTTCGCCATATAACTGCCTTCTTAGTTGTACGGCTCGATATCTACTATCCTTTGGTGCGTATAATTTTTCCAGTTCCTCCCAGACCTCTTTTGGAGTATTCAAATGATGAACATGCAATTGTTGCTCATCATTAATCCCGAGGCAAATTTTTGCAAACGCCTTACCCTCCCGCGACAAAAAAAGTTTTGTTGCAACAAGGTCACTAGGGTCAGGCTTAGCCTCTCCTGGATTGATCAAACTCCACAAATCGTTTTCGATTAGAACGAGTTTCATCTGGAAGCTCCAGCTGGAGTAATTAGCACCATTTAATTTTGTAATCGTTGTGTTTGCCATTTTACAAAATATTTGGTAAGTAGAAAAAAAAGGATGGTCCAAGTAATCAAAGGAAATTTGTTTACTCACGTTTTAGGCCTTGCGCTTCTTCAGTCTGACGTTTTAAGTCTTGCGCTTCTTGTCTCAAGTTTTAGGCCTTGCGCTTCTTCAGTCTCATAATCTTTGTTGTATTCCAATTGATTACACACAGCGCTCAACGTTGATTATACTTTAATTAACTACAAGGTAAAGGGATTAGATATAGATTAAAAGTAAACATGGGGAGAAAGAGAAAAGAATAAGTCTCGTGGCCACGCGGCCTCGCCTGGGTTACATCCACAGGTAGTGACGTCAGAGCTCCAGGGTTGCAGAGCCAGCAATAGCGCTAAAATGTTTGCTATATTCTTTATGAATCTATAATAATAAATTAAGAGTCCTATGAAAGATCTCAATTGCGAAACATTCTTTAGGTTCAGGCGCCTCTTTCACTGCTTTAATTTTATTTTCTAAGGGATGCAGTCCATATTTATCCATTCTAAACCCTAAATATTCCACCGATTTCTTTTTAAATTTACATTTATATCTGTTTAACTTCAAACCTTTTTCTAGCAATCATCTAAACACTAGATCCAACTTTTGTTCATGATCTTTAAAGTATTTTCCTGCAACCAAAATACCATCTATGTAGCAGGCCACACCTGGCAAATCAGAAAATAGGCCTTCCATAATTCTCTGAAATTTATTTTGTGCTACCGCTACGTCATATGGTAGTATTTTATAAGAAAACAACCTCTTTGTTGTGTTTATATCAACAACAGCTTGGCTTCTTCCGCTAACATTACTTGTAAGTAAGCCTGTGATAGGTCTAGAGTCGAAAGTACGGTGCTTGTAGATAATTTTGAAAAGATCTCATCGATCGATGGAAGAGGATACCTATCTAATTCTATTGCTTTATTAGCTGTACATCTAAAATCACCACATATCCTTACACTACCATCCTTTTTTGATGCCGGTACTATTGGAGCGGTCCAATATGCATGAACTATAGGTTATAAAATGCAAGAATTCACTAAACGATCAATTTCATTCTCTACTTTGTTTTTCAGAGAGAAAGGTAAACTTCTGGCCTTACAAAACACAGGAGTCAAATCCTTTTTTGAATTAAAATTTATTCTAACGTCCTTTAGACAGCCCAAATCTTTGTTAAACAAATCTGCATACCTATCCATCAAATTTTTATATATTTAAATATATTTCGATTATATTCATTATTTAAAATTTTAATGCTACACAATATAGAATAATCAAGTTTCAACTGTTTAAGCCATTCTCTTCCTAATAAAATTACCTGGATTTTTTCATTTACAACTATTAATCGTAAATATTGGTTGGCTTCTTTTACAAAAACATTTCTTTGATCTATAATCTCTATTGATTTACCACAAAAGGATTTTAATCTTAAATTTGTTGGAAATAATCTTTTACCTTACTAATAATTCTTATAAATATCTTTAGGTATTAACGTAACTGGACTTCCTGTATCTATTGTAAAGCACTAAGAATAATCATCTACTGTTAAATTTATTGTGGCATCAGTTTCGCCCTGTACAGAATATATAGAGTCCTCTTGTACAAATTTACATCCCCACATTCGTTTACTAGCTTTGAAGACCCTACTTAAATGACCCAGTTTATTACATTTTAAAACAAGTCTTTGTTCTATGAGGTAAAACAGATGCCACGTGTGAATGTCTTTCACCACATATATAACACACTATTTTGCCTTTGCCACTTTGCCTGAAAGGCCTATACTGCGCCTTACTATTATTGTACTCACCCTTTTCATCCTTTCAATTCACAGGGGATATCTTGGCCACTAATTTATCTTGTAATTCTCTTGTATTTATCTCCGCCAATTCGAACGAGATCGCCACTGCAAAAATTTATCCAGAGTGACATCGT
Source organism: Cordylochernes scorpioides (assembly GCA_030710605.1). Lineage (NCBI taxonomy): Eukaryota > Metazoa > Arthropoda > Arachnida > Pseudoscorpiones > Chernetidae > Cordylochernes > Cordylochernes scorpioides. The sequence continues at coordinate 43,683,362 of CP092882.1, forward strand.
CGTCCTCTTGTAGTAGCTTATTTTGCAGGATTTCCGACTTGATTCCAGCCACAAAACGGTCTCGCATCATGGTTCCCAACATATCGACGAAATTACAATTTATTGCCAAATGTTTCGATTCTCTAAGATATTCCGAAATTGATTCTCCTTCCTGTTGAATTCTCTTTAAAAATCTGCATCGCTGTGGTATCACTTTCTTCTTTGGATCCAAATGCAGCTTAATTCTTTGAATGATAGTATCATAGGGTTGATCTTTCATTAGACCAGGAAGAAAATGTCGTTTCCCTGCTTCAAAGTTTCATAATCTGGTAGCGAGGTAAAAATCAGCACTTTAATCTCCTCCTTCAGATGCCAAAAAGAAAGCCTCAAATTTTTGTACAAAAAAAATCGAAGTGTCCTCCACTGGGCTATAGCATCTAAAAGGTACTATCAACTTTGAACTTGTCATGCTGATCTTTTCTACTCCTTTGTTTTCTTGATCCAGATAGTTTAAAAGAAGTAATCTTAACCCATTTTCCTATTTTTCCTCTCCATAATCCGAGAGTCAGATTTGTTTAAAAGATGTAGTTTTTTTACTTGCATAGACACCGTTTTCCTCAGCTTTTTACTGGCTCTGTAGATCGCGCATCCTCGTCGCCACTTTTGTTGTGTCGTAATTAGACGTACAAGAGCTCAAACTTGACCATGGCCAACAACAAATGTCCAATTTATATATACATATATTTTTACATAATGAGGCTTTAAATAATACAAATAATATTCATCTATTTACATAAACAACGGTTAATATATAGCGAGAAGAGTAGAGGACTGAGCACAGATCCCTGAGGTACACCAGCCCATGATCTTCGGTCCTTGGAAAATGTTCCATTGACCCGAACCTTTATCCTTCTTCCTCTTAAAAAGTCTGCAATCCAGATTAAGGTTTTTCCCCTTACTCCGATTTTGTGCAGCCTTTCAAATAATTTCTACACTCGATCAAAAGCAGAGGTCATATCCAGGAATACGTCCGTTGTCTTCTTTGGCGGTTTTTCCTAGAAATCTATTATTGATTGACAGAAGTAGAACAGTTTATCAGTTGTAAAGTGTCTGGATCTTTAGGCAGTTTGGTAGAAGTTTATTTTATTATTGTTAGTGAGCCAGACTATGAGCCTAAAGTGGATAATTCATTCTGTTATTTTACAAAGTATGCTGGTAAGAGCAATTGGCCGATAGTTCTTGCATTCCTTAGCATCTTTGCTTGGTATCAGTATTGGCACTATAATTGATATCTTCCAATTCTTTGGTAGTTTACCAGTTTTCCATGAAATGTTCAGTATTCGTAGGAGTTGATTTTTAGCTTCGTCTCCAAAGTGTTTAATCATTTGACCAAAGATTAGAGCATCTCCAGGTGACATCTTGGATTTAACTTTCCTATTGATGAATTTATCTCATTCAGTGTGAAGTCTCTCGAGTAAATATCTTGTTGATGGTAATTTCTTGCTTGTTTAACTAACTTGTTTATATTATTTTTTAGAGTCCTGCCTTAATTCGTATAGCTGAGTCTGAAAGTGCTTGAAAGATATTCAGCAATTATGTCAGCCATCTGTTTGTTCGTTCTCGCTGTTCATATCGGTTAGAGTATTGGAGGATTAGTGTTGGTTTTGATTGTTTTATAACACTAATTATATTCCAGTAATGGCTTTCCTTTTTTGGATCCATTCTTTTCGCAGAATTCTGCCTATTTTTCTTGTTTGAATATCCAAATTTCTTGTTCTATTTTGTGACTAATTTCAATGAGTTCCTTTATGATTTCTTCTGTTTTATTTGTTTTAAGAAGTTCATTTTTATTGTCTCTCTCTGCAATCATTGCCTCGATATTGTGGTCCTTCCAGTAAAGTATTCACAGGTCTTTACGTCTACCTCTAGGTATCGATACTTTTGCAGCTTTGGATATGTTCAAAGAGAATTTTTCCAATTTTTTGTCAATCGTTCTGTGATTTAATTCTTCGTTGCACAGTTCTCCAAGCTTTTCTGTATTTTTTTTTCCAGTGTTCTTTTATTCTGTTGTAAATTCTCAATTTTGAATTTTAGGGTTGTTAAAATTGGTCTGTGGTCACTGATTGCACTTTTCAGAATTTTCCATTGTGTTGTGGGTGCGATGTTGTAATTTATCGCTGTGATGTCTATTTCAGATTCTGTGCCTGTGGACTTGGATAGATAGGTGTTCTTTTCGTTATTTAACGGCGTAAGGTCGAGGTCGGTTAGCATGTCCTCAACCTGCTGACCTTTGTTATTCTGGACAGGTGATCCCCAAGTTGGTCTTTCGGCGTTAAAATCACTAAGTATGATTTCGATATCCGAAGACGCTTCACTTAATGTCTCTATCAGGCCTGTGTTGATGCTAGTATTATCGTGGTGATAAACATTTATGATTGGAATTGTTTTATCTGTAAGATAGATTTCTATTGCCTGAGCTTCTGTCGTCCTTTCTCTAGGCTTACTCTGATTATAGGCGATTTCCTTAAATTTTATTTCTAGAGTTTTAATCAAAACGGCAAGTCCTCCTCCGGATTTTCCCGGTCTGTCCATTCGTAGTGTTGTATATCTTTGATATTGAATCTCAGATTCTGATTCAATTTTGTCTTCTGAGGACAATTAATATGTGCATTGTTGTCACAGAGAAGACACGTCAGCTTTTTATTTTCCTCTGGGTACCATTTATATTGAGTTGTAGTAGATTTAATTGTGTCCTCGTAGTAGATTTCTCATCATGAGCTCGAGCTGCAGCTCCTGACGCGGCGGTTACCCGGACGCGGTAGCATTACTGGAGATATCAGTTTTGCTATTCATTTGAAAATGGGTGCCGTTGCAACGTTATTCATCTTGGAAACGAGCCAGAATTTGGTCAAATATTCCAAGGGTCCAGGGGGGACCGCAAGGAGGTGTGGTCGAACTTCTCCCCTTCCCCCTAGAATGCCGTCACTACAGGATAAAGCACTCTTGGTGATTTTTTTTAATTGTGATTCAGAATCTGCCACTGAAGCTTTACGAGCGTTTCGTTCCTTTAAAGATATTCGAAGCGGTAAAGGACCAATGAGTTGTTACTCTCTAAAGCGATTGATTGAAAGTTTTGAGGAAACTGGATCTCTGGAAGCAAAACCTCGGAGTGGAAGACCATCGACATGCAAGTCAGTGGCTGTTACGATTTTGCAGAATGCTGAAGCTATTGAAACGTTATCCACGTATGGAGAAGTAAGTGCTAGACAAGTTTCTCGAAAACGGGGATTACGTATGGAACAGTTTGCAGAGAACACACATTTATAATTTTTCTATAAAAATATCCTAACAAAATTCAAAGATTTCACGAGTTGAAAGTCAGCGATTTTGAGAAGCGTCAAGAATTCGCTGCATGGGTTTTCCAGCAAATTGATATTGATGAAAATTGGCTGTCAAATGTTCTAAGAACAGATAATGCTCACTTTTATCTAAAGGGAGAATTTAACATTCAAAACTGCCTCATTTTGGCAACAGAAAACCCTAGGGTTTTTACAGAAATACCACTTCTTCAGCACAGAGTTAGCTTTGTGAGGGTTCACTTATTTTATTATTGGGTCATTTTTCTTTGAAAAAATCAATGCAAGAACTTTTAAAACCGTTTTTGTAACTGGTGAACGTTATGTTCAACTTTTGAGAGAAAAGGTTATTCCCATATTGCAGGACAGACAAGCACTAAGCGAAATAACATTCATGCAATATGGAGGACCTCCTCATATCTCCCGCGGTGCCAAACAATTGCTGAAGGATACGTTCGGTGGAATTCGTTGATAAGTCGCCACTTTATATACCAGTGGCCTCCAATATCACCAGACTTGACGCCTTACAATTTCGGTTATGGGGGTACATTAAGTCGCGTTTTTATCGATGACGGCCCACCACATTGGCCATGTTGAAGGCTTCTATCAGATGGCACGTTTTATAAATTTCAACTATTTAATTGTGACCATTCTGTCATCTATCGTCCGCAGGCGGTGTGTGAGAATGAAGGGCGCCACATTGAGCAAGGATTGTGACCTAATAAAAGAGAGAAGGCAGTTACCTCATGTGTTATATTTTGCAGCTCTTTTTTTTGGGTTATGGGAATAATAAATGCTGTACTCACATCTTGACTCTTTTTTTCTGTAAACAGTAATTTTTTTGTTTGTCATTTGCCCACATTTTATATTATGTCGTGCAGGCCAAAGTGTTATAACTTCTCGAATAACACTGGTATACACAATTTTACCCCTTATGTTTAGTTTATCGCTTTTCGCTCATTAGAAGAAATAGCATAAGGAATAATCTCTGTATCCCCCCCCCCCCCAACTTTAGATATTTTGCGCAAAAATAATACAAAATGATTTTACTACCACTTTTTTCGACGCAAAAGGTCGATTTAAAAATGATTTCATTTGAGGGGATACATTTTCAAAATTATGTACAGTATAATAAACAATGATAACATTTGACAAACCCATAGGATATTTGGAATAAAGTACGACAAATATATTTTGTCACTCCCCTCTATATTTCATTTTTGGATCATGACAAATATCCAGTTAAATAGTCAAGTGTCGACAATTAGTCAAGACACTATACATTCCTTATAGCACGAAATCCTATTAGTAGTGCCATCATAATTTTTGGTACTATATTAACATTTCAAAAATCGTGTATTGATATCAGTAGTTATTTTCAAACATTCAATTTATTTCACAAAACTCCATCTAAAATATAAATATTTTTGCTACATGTTTTAATTTGCATATACCTATTTTACATATCTCAGATTGTATTTAAAAATCGTCAACCAATTCTTCTAACTTTTGGCGAAATGGTGTTTTATTAATTTATCATTTGATATTATTAGGGCTCTTTCCTGGTATTCAAAAAGGAAAAATACGTATCGTTCAGTTATATTTTTCAATTTATCAAACAATTTGGCCGCTGAATCTCTGATTCTGGTAGAGCGCCATCTCTAGCGAATAAAGTTGTAACTAAAATCAATTTCGAATTTTTCATTATTTGCCATAAAAAATCCCATTGCATCCTGAACACAATGGTGTTTACCGCATTTGCTCTAGCGCAAATATTCGCGGAGTTATTAATTTTTAAAGTTGTGCGGGACTTTTGGATCACCCTGTATATCTATATAGATACATATATACGCTAAATACACTGCGTGACATTGAAAATGGAACACCAAGAAATAGTGGCCAGAAAATTATGCAAATTTCAGGGTAGACGCGCCTAACCGAGTTATGCAAATGATGTAAAATGCGCAGCTCTCGTGCGCACATGGAGTAAGATATAAGGGAAGGAACTTGCAGAAAGGACAGTATTTGTGTCGTTATTTCTTCAAGGAAAATCATTGTAGAAATTTTGTTCGTGTGTCAAAAGACACGTGTAATAACAGAGAATGCCAGGTCATCGTAAACGGAGGCAGTTCAAGCAGACAGACGCTTTTACGAGGGGCATGGTGATCGGACTGAAAAGGGCAGGTTGGTCCATACGTCAAATCGCAGCTGATACACACCTTGGTGCGTCCACGGTGCACCGACTGTGGAGAAGATGGTTGGAACAAGGAAATGTGGCAATTTATAGGAATATCGGTGCAACCAGAGTGACGTCAGCACGTGTGGATCGGCGTATCCTTCGACAAGCAGTGGCGGCCCCACAAGCCACTTGTACCGCCATCCTGCAACATGTGCAAGACACCCTAGATCATTCCATCTCGACCAGAACCATTTCCTGTCGATTGGTTGCTAATGGCTTGCACTCAAGCCGTCAGCTAAGAAGACTGCCATTGACCCCACCGAATAGGCGCCAACGTTTGGAATGGTTCCGGGCTAGATCGACGTGGATGACGGAATGGCACAGGGTCGTGTTCTCAGATGAGTCGCGTTTCTGCTTGTCCAGTGATAGTCGCCGTGTACGCGTGTGGCGTCGACGTGGAGAAAGGTCCAATCCGGCAGCAATTGTGGAACGCCCCACCGTGCGACAACGTGGAATCATGGTTTGGGGCGCAATCGCGTATTCCAGGTCACCTTTACTTCGTATTCAGGGCACTATGACGGCCCAACGATACGTTGATGATGTGCTGCGACCGGTGACACTCCCCTACCTTCAGGGGGTACCCAATGCCCTTTATCAGCAGGATAACGCCCGACCGCACACTGCTCGCATTAGCCAACAAGCTCTACAAGATGTACAGATGCTTTCCTGGCCACCGTACTCTCCTGATCTCTCACCAATCGAGCACGTCTGGGACATCATTGGACGCCGTTTGCATGCCTTTCCACAACCGCGTTCAGAAGACGAACTGTGGCAAATGGTTGAGAGGGAATGGAGAGCCATCCCTCAGGACGCCATCCGTACTCTGATTGACTCTCTACCTAGACGTGTTGCTGCGTGCATCGCCGTCCGCGGTGGTCCTACTTGCTACTAAGCCGACGTCGTTCTCGCTCTGTATTATGACTATCATTTTGAAATAAAGATCACTTATTGTTCGTCCCTGTCTCTCTCTCTGTCTGCCGAGTTTCATCACTTTCTGGCCACTATTTCTTGGTGTTCCATTTTCAATGTCACGTAGAGAGAGTGTAAATAAATAAATTTATTTCAACACACAAACGCGATATCCCGGCTAGGGATAATTGCGTCGATTTACATTTTTTAAACAGAAACAGTTATAAAATTTTTACAAAAAAAAAAGTAATCGAAATAAAAAGAAAAATATATATATATATTTGGATCCTGAACCTTTCAGGTTTGAAAGAAAATCATGAATATATTTACAAAAATAGTTGAACTTATGATAATTCTCTCTGCTATTTACAAATTGATATAGATCTACAACATTATTTATTGTCTGTTGTCTAGCGGTGAAGAAGAGTGGACATTCCAGCAGTAGGTGTCTCGAGTCCTGGAATTCGTTGCCACAATGACAGCTAGAGTCTTCAATCGCGCCAATTTTTGATAAAAATCCCTTAAAATGTCCATGGTTCGTTATAAATTGTGAATTATAATAGTTTGGTCGAAAATATTTCGGAATTGCAAAAGGAAATAAACTTTGAAATGTTTGATTAGTATTCTTTTTCAGTAAATTAATCCTTGATATAATGAAATCTTTGAGTATACCTGGAATATTCAAATCATAAAATTGTCTATCTTCTGTTGATAAATTATTCAACTCATATATATATAACCTATAATTCTAGATTCCATATAATCAGTGATCAAAGGAATATTGGCTAAGGTGTGAACACAGTTATAACTGGTTGTTTTATATGTTTGGGTACACCATAGCAGAATTTGATATTGCATTGAGTTCAGTTTGTACTTATATTTTTCGCTAATAAATTGAAACCATATTTCTGTTCCGTAAGTTAACGTTGGTCTTATTTTAGATTTATAAAGTGTAAGCCTTTTTTGGGTGCTAAGACCCCAAGATTTTCCACATATTGAAAAAAGAAGGTTTTTCAATCTTTGGGTTTTGTTTAGTATAATGTTAAGGTGAGGGCCAAAATTCAATTTGTTTTTCCATCTATGATTCGCAATCGTAATTACAAGAATTTTAATTTCTTCTACGGGCATAATAATATTGTCTCTAAAATTAATTGAAATTTTGTCTTTATTGTGCAAGTGTAAAATACTAGTTTTATCAAGATTGATATTCAGCTTATTATCATTACACCATTGATCTATCTTTTCCAAATTAAACTCAATCGACTTTTTTAGATTTGTTAACCCATTATTCCAACATATAATAGTTACATCATCAGCATAGCAAATGATTTCAGAGTTTGGTGATTGCAAATTAGTTAGCAGATCATTTAAATATATCAGCCATAACAACGGAGACAATGGTCCACCCTGAGGACAGCCCTTTGTTAATATCTTTGAAACTTTCATATTATTATACTTGAAAATCGTTTTTCTATTTTTCAAAAAAGAACGTAAAATTTTGATCAATTCAACTGGTAAATTGTCTTCGTCTAATTTTTTAAACAAGGCTGGCCACCATGTATTAGCAAACGCTCCTTGTATATCAATTGCAATCAGCGTAACTAGTTGTTTCTGTCTATGTTCCATTATGATCTTTGTGATTTCTTTCAAACAGGTTGTTGTTGACTTATTCTTCAAGAAACCATGTTGTCTGGGGCTAAGGAGATCATTTTTTAAATAGTATTCGTATATTTTATTTTTCAAAATTTTTTCAAATATTTTTGATAAGTTAGAAATTAATGAAATAGGTCGATAACTCTTTACTAATTCCAAATTCGTTTTGTGAGGTTTTGGAATTATCCTGAGAGCTGCCTCTTTCCATCTATCTGGATAATATCCGAAGTGAATGCATTTATTAAATAAATCGCATATTAATGGTAAAATTTTTGGAAGGGCACTTTTGATCATGTTGTTACTTATACTGTCAACCCCAGGGGCTTTTTTGATGTCTATGTTAGATATTAGGTTCACTATTTCCCCTTCTTCAACACAGACCTTATTCTTGTTAATCATTTTTAGTTTGTAATTTTTAATTAGTTGATGGTAAGAATCATCCGTATCGAAATTATCATCTGGTACCAACTCATTTAACAGATTGCTCATTGATCGTTCTTTTAGGTGTTCTGGGGCATTGTCAATTAAGGGTATTCCCCTTTGTTTATCTAGTATTCTTAATTTATTAAAAAATTTATATGCGTTACCAAATGGATTGTTTGTATAATTTTCTTCTATAAGATATCGCCAGTTAATTTTCTTTGCTTTATCAATTGCATTAGTGTATCGATTCCTAGTCAACTTGAATGTGTTATAACTGATTGATCCGTGGCGATAATATAGGTTTCTTATGTAGTGAAAATGATCTTTCATTTTTTTCAATTCATTATTCCACCAGTTATTACTAGAATAATATTTAGAGTTGGAGGATATAACTTCCACAAAGATTTAAAGGCAGCTTCTGTTAAAAGGTTTGTAAGTCCATTTACTATCATATCAATATCTAAATCTGAATTAACTCTTTCCACTTTACTTTTAAGTCTTATTATTTCTGTTAAAGATATATTATGAGAAAATCGAGACCAATCAGCATCTTTTTCTTTGAATTTCCAAGTGGATTTTTGATTATTGAATAAGTATTCGTTTTTTTGACGTGACAACGTCTTAAATTAGGTTGCGGCTGGGAGTCACTTATGAAAAAGTGTAACGCCCGGTAATGTTACGATGAGTCATCGAACGAGAGTGCTGCGCGCGCAGCGCTAGAGAATTAGGCGCATTGAATCGGCGCATGCTTGTCTCTGTCTTTGTCTTTCTCGAACGTTCTTGGCGTTGGAAAAACAAGAAAGCGTCATAATACAAGTTCACACGTGTGGTTAAAGTATCGTCAGCTGTGTCTGTAGTGAAAATGTGGAGTGCTTAGATTCGTCATTTACAACAACTACAACAATAAAGGTAAATAATTGTACACTGATATTTCATTATCGTAAACTATGATTGATTGATTAATTATTAGATTGACACAAAAGTTGAGAAACTGAGTTTATAGGTTATGTCATACTATTGATAAATGTTGATAGTGTTAAGTAAATTATTAGTTTAAAATTAATTAATTAATTAATTATTATTTTACAAATTTTAAATAGTTTCAAATTTATTTAGCAAAAATTTGAACCTTCGATCTGAATAAATGTTTTGATTTTCGAATTGATTCTTTAAAATTACAAATATTAAGAAAAAGTGGCAGATATAAGAAAACTTTATTTAAACTGTGTTGAGCAAGAATTTTAACATCTAATTTAAGTAAATGTTTTAATTTTCAACTTCATCATTTACAATTACAAATTTTATTTAATTTCAAATTTATTTAGCAAAAATTTGAACCTTCGATCTGAATAAGTGTTTTGATTTTCAAATACCAACGCGGCTGGTGGAGTGGCGATCTATCGTAAATTATCATCGACATCTACGGCGGAAGTGTTCCAAGTTGCGATTACAGACGTAACTCGTGTCATTAAAACCAAGGGTGACATGTGCATGACTGAAGTTACTTGCTTCGCCGCTAATACTAGCTTCAAGTTTATACTCGGTGCTGTATATATTCATCCAGGAGCTAGTATGCAGGATATTGGAATGTTACTATGGCAAGGACTCGGTCCGTACATTCACAACAGCCAGTACGTGCCACCGTTCGTGCAAATTGATTCTAGTATACCGATTCTTCTGTGTGGTGATTTTAACAAAAACGTAAAGCCTGACAACTCGTTTCTTAATTTCATGAAAAATACGTATAATCTTGATTGCGTATCAAACGTTTCAAAGTCAACTACGTTAAAAGGAACAACTATCGACTTGACTTTCGCAAGACACATTACAGCAGAAACACTTCCTTTCATTTCATATTTCTCCTATCATCGTCCTATCCTCAACAAAATCACTCAAATAGGAATTAGTTAAGTTTAAGTTTACATGTACAATGTTTTAGTAAACAAAATATATTTCTATAGTTAAAATTTGTGCAATTCTTATTTTCATTCAATTCCTTGTTCCTATTGTGCAATTTAATTATATTCATATCAATAAATATTCTACCGTTGTCACGTAAAATCTTCGCCCGTAAAACCGACTTTACAGGCAACCATTTTGTTTTATTTCGAATTTTATAGCAACATGGTCCGAAATATTTGTTAGTTGAGAAGTTTGCCAGTTATTTATTAAGCTTAATGAATGCTTATTGGAAATAGTAAGATCGATTATACTAGTTTCGCGACACAGGTAGGCGTTTTCAAGTTATGTATATAGAGATCGTTTTCATCTATAATTGGTTTTAATTTAAATCCGTTAGAGTTAGTTACTTTGTCGAACCATAATGGGTGACGAGAATTAAAGTCGCCACAGAGTACTACTGGTTGGTTTTTATAGGTTTCAAGTAATCTGCTCATAAAATTCAGATGATAATTGTTTAGTGAATTAGGATGAATATGGAAATTTGAGATAATTATGTTTTCTTTAAAAGTAGATAAAGCCATTGTTGTACAAAAAGAATTAGTGAAATTTTCTACCATGGAGCATTTTAGCTTTTTGTTTAATACAATAATTGCCGTGTATTTTTCTTCTATCCTATTCGAACACACTATCTGAGAATCCATATCTTACATGATCTTGTTGTGTAAAACATAAGGTTCTTGAATCAGTAGAATATCGGTTGGGTTATCTGTAACATAACCTTGTAATTAATTTATTGCCCTAATACTCTTTCTAACATTTTGTTGAATAAATTTTAAGTTTTCATTCATTGTTGTTTACATAGGTAAGACATATATATTTAAATTATATATTTGACAAAACCGATTCCTCGATAATAGGCGTATATTGCTGAAAATGAAAATATTTTATAATGAAATTTCATTTAATATTAAATTTGGTCTCAAAATGGCTATCCGAGGTGTGATTCAATGATGTTAAGCAGATGAAAATAAAGAGATGCACTTTCTTTTTTTTAAATCAAAATTTATGTCATATATAACAGAAGTATAATAGATGTCACAAAATGCGAGAATGAATGAGGAAGAATCAAAGTGTGTGTTAACAAAATATAATTTATGTCAGAGGTGAGAGACGATGTGATGGGTGGATGGGACGTCTGTTGTAATGGGAGGCTTGTCCTTCTGTGGAGGCCTAAACCTGAGGGCCTTGAGCGCTAGCAGCGGTGAGACCAGCACCGCGCTGTACATGAAGGCGCACAGCAAGGAGATGCACAGCAGCCCGAAAAAGAACCACACCTGGAACAGCCCAATGATCATCCATATTCCGATATGATGGCACACAGCATTAGTAGGATCTATCTTATTCTTCCTGTTACACGAGGTAGAAGGTTGATAATATATTAAACATCTGTATTAGACCAAACGATTGATTAAATTAAGAATTAAAAGACAAAATACAACATTGAAAGCGAGTTGTTTCTTTATTATATATTTCGAGCTAAAATACTTTTCTACGGGCAGAAATCAATATATACCTCAGGAATCACCAAAGAAAAACAATCTATACTGTTTATATGTAAATTATGGCATATTTTGCATATAAGGGCACAACAAGGAGATTCACATCAGCCCAAAAAAGAACCGCACCTGAAACAGCCAAATGATAAACCATTCCGAAATAATGGCACACAGCATTGATTAGTAGAATATAAATAATTCTTCCTGTTACACGAGGAAGAAGTATTAAACCTCTGTATTAGACCAAACGATTTATTAAATCGATAATTAGACGACAAAATATCACATTAAGAGCGATTTGTTTCTTTATTATATATTTGAGCTAAAATACTTGTCTACAGGCCTAAATCAATACCCCAGATATCAAAGACTAAAAATCTATAATGTTTATATGTAAATTATGTTTATTTTGCATATAAGGGATTGAGTTGAACAATTCCAACTTTACCTATAATGAATGTGGATTAAAACATTTACATATTAGAAAAAGGAATAATTAAGGTATCCAAATTACCGTTAAGTATTACTTTTGTACATTTTCGGCACACTCTTATGTTTCTTATTAAAATACAAAAATTACATTTAGAGACCTTGCTCGGATAAAAAAATATTAAGAGGAGAAGATTTACTAATCAGTGGTAAACCTTTTATCAATGGTTTCTTCAAGTTATAATCTATAGATAGCACTAATATTGTATTGGATAGTTTTATTCTATATGTATTCTGATTGTAGATCAATTTGGCGAAACCGTTGAAAGAGTTCACTTCTGATATAAGTCGAGTCTTTTCATATAATATATCAATCATCGCAATAAGGTCTGAAGATATATTTTTGATCATGAATATGATAAAATACATAAGTTAAAATACAATATAACGCGGCTGATGATTGTAAAACGAAAATTAAAATTATACCGCGAATGTTAGAAATGTCGCTATTTCTCTTTGAAAATAAATTTCGATTTTTAAAAAAAGAAACATTCGCGATATAATTTTAATTTTCGTTTTACAAAATACATAAGTGCCAAAATGGAATTAAAAAATTTGATAAATGGCATTATGATATATATTTAACAATAAAACTTAATATGTGCTATAGGCAGTATTACGTTATACATACAAAGTAAATAAAATTTGGGCATGTAACAATGTTACCACGATTATGTAATTCTATATAATATCTTTAAATGTTCATGTTTCTTAGAGTTATTTAAATAATATTATTGGAACAGGTTTTAAATTGTATATCTCTTCATTTTACCCTGAATCTATATGGAGATATAAACATTTATCTAATCACTAAACTTCGTGACTAAAAAAATATCAACTAAATGGTAATATTTAAGCGACCGAGTCCTAAAGAATCGTGCCTGGAGACCATTGAGGTTAGTAAACCAGAATGTTTTGACTTCTTGCCCAGTACCTAGTGTGGATGAAGGTATTACTGAGGGGTGTATGGAAGAAAGAAGAGTTGTTGATAGGTAGTTAACGGTCAAGCCCGTTGAAGTAATATTAAGGGTTGTCTCAGAAGGTTCACTAACCACTCCAAGTTTAGTTTATATAGACGTATATTAGTTCATATAAATATTGAGCTCAATTAGAATGCTTGTTTGCTATTCAATTATTCTAGGTAGGGAGGGATAGTAGGGGAATTGTTTATGAAGTTTGTAGTCCAAGTTAGCTTGAAAGTAATATTTGATATTAATAAAGAAATTCAGATATAAATATTACAAATCGATCATATATTCAGATTGATTTCACAAAGTTAATTTATAACACCCTCTCTTGAAATACTCTTAAAGAAGAAAGATAAACTTATTTTAGTAGAGAGCATTGAAAAACTTACTTAAACCATAATTACCGTTCTTATATTTCACAGGAATTTATTGAAATTTTAATTAATTCAAGGGAATGTATATAATAAGACTTTATTGAGAATGTTTTTAAACGAGCACAAACGTTGTTTTAATTCACTTTTTATACTATCTCTCTCAGCATAAATAATTTAATATTGTCTCTTCTCTTCCAAATACAGCCTTCGCTAGACATTTATCCAAGTTAAGAACCTTTTAATTAAATAAAGTTACTTACAATTAACAAAAACAAAACTTTTTGAGGATATAAATACAATGCGCTAACGCGCTAACTGTATTTGTAATGTATTTTTTAATGTAAGATGTAATATTTGAAATGTAAACCAATTTGTCAACGCGCACGCGCCCATGTTCCTGTTGCTGGCTGGTTTGCAATTACAAACGGAGTCCGACAAAAAATTATTTTTCGTAAAATCAACTTTTAATTACATTTATCTAATACAAATTATCAGAAGGGGTTAAATTGTTGTATACATGTTGACGTTCTTTTGTTTATATCTGTCGTGGTCAAATAACATTTTAATATTATACAATTTTAAAATATATGTGTTTGATATATTATATATAAATATTTACATTTTACATGATTTATGATTTATATTTAGAATGATATATAATTATTTTATTATATATATTTTTTATTATGACAACAAATAATGAGATATTAAAGTTAATTTATATAATTTTAATAAAGTATATTTTATGAGCATTATATATTTATAATATGAATATTTTAATTTAAAATTTGAATTAAATATTTATTAAACAAATTAAAACTTATGATGAAAATATGAAAAGTTAATATTTAGTAGCCGCTACATTCCCCTTTTAAAATTAAGCTATGTCCACTACTGCAATGATAAAATATTAAATATTGATATACTGTATATGTCTACTCTCTTCAAAGCTTATGTTTATAGTTTGATTAACTACTTTGCCCAACTATTTTTCTGAATAACCGGAAATCTAATTAAAACATCCAATATAATATGAAAGAGGAATCTCCTTATCGTGCAACTGAAAGTTGCTGATTGGCTTGCGCCATCTATCGGAATAAATATCAACTATTCTCGTTGATTTTTATATATTCCATAATTCGCCAAATACCCATTCTTGATTTATCATCTTGATTGAAAAACTAACCAAGAAAAGATAAGGTTCAGCTTGCAATCAGGCTGATGAGGGCCAAAAGCCTGAAACGCTTATGTGGTTAGCTTTTCTTGATCAATCAAGAATGGATATTTGGCCAATTCTGGAATAATTATAAATCAACGAGAATAGTTTATATTTATTCCGTTAGATGGCGTACGCCATTAGCAGCTTTCAGTTGTACGATAAAGAGATGCCTTTTTCATAATTTATGCACCTTATCCCAGTACAATATCACATTTGTACTATTTTTTCACATTGTGTCGCGGTCTCATGAAATTCTGGCCTTAACTACCCGTTTCATGATTTTTCAGGATGCCTGAATGAACAGTTTTTTTGGTCGTTGAGGTAGAGCTTGTACCGCGCTGACGAGGGCTAACAGCATGAAACGCGTACGTGGTTAGCTTTTCTTGATCAATCAAGAATGGGTATTTGGCCAATTCTAGAATAATTAAAAATCAACGAGAATAGTTGCTATTTATTCCGATAGATGGCGCAAGCCATCAGCAACTTTCAGTTGCAAGATAAGGAGATGCCTTTTTCCATGATTTATGCACTTTAATCCAGTACAATATCACATTTGTACTATTTTTTCACCCAATATAATAATAAAACAGCATTTAAACATAGGCAAAGCAAGTCATCTATGAACCAGAAATAAAACCATTTCAGAATGACTTTTTCTCTTTAAAAAATCAACTTCCTACAGTTCTCTTTACTGATATGAAAAGATATTAGGAGGGATTGGCTCTTCAGTAGTGAGGATTAACCACTGATTTTCCAAACCCTCACCTATATTTCATCACAGAAAGGACAGTAGAAAGTTGGTTCAATTTGAAAGGAAAATATCGCGCTAAAATGGTTTCATTTTTTGTGTTAGAGTGTTATGGTTATTAAACGGGTGAGACTTCTGGAGGGGGGTTCAACACTAAGAGGCCATTTCTATTCAGTATTTTAATCGCTACAGTAATGACATTAGAACATTGCTTTATTTGAAAAATAAATAGTCGGGAAAATAGTTTACATTTCTAAATATTGAAGAACATTGATACATTTAACTTCGTCATAAATTGTGTCTCTTTAAATACTTCAAAAGTCTATCATTTGCTCTTTTGTAAAAAGTTTATTTATTACTAAGAAACACATTGGAGTGTAGGCCATGTTAATCATGGTTAATGGAGTTTTTGGATGCTTTACTGTAAACACATGTTAACACATGAGGTTAGACTCTGAATTTATGAGGTCCCAAAAAGCCCTATTAATTAGACTCACAATTATAAGGTGACTATTGAATTCGTTAATTTATATAAAATAATTAGAGACTGATCTGTCTGAAGGATACAAGTTGTGTCTAAGCTAATCAGATTTACCTCCCCATGTCACCATAGAACTCCGGATTTTTAACACTATATTTTATATTAATAAAATTCCATAAATGAAATCCTCCTGTGCGTGTTATATTATGAATCAGTTGGTATTTATTAATATTAATATTAAAATAAGAACATTAGGTCTCCAGGTAAAGGTTTCTTTTAAAAATATTTTTTATTTACAAATCTTTCTAGATTTCAGGCAAGAAAGCCCTTCTACAGGAGAAATAATTTTACATTAAATCTAAATAAAATGATTTAAAATCAAATAAAATGCTTTTGGTGTTTACAGTTATTTGATTGCAGAATCAACGCGGCCCTCCATTGCGCGTGCTCATCGAGTTTTGCTATTTCAGAGGTGATATCTTCATTTGGAGGTTATGGGGTGGATTCAGGGAATAGTATATTATAAATTTCCGGAATTTCTATTCTTCTTGCCCACCCCATAACCTCCAAATGAAGATATCGCCTCTGAATAGCAAACTAGAAAAGCACGCGCAATGGAGGCCCGCATTGTTCTGCATTCAAACAACTTTAAACACCCAAAGCATTTTTTTTATTTTAACTCTTATTTTATTGGCGTTTTAATGTAAAATATTTTCTCCCGTAGAAGGGCTTTCTTGCCCGAAAGCTTGAAAGATTTGTATATATTTTAAAATAAACTTTTCCCTGGAGGCCTAATGTTCTTATTTTAATATTGATTCAAGGGATTATTTTATCGAATTTATTAATCTGTTTGAAATCATAAGCCTATATTTTCTTTATATCTCTTTTCTACGCGCGCAACAATTTATATTTATATAGATTTAAGAGAAAATGTGAAATATATAAAATCTAATATTTTTAAATAAGCCTCAATATATAAATTTGCCTATTTATATAGATATTTTAGACGGAAAACAATATTAAACAATATTCTTTTGACAAGTATTTGCCCTAAAAGTATCCAGACTAAGTTGGGTCATCTGCAAATGATGCTGTAAATTTTCGATTTCAATTAAAAATGCACGGAATGCGCAGATTCAGATCGGTGAACATGTTACAATAGATACTCGAATCGGAATGTACCAAAAAAACTTGTTTACCACCACTAACATGGCTCTTATCGTTAAAATTTCATAAAACCCTACGTGATAGAATTTTTAGATTAGTGTCGAAAAAGTAGAAGATTATTCAATAATGTTATGGTTTCAAGCCAGTGGGTACGTACCACCCTGATGTGTGATATCTCGGCCTCGGTCCGCGCCGTCCCCATGTAAAAGAAGATGACGGGGAAGTGGATGAGATAAGAGAGGAAGGCCAACCTCGACAGCGGCTGGAATCCTCTCCAGGACAGGAGCTCGTTGATCAGACCTGATATCGTACACACATCCTTGTGTCTTAGCATACCGTCATATTTCATAAGTTTTTTAACATTTGTATTAAAAATAATGGAAGCATATCCTGAGAAGGAGCACATGTGCTTTTTAGATAGCAGAGCGCCATCTAGTGGAAAAAAATCAGCTAAACATATTTGGCCAACCCGATTTCTTGATAAATCAAGAAAAGCCATCCACAAACGCGCTTCGCGCTGTTGGCGCTCGTCAGCGTGGAGTAGACTGTTCCACTGCGTAAAAATTTGTATGTAAAATCTATTTTCATTATAGTAAATTGATGTTTCGCCTCAGTATTTTTATCTTTTTATTAACTAAAATTTTTAGCTTTGATTTAAAAATTTCTTCCGTTGAAAATTTAAAAAGAAACAAAAAAGAAAATATATATACAAGTCAAAAGAGGCATATCCTCACCACGTTCACATGAACATCTAGATGGCAGAGCGCTTCGGGCTGTTGGCCCTCGTCAGCCTGATGCAGACTGTACCTCTACGACCAAAAGTATTTTGGTCCCAGAGGCTTCCTGAGAAATCAAGAAATGGGTATTTCCAATGATTTGGAATTTCCTGACGAGGGCCAACAGCCAGAAAAACGTTCGTGGTTAACCTTTCTTGATTTATTAAGAAATGGGTTGGCCAAATATCAGGGAACAGGTAAAATCAATGGTCAGTTGATTTCTCTTCCACTAGATGGCGCTCTGCCTTCTAAATGTTCATGTGAACGTGGTCAGAATATGCCTTTGTTGATTTTAATAGCAAAAAAACATGACATTTTTTATTATTTTTTCACATATAAATATACGAGTCAAAAATAGTAAAGTTTTTCATAACAGATGGCGCGCTAATGTATCATGTTAAAATATAGTTTGTTATTTATCTAATTTAAGTCTTTGAATGACTTTTGAGTTAATTCATTTATTCCAATATGAAAATAAAGGTCGCCTCTCTCTTAAAAATAGACGCTAAAACTAAGCGCCGTCTATTGACTGTCTACTTAAACTAGCAGACTCAGGTTGGTGAAAATACTTTTATAGATATATTTTATATTATTTTATAGATCAATTTAATCCCGGAAAAAATATCCATCTCTATTCATTTCTATACTACATATATATTTATTTTAGAAGAATATAAATCATAGTTCTTAAAATTAAAGATTCTTCGGTCAGTAAATCTTTTTTAAGAACATGAATAATAAAAAAGATTTACTGGCCGAAGTGTCTTTAATATGAAGAACTATGAATGACGGCCATGCAGCCCTTATCTTTACGATAATATAGATCAGGTAATTTTATTATTTATTTGGTAAAAAAGTCAAATTTAGAGTTTCTCATAGATTATAAAGATAATGATGATGTTATTAATTCGTTATCATTAAGCATCATTATAGCTTTAAAGAATTTTAAAAATACGTCCGGGTTCTGCTGGAGTGGAGATGTTCGCTCAAAAATATAGTCTCAAAAATGTCGTTATTTTTGTATAGAATTATTATTCTCAACTAGAGCGGAATGACACAAGGCAATTCTGGGATTCACTCGAATGTATATGTATAAAATGAAATGATATGTTTCCAATCAAATAAAATGTTTACCATTATTTATTATGACCCGGCTGCGCCCGTGTTCTCCCCAAATAAATATTGCCCAATAAATTCACAAATATTATTTATTATGATTTCATCTTTATAATACAATATAATGCGGCTTATGATTGTAAAACGACGTTTGACAAGTTTTACCGAAAATGTTTCTTTTGAAAGAAAAATCGTAATTTATTTTAAAGAATTTTAATAATAAATTTATTTCTTCCTAAAATAAATTACGATTTTTCGTTCAAAAGAAACATTTGCGGTAAAACTTGTCAAACGTCATGATTGTATCTTATTATCTTTCTTAAGTAAAATTAATTCTAAAAATTAAAATTTGAAATAATACACAAACTTATCATGATAATACGAATAGTTGGCACTCTGTGTTTCAGGTACCTGGTTTATAAATCTCTCTCTCTCTTTCTCATGATAATAATAATAACATACAAATATTTTAAAAATCAATTGGAATCTTCGTGATAACTAGAGTAATTATGATGTAATTGTAATATTTAACACTTGTTAAAGAGTAAAATTCGTCTGACAAACATTCACTAGGGGAGAAGCCGGGCGAAGCTTGGTCATGCAGCGTGGTGTATATAATAATTATCATAATTTTACAACTACAAAATATTTTAAAAAATGAGTTTTTTTTTATTGCATAATTTCTTTATTATATATTTCATATGTTAATCTATATATATATATATATATATATATATATAGTGTAGAAACTATATAACAAAATTATAACAGTGATTCTAATTTTAAAACTTAAGGAGCAAACTGATAATAATGATAACTTATAT
The DNA here is from genome assembly GCA_030710605.1 of Cordylochernes scorpioides. NCBI lineage: Eukaryota > Metazoa > Arthropoda > Arachnida > Pseudoscorpiones > Chernetidae > Cordylochernes > Cordylochernes scorpioides. The sequence goes on from CP092882.1 coordinate 43,703,541, forward strand.
CAATTAGATTTGATTAGATTAGCAAGCTAAATCTAAATTAATTATAATAATAAATAGTTATTTAATTTTATAGTCCAGTTTTGTATTAAGATTATCTTCACTATTATGATCATTTAAATTCAAATTATAAAATTTGTAAAATGTTATTAATTTGTAGATAGAGGGAGAAAAAAAAATCCTTTACTTCTAATACATCCTCAAGTTAATTATATATTTATAATTAATAACAATAAAAATTAACAACGTAACGTCTATTACATCGGCTTTTACACGTCATTTAGACATACTCTAATCCTATATATAGAATAATCGAAGAGAGAATATATATAATAGTTAGAAAAAAGAGAGAAAGACAGAACCATGCACTTTTAATCAAACTAATAATAAGGAAAAAAAAAAAAGTTTTGTAAAGAAGGTAGGTAAAATTGTTAGTATATATATATATTTTTTTTATAATTTTATATTTTATCCTTTTTTTTCAAAAGATTTTTAAAGGTTTTTTTTATTTTATAATATGATTATAAATAGTTGTATTTAGTAATATATCTATAGTATGAATTAACATTTGTTATAAGTTTGGATATTATGTTTTGAAACCCTAATGGTAGACCAGACATACACAAAAAACTTTAAATTGAAATAAATTGGAAAAAGAGATCTGCTGGACCGGGAATCTTCAGATAAAAGTCCAACGACATTTCACCCCTTCTTTATTATGTCATAGATCTCTTTTAAACCGGATTTTATGTGTTAATATTAAGTTGTTTCAGTGAAATATTTAAATGAACATATATAACAGATACAAGTGTTAACAAATTCAAACTGTAAACCTACCTCGACCGCGGCGTCCTCCATTGTGAATATCTATTTCTGGCTGACACATGTTGCGGGGTGGGGGACATTTCAAATTTAGACCATTTATTCAGAATTTTTTTGAACAACAAGAAAATTAAAGAAGAAAGGAAAAATAGTTAAGGGAAGAAAGCTGAATTTCATAATCTTTACAGCTAGTTATATCAAAATAACTGATTCAACACTTATTCATCTTTTAATATTCCTTTAAAAAGGCAAATTATAAGAGTTTAATAAAGCTATTAATTGTGCAAATTCACCTTTATTTAACCTCCATTTTCCTCCCCAGAAATTGGAGATTAAACAAAATGAACTATATACTATAATACTTTAAAAATCTTGTGAAAAAATCTTTTAATCAGTTATTTAATTAAAGTTTAATTAACTGTTAAATATTATAAATTTGTATTAGTTATTATTAAGAGAAATTATAGAAAGTTGATTTCATAAATGGATATTTCCATTTATTTTTTTTTTAATATTTTATAATTGATATACTGTTGAAATATTTTACTTGTTTGATACTAAATTTGTTTTTAATAAATTCCATGTTTAAATTTTTAACATCTTCTATGAAATTATCTAATATATTATTTATTCTATAAAATCTTAGAAACTGACCATAATATATACCTTTACAGCAATTTAATGATATATTAGAATTCATATTACAGTATTTTATAATATTGAAATTATAATTACTCTTTTTATTATAAACTCTAACAGCACTATTTGTAAGGTCTATATTCAAGTCTGAAAAGTTAACTTTTTTGTTTCTATAAATTTTTTCATTGTTCTTAAGTTTCAAGTATTTAGGATATATTTCAGGTATTAATTTTTTAAACTGTGGATTATTAAATATTATTATGTCATCTACATATCGGAATATTTGCCAATTAATATTATTTTGTAGAAAGTATTCTCTTTCGTACCAGAACAATATTAGATTTGCTAATAACGGACTAGAAGAAGTTCCCATGGGAACGCCTTCTGATTGAATATATATTTTATTTTTAAATTCTATATAGTTAAAATTTAAAAATGTTTCCAGTAGAGTTTTTGCTGTTTTAAGATCTAATTTAAATGTTTTATATCTGTTATGAATAATTTTAATGTAGAAAGTTTTGTCATTAATGAATTCATTAAATAAATATTGGTTATTTTATTATTTAGATCTCTTAAATTTATTTTAGAATATAGGTCCTCAAAGTCAAATGTGTGTACTGTTTCAATGTTTGTCCAATTGTTCATTAAATAATTAATGATTTTTTTATTTGAGTCGATAAATTTATAATTATATTTATTAGTTAATTTATTTATAATAAATTGTAGTGTTGAAGCTAATTGTATATCAATATTTTTTATGACTGAATTTATACCAGATGTGATTGTTCTGAAAGAAATAGGTTTTTTGTGTAGTTTAGGAATTATATAGAACTTTGGTATGTTTGAATTTTTGTGGTTATTATAAATTTTTAGTGAATTTTCAACATTTTTGATGTCTTTTTTATTTTTGTGCCTGTAGTTCTAGCAAAAGTGTATTTATGATTATTATCAATTTCCTTTTTTAGTATATCGTGGTATAGATTTTTACAAATTAAAGATAAATTATTGGAACATTTATCTATAGGAGTGATAATATAGTCCTTCTGTAAATTAATTATATTTTCTTTAAAAGAAGGAATGTCTGAATTAGGTTTTGTGTATTTAAGTGTATTATTATAATAATTTATAATTTCCTTTTTAATATTATGTTTCCAAAACCTAATTCAGACATTCCTTCTTTTAAAGAAAATATAATTAATTTACAGAAGGACTATATTATCACTCCTATAGATAAATGTTCCAATAATTTATCTTTAATTTGTAAAAATCTATACCACGATATACTAAAAAAGGAAATTGATAATAATCATAAATACACTTTTGCTAGAACTACAGGCACAAAAATCAAAAAAGACATCAAAAATGTTGAAAATTCACTAAAAATTTATAATAACCACAAAAATTCAAACATACCAAAGTTCTATATAATTCCTAAACTACACAAAAAAACCTATTTCTTTCAGAACAATCACATCTGGTATAAATTCAGTCATAAAAAATATTGATATACAATTAGCTTCAACACTACAATTTATTATAAATAAATTAACTAATAAATATAATTATAAATTTATCGACTCAAATAAAAAAATCATTAATTATTTAATGAACAATTGGACAAACATTGAAACAGTACACACATTTGACTTTGAGGACCTATATTCTAAAATAAATTTAAGAGATCTAAATAATAAAATAACCAATATTTATTTAATGAATTCATTAATGACAAAACTTTCTACATTAAAATTATTCATAACAGATATAAAACATTTAAATTAGATCTTAAAACAGCAAAAACTCTACTGGAAACATTTTTAAATTTTAACTATATAGAATTTAAAAATAAAATATATATTCAATCAGAAGGCGTTCCCATGGGAACTTCTTCTAGTCCGTTATTAGCAAATCTAATATTGTTCTGGTACGAAAGAGAATACTTTCTACAAAATAATATTAATTGGCAAATATTCCGATATGTAGATGACATAATAATATTTAATAATCCACAGTTTAAAAAATTAATACCTGAAATATATCCTAAATACTTGAAACTTAAGAACAATGAAAAAATTTATAGAAACAAAAAAGTTAACTTTTTAGACTTGAATATAGACCTTACAAATAGTGCTGTTAGAGTTTATAATAAAAAGAGTAATTATAATTTCAATATTATAAAATACTGTAATATGAATTCTAATATATCATTAAATTGCTGTAAAGTTATATATTATGGTCAGTTTCTAAGATTTTATAGAATAAATAATATATTAGATAATTTCATAGAAGATGTTAAAAATTTAAACATGGAATTTATTAAAAACAAATTTAGTATCAAACAAGTAAAATATTTCAACAGTATATCAATTATAAAATATTAAAAAAAAAATAAATGGAAATATCCATTTATGAAATCAACTTTCTATAATTTCTCTTAATAATAACTAATACAAATTTATAATCTTTAACAGTTAATTAAACTTTGATTAAATAACTGATTAAAAGATTTTTTCACAAGATTTTTAAAGTATTATAGTATATAGTTCATTTTGTTTAATCTCCAATTTCTGGGGAGGAAAATGGAGGTTAAATAAAGGTGAATTTGCACAATTAATAGCTTTATTAAACTCTTATAATTTGCCTTTTTAAAGGAATATTAAAAGATGAATAAGTGTTGAATCAGTTATTTTGATATAACTAGCTGTAAAGATTATGAAATTCAGCTTTCTTCCCTTAACTATTTTTCCTTTCTTCTTTAATTTTCTTGTTGTTCAAAAAAATTCTGAATAAATGGTCTAAATTTGAAATGTCCCCTACCCCGCAACATGTGTCAGCCAGAAATAGATATTCACAATGGAGGACGCCGCGGTCGAGGTAGGTTTACAGTTTGAATTTGTTAACACTTGTATCTGTTATATATGTTCATTTAAATATTTCACTGAAACAACTTAATATTAACACATAAAATCCGGTTTAAAAGAGATCTATGACATAATAAAGAAGGGGTGAAATGTCGTTGGACTTTTATCTGAAGATCCCCGGTCCAGCAGATCTCTTTTTCCAATTTATTTCAATTTAAAGTTTTTTGTGTATGTCTGGTCTACCATTAGGGTTTCAAAACATAATATCCAAACTTATAACAAATGTTAATTCATACTATAGATATATTACTAAATACAACTATTTATAATCTTATTATAAAATAAAAAAAACCTTTTAAAATCTTTAAAAAAAAAGGATAAAATATAAAATTATAAATATATATATATATAATAACAATCTTACCTACCTTCTTTACAAAACTTTTTTTTCCTTATTATTAGTTTGATTAAAAGTGCATGGTTCTGTCTTTCTCTCTTTTTTCTAACTATTATATATATTCTCTCTTCGATTATTCTATATATAGGATTAGAGTATGTCTAAATGACGTGTAAAAGCCGATGTAATAGACGTTACGTTGTTAATTTTTATTGTTATTAATTATAAATATATAATTAACTTGAGGATGTATTAGAAGTAAAGGATTTTATTTTCTCCCTCTATCTACAAATTAATAACATTTTACAAATTTTATAATTTGAATTTAAATGATCATAATAGTGAAGATAATCTTAATACAAAACTGGACTATAAAATTAAATAACTATTTATTATTATATATATATATTCAGCTACTCCTACATGCAAAATTTACCAATGATTTTGTTTATAAATTTATTTCTTCCTAAAATAAATTACGATTTTTCGTTCAAAAGAAACATTTGCGGTGAAACTTATATCAATTAGTAACAAATATCAATGGTGTTCTTTACTGCAACATCTTAAACTATTAGATATAAGTAATCTACATAGCTTCTGTCTGTTGACTATGAAAAGACAAAATTTCGATGATTTGAAAAATTAATTTTTCAAATATTATGCAACCACATTATTTTTAAGCTTAAATTTCCCGCCTATTAACTCTAGATGTTTATTAAAAGCGAGGAGTTCCCGAGCCCCGTCAATTTTCAAACACAGATTTCAACTTCGAAATGGAAGTAAAGCAGACAGTTTAGAAACGATTTATTTATCTTTTAATTATCCACGAAGGTTTGTTTGGGGTTTCCAGAATAATTGGCCGTTATTAAAGGGCACGGATTCAATTAGCATCAAGACAAATTGTATTGGGCAGATGAAAGGAAATCCCTACTTACTTCATGGTAAATAAATTCTCTTTTGATATGAAACTAAAATTGGTACGCTTTCTATTTGAAATTGGTGGAACGAAAAATGAATTGTATTAGTAATAAATTGAATATATTTTACTTCATTGTTAACCATTTTTTAAATGTAATTGGAATCACCCGGGTAGTTGGCGTTCTGCTCGCTCTCTGCTAATTAGAAATGCTCATGTGAGCCTAGTCAGGATATGGCTTTTTTTTGCTTTTAATATCAACACCTGACCTTTTATATATATATATATATATACTACTAGCGGATGTGCCCGGCTTCGTCCGGGTTTTACCCGAGTGAATGTTTGTCTAACGAACATTTGTTAAAACAATTCTCTATAAACTTATTTTTAAAAAAAGATATATTTTGATAATTCGAAACTCGTAAATTTGAATCTCTCGATAAAGTGAACATTTTTTCCCGGTCCCTGTGTGCCGTGTCATCCTGAATTTTGTCTTTCCTAATTTTCTACATTAGAAAATCATAATTTTATCTAGTGAACATTTTTTCCCGTGTCACATTGCCGTGTCATCCTGAGATAATCTTACTTTTGATGAATAATATTTAAGATAACAAACATAGTGATAAGAAAACTTGTTATCGTCGTCACAATGAGGGCGCTGCTTGCGAGTTAAATATACAAATCTGCAAATAACTCTAAGGATATTCAAGATATTCATGAAATTATGTTTCAAAAACCTTCCCGGTGATATACCTAATAATATCCCAAAATTTCACGGCGATTGGATGTATAGTTTTTGAATCTATAGAGTATAGACAAACAGACAGACAGACATTCAATTATATATATATATATATATATATATGTAATATTGTTGCAATGTGCCTACGTATGGATGAGCTGGCAGTCGTGTACGTGAGGCGAGTGTTGATGATCTTCCCACACGCGGACAACAAGAAGCAGAGACAGGGCTAGATGTTAGCACAAAGAGGGATCGGGGACAGCCCACGGGACAGAGGTAGAGGCCATGACACCAACTTTGATGTTTATCGCCGAGACATGGAGGGAGAGTGTGTGTGTGAAAGACAGCCAGGCTGAAGCGAACTGCTGAGAAACACCCCCTAGAACATCTGCCGACCCCCTGCCAAAACTTGTCCTGTTTTGGGGGGGTCTCTATAAGAATGTCCCTCGGGACCCCACATGGGCTGGGCGTTGCCTTTTTCCACCCCTCTGTCCCTGCTGCCACCAGCTGACCGCTCTCTCTTTGGATCTTTATTTTGACGTCACCAATTTTAGTGCATATACAAAAAGGGTGTACAGGTTATATTAATAAAGATATAGCATATATACAAAATATGGGGGTGGTAGCAAATAGAAAGTGTCATTATTATACAGTTTAAAATATACGATACTAGCCGAATGACCCGGGCAACGCCCGGGTTTTACCCGATTAAATGTTTTTATTCAAATACTATTCGTTACAATTATAAATTGGCGCCGTGGATGTCACTCTTGTGAAACGTCCCGCTCCAAACTTTGTGTCTGAGAAGCGATATTTTTATAGAAAGATGATCTAGCTTTTGTTTTCTGCTCGAATGAATGTTTTTCTGTTAGAATTTTGTTCCTGCGTACAAAATAATGAACTGGTTTCACCCGTGGTCTCTGCTTTTTGGAATTTTTCCCGATATAATTTTGTATCTGATGATCAAACATGATACAGCAATATCGTCATCATCATTTTCTGAATAAAATTATATAGTTTTAATAATTGATTTATATATATTTTAAAATAGCCTATCGTCTTCCCCGTATTTATTTACCTATGTATGGAAATTTTGGTTTGAATTAGTGAACTACTGCGAATTTGTATACCGGACATACAGACAGACATACAAACATTCATTTTTATATATAGAGAGAAGATATATAAATATAGAAGAGATATAATTTTGTATCTGATAATCAAACATGATACAACAATATCGTCATCATCATTTTCTGAATAAAAATATATAGTTTTAATAATTGATTTATATATTTTTTAAAATAGCCTATCGTCTTCCCCGTATTTTTTTACCTATGTATGGAAATTTTGGTTTGAATTAGTGAACTACTGCGAATTTGTATACCGGACATACAGACAGACATACAAACATTCATTTTTATATATATAGAGAAGAGATATAGAAGAGATATAATTTTGTAGCTGATAATCAAACATGATACAGCAATATTGTCATCATCATTTTCTGAATAAAAATATATAGTTATAATAATTGATTTATATATTTTTTAAAATAGCCTATCGTCTTCCCCGTATTTTTTTACCTATGTATGGAAATTTGGGTTTGAATTAGTGAACTACTGCGAATTTGTATACCGGACATACAGACAGACATACAAACATTCATTTTTATATATATAGATATATATATATATATGGTAATTTAACCAACAACCCCATATTGTATATAACTTATAACAAGATTTTTATGTTGTATAATAGAAACACATCTGTAAATGATTATACGCATGATTGACATGTGTCATTACATCATCATATGTAATGTAATTTGTACAAACTGAGGATAAATAAATAAAACTCTGTAATAGATTAAGAGTTGAGCTAAAGAGATAGAAGTCAAAAACGTGTAAATTCGAGATAGATGGAAGTCACAAACAACATCTAAAGATAGATTGGAAGCTGTCAGGACGGCGCCAGTTTAGAATGTCACCAGACGATCCACACTCTTCACATCTGGTGAAATGCAAAACTCCCTTTCTCAGAAAAGGTATATAAAGCCCCCGTTTTAACCTGAAAATACAGTCAGTTCACCATCTGCGTGAGCACTCGTCGGTTATACCAAGGTCCTCCTCATCCACCATGTAGTCAGTAAGAACTCTTCTATCTCCATCTTTCGCTCTTTGCTCAACATTTATCTGTTCACGGAACTTTCTTAGTGCAACTGTGTCTTCGTTTTTTGTATGGACATTCCCAAGCTTTCCACTCTGCCTGGACCACGACTGCCTGTAATTTGTGAGAACTGTAAAAGGTCTTCCAAGGTGCAGAGAGGTATTGGAAAACTCCCCATCCTGACTGTTCCTCTCGGTCAACACAGTTTAGCGAGAGTTACAGGGACTCACACCATAGATTAAGTCGACTGGATACTTCATCACATTTATAGTCGACAAGATTCTACAAGAGGCAACCAGACCTCACCACATATATATATATTTATTTTCACATGAAAAGCGTATTTACGCAAATTTGGCCTTTAATATCCATTTCTTGATTTCTCAGGATGCCTCTAGGACCAAACTTTGTTCGTAGAGGTACAGTCTTCACCACGCAGACGAGGGCCAACAGACCGAAACGCGTTCGTGGTTGACTTTTTTTGATTTATCAAGAAATTGGGTTGGCCAAATATCACGGAACAAGTAAAATAAACGTTTAGTTTATTTTTGTTCCACCAGATGGCGCTCTGCCATCTAGAAATGCTCATGTGAGCCTGGTCAGGATATGCCTTTTTTGTTTATATATATTAGATAATTTATATTAGATAATAAAAAGGCATATATTGGATTTTATAAAATATTTATTTTGCCAGTTTTTCGGCTGGCTGAACGCCAACCTTTATCGAGGCATTGCATATTTGTATACACAAACTCAGCGCCGCATAGTTTTACAATATCACGATTGAAATTATTTGAAATACAAAGTAGGTGAGGAAATTTGTCCATGAAAAAATTATTATAAAAATTACAATCAAATATGTTAAATATCTTTAAATATTAAAGGAAAAATAACGAGGTCTATCTTATATTTTAAAATATTTGTAATAAGTACATAAAAGATAATTCATTAATAATTCATTAAAAGATAAATGTAAAATATATGTATCTATTAAAACATTTGAAAATAAATTTAAAATTATTTAAACAAAAAACTGAAATAACTTTTTTTAAAAAGTTTAACAATAAAATTTGTGAATTTAAAAAAAAATCATTTCAAAATTTTATGGAGAACGATTTATCTGTAAGTTAAAAAATATTTTATAAAAATGCATTAAAATGGAAGTTAAAATAATTTAGGATGAATATATGAGAAAAATAAATAAAAAAGTGGAAACTAAAAATGTTTTTAATGTATGGCATGTAGTATGTTTAATGTGTCAATACTTCTGCGTTTTGAACACTTTAGTAATAACCTGTAAATTATACACACCACTTGTTTAATTATTTTTACATTTATAGTTTCAAATCGCAAAAGTATTGATACATTAAACATATAACATATTACATGTCATACATTAAACATTTTTAATTTCCACTTTTTTATTTATTTTTCTCATATATTCATCTTAAATTGTTTTAACTTCCATTTTAATGCATTTTTATAAAATATTTTTTTACTTACAGATAAAACAATCTCCATAAAATTTAAAATGATTATTTTTAAATTCACACATTTTATTGTTAAACGTTTTTAAAAAGTTCTTACAGTTATTTGTTTAAATCATTTTAAATTTATTTTCAAATGTTTTAATATATACATATATTTTTACATTTATCTCTTAATGGATTATTAATGAATTATTTTTTATGTACTTATTACAAATATTTTAAAATATTAGACCTCATTATTTTTCCTTTAATATTTAAATATATTTAACATATTTGATTGTAATTTTTGTAATAATATTTTCATGGACAAATTTCCCCCACCTACTTTGTATTTTAAAATTTTCAACTGTGATATTATAACACTATGCGGCGCTGAGTTTGTGTATACAAAAATGTAATGCCTCGATAAAGGTTGGCATTCAGCCAGCCGAAATATTGGCAAAATAAATAATTTATTAAATCCAATATATGCATTTTTATTATATAATGAATTAAATATGGATTCCTCTATTTTCAATATATATCTATATATATATATATATAATTGAATGTCTGTCTGTCTGTGTGTACTCTATAGATTCAAAAACCATACATCCAATCGCCGTGAAAATTTGGGATATTATTAGGTATATCCCCGGGAAGGTTTTGAAAAATAATTTCTTGAATATCTTGAATATCCTTAGAGTTATTTGCAGATTTGTAGATTTAACTCTCAAGCAGCGCCACCATTGCGACGATGATAACAAGTTTTTTTATCTATAAGTTTTATTATCACTGTGTTTATTATCTTAAAGATTATTTATCAAAAGTAAGATTATCTCAGGATAACACGGCAATTTATTTGAGACAAGAATAATGATACAATTCAAGGCGAAGATACTATTCCTTTAACTTCCAATTACCGAGGGAACCAATTAATATTGATTTTATTCAACTTATCGAGTATTTTTCAAGGGACCGGGAAAAAATGTTCACTAGATAAAACGATGATTTTGTAATATAGAAAATTAGGAAAGACAAAATTCAGGATGACACGGCACACAGGGACCGGGAAAAAATGTTCACTTTATCGAGAGATTCAAATTTACGAGTTTCGAATTATCAAAATATATCTTTTTTTGTTTAAATAAGTTTATAGAGAATTGTTTTAACAAATGTTCGTTAGACAAACCTTTACTCGGGTAAAACCCGGGCGAAGCCGGGTACATCCGTTAGTATTTAATAAAAGAGAGTACTATATATATTTAAATAGACAATTTTCTATAAATATCTGTTAATGGTAAAGCTAACAATATAATATGTGATCAATTTCTCGTAAGCCATACGTCGGTTAAACCTGACCAAACGACTCGCGAAAGGCTTGAAAGTTAACCCAAGCAGATTTGTTGTAGGCATAAATGTACGGTAGAAGAAGTTTATCGATGCTTTTAAGGCACCTTGAATTTTTCGATTTTTTCCGGGCTTGAGTTTCTTTGAAAAATCTGCATCGCAACAAAACACGAGCGTCCAATCTCTCTTTACTTCGCCCACCGCCGTGCAATTTGTGTCCTTTGAATTCTAGTGTACGGTCAAGGAACAAGTTATAAAAAAAACTCCAGATTCATTGAGTTTAAAGATATTGTAGAGCAAATAGGTTTGGTATTCCGACAAATAATCCTGAAGCCAGGTATATTTTTTATCTACTTTATTTTCTTTCCCGCAGACAACGAGTAATGCGATTCCATTTCGTTGCTGAAAACGCCAGAGCCCACCAAAGGAACAAGTAAAATTGTCGATGCCAAGCTCTTCGGCCATTTTTTGGCCTTTTTCTTTTAATATCTTTCCCCAATCCTGCAGCTCTCATGTCCTTGAACCAAGTAGAAATATCTTTATCTATATAATCATTACTTGACCGTCTCATTTTCTTCATCGCTCCTCTTGAAGATGCCACACAAGTTTCGATTTTTTTTTCGATTGGCGATGATAGTTGAAAAGTTTATGCCAACCTCTCTGCGAACTTTGTCTTTAATACAATTTTAAAGTCAACAGCTTGGATTATCTCCAGTTTTGTCTTTATATTTATAGATTTAAGATCAGAAATACCCTTGCTGTGAAGATAGCAGATACCCTCGCAGCTGCGACCCGAGGCCCGGTGACGTTACTTCATGCGCCAGCCATCTGGGAAATTTTTGGTTTCGTTTTCGTCTTTTTTGACTTTGTCTTGTTAACCTCTTTCCCCAACTTTGACAATTTTATGTTCAAATCTTTACTTGTCTATTAGATCATCTTGTCATCTTCTTATTCTAGCTTCACCTCACACATACCCTCACTTGCGAGAGGTTTTTAAAAGTGATTAGTGCGTGTCTGAAGGGAAGCCAGAAAATAAGCCATCAGAAGTGATCAAATTTAAAGCGAAACAGTGCTTGCATCCTGTCACCCTATTGTTCTGCGACCTACCAGGCAATTGTATTCCCTGTTTTGTTGATTTTTATCTGTTTGTTTTTAATCCGCTTTAATTTTTTTTTTTTTTTTTGTATGTCATAAAATGTAATTTATGGGTAATTGAAAACATCCGTCAAGAGAGAAACCGGAGTATTCAAATGCAAAAATAAAATGTGAATGAGCATTATCAAAGTGATGTGATTAATTTTCTTTGAAAAAAATATTATCTGTTGAAAAAAAAAGAGGTTTTAAAAAAAATAAAAAGAACATCCCAAATCCAAGATCCCGCACCACAAGTCTCTAAACTTGTTAGTATATAAATACACTAAAGGTGAAGAACCCGTACATATTTTCTACAGTAAATATCATTAAACTAAGTTGTTCTTTTTGAGAATGTACCTGAAAGAGTTATTTTTGAACTGAGAAATAGGGACTGATTTTGGCCTTAAATACTCTTCACTTACTATTTCAAAAAAAAAAAAAGAAACTCCAGAGGTACAGTCTACACCACGCTGACGAGGTCCAGCTGTCTTTAATTTGTATATGTTTTTTTTAATTATTATTCAAAAAAGAAAGGGTTAAAATTGTCGCGGCTTGCCCCTCCGGATTCTTCGCGACGACGTCGCTTCTTCCCTCGTGAATCACCTACCCGGCTCCCGTTGCACTCCCTCTGCAGCTGTACCCTGCAGAGCACCCTAAGACGTCCGAGAACCACCGCTCAAGTGGAACTCCTTTCCTTTGGCAGTATCTCTCGGCCTTACCACTGGTGGGGGGACACGAGAGACTTACCAGAAGAGTAGCAGTAACGATGTGGCGATGGCGAGAGTAACAACAGCAAGCGGCACCGAGACTTCTAACACTCCTTTTTTATTGTCATTTTACTAAACATTACATATAACTGGAATAACATTCAACGGATATTTATATTTATTTACACTCCAGATCCAATATAAACACATATTCACAACTATTTGCTCTAGGAAACAGGAACACAGCATTCGGCGATTCCCACACAAGTTGCATACGGAAACAGGCAAAAGCGCCATCTATTGGCGGAGGTTGTAGTTATTTTTAGGCCTTATACGCGATACTGCCTCTCCCTTAAGGCGGATCGTCCCGATCCGGTTCCATCGGTCCTGTCGCCTAGATGTCACGCTTCTCTCGCTGGTGCCGTTTCTCTTGACGGAACTGAATCTATCTTTCTTGAACCGCCTCTCTTGATGGAACCGCCTTTCTCGCCGGAGCCGCTTATCTCGCTGGAATCGCCTATCTCGCTAGAACCGCCCCTTTTGCTGGAACCGTCTTTCTCGCTGGAGCCGTCTTTCTCGCTGGGACCGCCCCTCTTGCCGGGACCGCTTCTCCCGCCGGAGCCGCTCCTTTCGCCGGAGCCGCTTCAATCGCCGGAGGCGCTTCTCATGCCGGTACCGCTTTTCACGCCGGAGGCGCTTCTCATGCCGGTATCGCTTTTCACGCCGGAGGCGCTTCTCATGCCGGAGGCGCCTCTCCCGCAGGGACCACTCCTCTCGCCGGCACCGTTTTTCCCGAGGGCACTGCTCTTCTCGCCGGCACCGCTTCTCTCGCCGGAGTCGCCTTTCTCGCTAGAGCCGCCTTCCTCACCGGAGCTGCTTCTCCCGCCGGAGCCGCCCCTTCGCCGGAGCCGTCCCTCTCGCCGGAGCCACTTCTCTCGCCGGAGCCGCCCCTTTCGCCGGTACCGCTTCTCACGCCGGAACCGCTTCTCGCGCCGGAGGCGCTTCTCATGCTGGTACCGCTTATTATGCCGGTATCGCTTCTTATATCGCTTCTCTCGTCGGTACCGCTTTTCGCGCCGGGACCATTCCTCTCGCCGGGACCATTCCTCTCGCCGGGACCACTCCTCCCGCTGGGACCGCTTCTCTCGCCGGGACCAATCCTCTCGCCGGGACCACTCCTCTCGCCGGGACCACTCCTCTCGCCGGGACCACTCCTCTCGCCGGGGCCGCTTCTCTCGCGGCATTGTTCGCCGTTACCGCTTTTCGCGCCAAAGCCGCTTTTCTCTCCGGCACCGTTTCTTCCGAGGGCACCGCTTCTTTTGCTGGAGCCGCTTCATTCGCGGCTCTGCCTGACGCAGATTCAGGGTTGGTCCTAGAAATGTCACAATCAGGCCTTCTGCTCTATGGACTATCTCCATTTGAGCCGGCTCGACCTCCAGCTCCCGGGACTGCTCCCGGCCCACGCCGACATCATTCCCCAAGGTTGACTGGGCCGTACTTGGCTCCCTCTGTAAGTGGGCCTCCATTTGAGATAGCAACTGCTGTATCTCTTTGCTTCTAAGAAGCCTTCTTTCCTCGAATTCTTTTTCCAAGAAAACCCACTCTTCCTCTCTACGGCGCTTTGCCTCGTCCCTCTTCTCCTGGTATTCCTGTAGCCTCTGGACGATCTCGGTCAGCGAGTCCTGCTCAGAGGCCATCCCTTGGCCTCTCACGTCAATGGACCTTTTCAGCAACCGGATATCAGAAAGAGCCTCCTGATGACCTTCACGAGGAAGAATCCCACTTCTGACACCAGTGTCGCAGCTTGACCCTCCTTCGGTATTTCGCGACGATGCCGCTTCCTCCGTCGTGAATTACCTACCCGGGCTCCCGTTGCTCTACCTCTGCAGCTGTACCCCGCAGAGCACCCAAAGACGTCCGAGAACCACCACTAAAGTGGAACTCCTTTTCTCTGGCAGTATCTCTCGGCCTTACCACTGGTGGAGAGACACGAGAGACTTACCAGAAGAGTAGCAGCAACGATGTGGCGATGGCGAGAGTAACAAAAGCAAGCGGCACCGAGACTTCTAACACTCCTATTTTGTCATTTCTACTAAACATTACATATAACTGGAATAACATTCAACGGATATTTACATTTATTTACACTCCAGAGCCAATATAAACATATATTTACAACTATTTTCTCTAGGAAACAGGAACACAGCAGTCGGTGATTCCCCCACAAGTTGCATACGGAAACAGGCAAAAGCGCCATCGATTGGCAGGGGTTGTAGTTATTTTGAGGCCTTATACGCGACAATATTTTTAGGAATAAATTTAATCAACAATTAGTTTATGGAGCAAACCATCAGCAACTTTCGCGTACACGATTAGGATATATGTCTTTCTTATTGACCCAATAAAGTGTTGTGAATGGAACGGAACCTACCTCCGGCCTTCCAGTAACAGGCTGCGGTCATCCAGGCTAGTCCGGCGCACCAGGCCACCCGGTGCGTGGCCCCGTAGAGCGCGGTGAGTAAGGCATCCTCGTGGGTGAGCAGCCCGCTGTTCCAGGCGTACGCCCCATACAGGGACGTCGTGCATAGCGCCGTAGCCAGCGCCCAGCCCACGGCCTGGGTTCGCTGGACATACCAAAGTCATTTAGGTTAGTTCATAATATTATGACACATACTATATATAATATAACAATGTGTATCTTTATTAAAACTAAGGACAGGCTTTTGACGTTAAAAAGTGACACACCAAAGCAAAAAAAGTAAAATTGTGTAACATTTT
This sequence comes from Cordylochernes scorpioides, assembly GCA_030710605.1. Classification (NCBI taxonomy): domain Eukaryota; kingdom Metazoa; phylum Arthropoda; class Arachnida; order Pseudoscorpiones; family Chernetidae; genus Cordylochernes; species Cordylochernes scorpioides. The sequence goes on from CP092882.1 coordinate 43,719,525, forward strand.
AAAGTTGTTAATGTGCAGCTTTAGGTTTGATGCATGTATTTTCCCGATTATTTGAGAAAATGATCTTTAATATTTAATCATTGGTATTTTGCCAAAGAGAGAGAGAGAGAGAGAGAGAGAGTAGTTTTCTTGATTGTTTATATTCGCAAACGATGTCACTTCGCAAAGTATAAGAATAAGATTTCCCTTTTAGTCACGGTAGAGATGTTCTATATATACCATACCGCCTTGTTTTTGGCTAAGTTTGATATCTTCTAAACAATTGAAAAATGTTTGCGTGGAAACCCGGTCTGAGATGTGGAAAAAAAATGTATTGAGCTTGATAAACTCTCCGATCCACAGGCTGACATAATACAAAATATATTGATAGTATTCAAATAATTGATAGATAATTTGCTTAGTTTAATTTTAATATAATTTATTACGCAAATGCCATGTTTCTGTAGCCTAAATACGAACTGTTTTGAATTCGACCCTACATTTAATCATTGAATGATTTGTTTTTCTTAGTTTCTTTATAGAAGTAATTCTTAGTACCAAATTGACACCTGGTCCAAAAGAAAATTTTAAATTTCAGAGACATTTCGGGAAATAATTTCATCAGGATTATATCTGTGCGTGTGAAAATATAAAAACGTGAAAATGAAAAAATATATATATATATATTTATAAAATTTTGAATAAAAATAGAATACTTGTATGTGTGCTAGCAATACAACATCTATAACCACGTGTTTTATTATTATTATCCCTATTACACACATGGTATAGTCCATGATAATCATGGTTACTAGTTTTGGCGACTTATTTTTCTGTAAGTGCGCCACATGTCTATACATATGGAAAGCGCGCAGTTCAACTTTTGCACTTACAGGTGTACCAGAGCTCAGTTTAGTGGTCGTAGGATTGATAATCGGGGATATTGGAGTACTTTTTATTAGAAAAAAGTGTCCAATGCAAGATTCGATTCCGGGTCATGGCTGTCGAGAACCGATGGTTCATATCACTAGTCCAACGATGTACTCAATGTTATTTGTTTTAATGGCATCCTAGTTTGCGTGATAGTACAGAGTCATATTTAACTGTGAGACAAGTAAGTGTTGTATAAGTCAAATTTTATCATTGGGGGGATATAAAAGAACCTTTTTATTTTTATAAAAAGTCACAATAAAAAAAAATAGAACACGGAGACAAACTATTGAAAGTGACGCGCTATACTTTTCTTTCCAATAATAACAAATGATCGAATACCATTAAGGTATCAATAGAAACTAGTGCTTTTGTCTGATCTGTGCTGAACCTTTCAAATTTTCTCCAGTTTACCCTTGGCAATTCTAAAATTCTCATTTCGATATGTAAATTTGAATAATTATTTAATATTAGCGATTCATTTCATCAATATGGGGCTCTCTGATGGAAATATCGTAAAATAATATATTTCCCTTGTCTTTTCATTCACATTTAGTGAATTTATTAAGTGAATATTTGGCAAATTATAAACAAAATATTTACCCACTCTAATAAAATTTTATATTTAGAATTTTATTGACGTAATTCTCTTTCTTTCTGAGAATCAAAATGCCTCACATAAAAATGCATTTCATTCACTTCTAAAATCCTGGATCAAGACTTCACATGTTCAGTGAGAGAAATTATCAATTTCATCGTCTCCCTTGAGACACATTTTGAAAATCCCCATGGATGTAAATTTACATAAAGAAGTTGTCTTCAGGGTGATTTAGTGCCTCGAGGGACCACAGCTTAGGTGGGGACAATTATATGGCTCCCGTTTACTTTCAAACGATTATATTATTTGGATTTACCCTTCGACCAAATTTCCTAATATTTTTAAAAATAATTATTTAAATTGTGTTTTAAATTATTATACTACCCACATATAAAAACCTTAGAATCCAAAAGCAAGGAAAGAAAATAAACAAGCAAAAAAGATATAAAGACTGTGTATTCTATATTATATATATTATATATTTTTTATATATATCATATATAAATCATATATATAGCTTATATAAATATATATATTTTTAAGAGGTTGTTCTAGGGGTTCGATGGAGGTGGTCTAAACCGTTGGTTTTTCACTGCTACGACCCGAGATATAATCTCGCATAGGACACTTTTTCTAATTAAAAAAAAAAAATGCTCCAATGGCCCCCGATTCTTGCAAAAGTCCAACCCCACCAGCGAGTGCAAGTAACCAAACGGGGCTCTGGCACATTTGTAAGTGCAAAGTCGAACTGATTTTCACATGTGTAGACATATGGTGCATTTACAGTAAAAGCAATCGCCTACTTCTACCCACCATGATTATCATGGCCTGTACTACGTGTACTAGGGATAATTACATGTACATACACAAGAGGTTGTTCTAGTACTATTTTGTACCTATAGATTCAGATATTTCAATAAGAAGAAGAGAATCATTAATATTGATAGAAAATATTAACAAGAATCCTTATAACACTTCGCTTTTATTTATATAGGGAAATTGTAGGTAGTAAGGTAAAATGCAAAACTTTTAATAATTTTTATAAATATATAGCAGAACATTTAAATGGCGCTTATTAATTAGCCTTCAATTTTTATAATTTTAATTAGCAGAATTATAATTGATGTTCAATAACTTATATGGAAGCTTTTGCATAGTTTCGTCCTGTAAGCATACCAAATTGATAAAAGTTTCCTGTTTTCCCTTTGATATTGTTTGATACGAACCTCTATTCATTTTGAAATTAGTAGAAATCAGAAGATAACCATAGGTCATAGCCATTTAAAAGTTGGTTTAGGTCGTCAGTCCTTTGTGAACAAATAGAAATATCCATGCTGGCGCGCTCTCCGCAGATTTCTTAAATGATATCCCGTGTCGTTTTTTTTTTAAATAACTTATATTTTAGTTATCAAAACTGCCTTTTTGTTCAAAGACTGCAACGTTTGAACGGGTACAGCTAGGTGGAGCAGATAATCAAGCATAATCTTGCCAAGTATAGATTCAGTAAGGATTGGATGTTTGCTAGAATTGTTTTAACAAATGTTCGTTAGACAAACCTTTACTCAGGTAAAACCGGACGAAGCCGGGTACATTCGCTAGTATTAATATATTTTCTAATCCATTTGCTCTCATTTTGTTTTCGAAGTAGGGCAGTTTTTGCTTACATATTTGGGATTATAGGCATCTATTAGGATAAATTTCATTTTAATTTGAAATTATTGTCAATTTATCTTTCTATGGCACTTTAATAAACTTTCTCCATGTCCATATTTCAAAATTGTCAAATATTTTTTTCTTTCTTTTTTTTCTGAGAGTCGAGTTCTCATATCCATAGGTGACCACAGAAAATAGCAATGCCTCTAAAATTATTTTCTTTGTCTTAAATGAATATCTTTAGCTTTTATATCTTGTCCAATATCATCATTGCATCCTTTCCTATTGCTATTGCTCTTTTACCTTCTCTAAGAAACCTCCCATCTTATCAATCCTGGACATCATAAGTAAATAAAATTAGATCTTTTTTTTTTTCTTTTTAATTTGAAGCTATTTACATATTATCGGGGGAGGGGGTAGCTATCATTTTTGTTTAACTGTTATTTAATTTAAAACAAAAATTGCACTTTCTTCTTCACCTTTCAAAATAATATTTTAGGTATTTTTATATTTTTTCCTGCAGTGGGCATTCATCAGCATAGCGATTAGTGTTTATTTTACAATGTGTACACCTATTTCTATTTTATCGAGATAAGCTAAATCTCATGATATGTTCAGTGTAGAGATTGAAGTGGCGCAGTAATATCGGGTTTTAATTTAAATAAATAAATAAGATTTATATGATGTTGTAAGATATATGAAATAGCCTAAGGTGAACGCGATTGGCCTCCTGAATACAAACCATTTTATAATTGAGTATTTATTAACGCATTCATTTAATTTTCAAACGTTCTTTTTTTTTTCATCATCACATACATTATATAGAATTGATCTGCCTAGTGTCCGGTCATAGTAATTATATCTCAACTAGAAATTCTCAAAAATCTTGTTTATAAATTTTGTAAGATAATTTATATATATGTTATTATTTTGTTTTGTTGTTGAAAAAGATAGAATTGGAGGTGCAGTCGGTAAAAATAGGAAATAAATTATTTACTCATCAAGCAGCTTTTATTTTGAATTACTTGAGAGAAGCAAATTATACATAATATTATTTGTCACGGTAATATAGAATTTATAAAATGAATTCTATATTCGTGATTTAAAAAAAAAAAGGTAGGTTAACCATACATATTTACAACAAATATTCAAAAAGTGTTATCTTCTAAATCTATGGTCAAAAATGTAGAACAGTCAATGATGAAAATAAAATTGTTTGTGGCGTCAGATTCTGACGTTTATTTTGACGGGAGAGGCGACCATTGCTTCCATGGATTAATTTCCTCCCGGCAAATTTTCCATTTATGTTTTGCCAATAAATTTGGCCCAGCCACATTGCCAGCAAAACACCTCTTAGGTAGATTGTGAGGATTCCATTAGATCCCGTGTGGATCTCATGGAATAAAGTCCGCCCTAGACTGACGAGGGCCATTAGCTCGAAACCATGGTCTCTAGGTGGACGCTTATCAGTTTGCCAAAGTTGGTGTTGTGGCTTTGTCACCGACCCGATGCCACAAGTTGCGGCGACGGTCAATAGATGGCGCCAGATTCTGACGTTTATTTTAACGGGAGAGGCGACCATGTTACAACTACTGCCCATCTCTGCAATCATAAACTCGGATTAGTGATAGATTCCCAACTCCTTTTTGGTAAATTCAGAACGTCACCGCCTTGAGATCATGGCCTCTGGCTTTGGAGCGTGCCATTCCATGGCGGGCTTTGATAAACTGAGATTCACAAGGGTTTCATTAGATCTTCGTATTTATCTCTAATATTACTTAGCGTTTAAAGTGTCTAAATAAATTCTATGGCCAAAATATAGGTGGAATATTTAGAAAAATAGTTATAGAGAGGCATTTTAGAGAAGGTTCGTCAATATAAAATGACCATCGAACCACCTAGCCACTTCACCAGCTAAATGTAACTCTCATGGAATAAAAGCGCGCTTTATACTGACAAGTGCTATTAACAATATGATAGTTCTGAAATTACCAAATCTGGTATTTTGTGACTTAGTCACATATATTATTCTGATAGATTTATGGGACGGTCAATAGGCGACACAGTTTTGCTTCTATTTTTAGGTAATAGAGGTAGAACCTTTTTTAGATCTAAAAAACTTTTACAATTTAAATTTCTATCCATTTTTTTATACATACAGTCTGCTTATGTCTCCAAAATAAATCAAGTCCATATATATAATTTTACTTTTAGCATCATCCTTCCTTATTCCCAATAAGTTATTTGCTAATTAAGTTGTTATTTATCTTAACAGTATATCTTCACACACACACTTTCTAATATTAGATTTATTTCAGGTAGAAAATATGTATCGATCCCTTAGAAGAATACCCTAGATCCATTTCCCTTAGATTATTAACACTTGTTTTCCCTACCCCTTAAAGTGAAAATTGACCCATTCCTATGGAATCCCCGACCCCCAATTTTAGAGTATAAAAGACAAAAATGTTAAAAATAATATATATAGCTATCATATGTTTTAAATTATATTTTTCACAAATTAAGGTTGTAAATATCTTCGTTACACGCGTACACTTGTAAAGCAGCCTTAGAAATAGTCGAAGATTTTATTTAAACCTGTTGAAGAGCGATTGAAAGCTAACATTTCTAATTAAAATATTCTCATTCGAAAAAAATCTTCATAATTTAAAACTGCATCTGACAAAATCGAAAACTTTATTCACTCTTTGGTATCAATTAGAAACCCCTAACAGATAAAAACGGATCCAACAAAATAGGTATAAATCCACACAATTCGCCAGATTGAAATCATTTCACCTACATAAATTGATCTATATAAAAAGAAGGACCAAAACATGTTCTAAATACATAAAATACGAAATTGAATAAGTTGCTCCCCAACATATATTGAAATATATTTGGATGAACAAGAACACTCTATAAAAGGAACCTAGGAAAATTACAAACTACCTTTAAACGTAAGAACTCCAGGACTTGGTCTGAAGGCATAACAAAAGATATAAATAAAGTTTTCTTGAAAATCATTTCTAAGATTCTACCTTTCATTGCAGCCTATATAAGCAGAATCGTCCAATACAGTATTAGATCTCTAAAGTAAGCGGTCTGGTCTATTAAATTAAAGAAACCGCTGGGAGGGTTGACCACTGATGAGTCAAGCCCTCCCAATATATTTTAAATCGCAGTAAGGATAGTAGAAGTTTGTTTTATATTTAAAAAGAAACATTAGTGATATAATGCTTCCATTTCCTGAAAAATAGTCTATGTCTAGGTTTTCAGACACTTACCCTGGAGAGTTGGACCTTGGGGTTCCTGGCCAGCCAGTAGCCTGTGATGAGGCCTACGAAGTAAGGGCCGACGTGAGGGTAGGGTTTGAAGTAGACGTTGAGCCAGAACCTACATTATGCATTCGTCAGTCTACCATCACTTTCTAAGATAATACACATTTACATGGAGAAATAGATTTGTAATAAAGAGCAGCAAGTATATGTGTACTTGAGCTCTCTTTCATCTCAGATATATAGTTGCTATATTCCTACTTAATCAAGCAAAAATTGTACATTCCACGATAATCCTGGTAGGTAAAGGTTGCGATTACTTTTACTCTCTATATAGGTATATAAATTATTAAATAATTTATATATATACTAGCGGATATATATTATATATGTGTACCCGGCTTCGCCCGGGTTTTATCCGAGTGAAAGTTTGCCTAACGAATATTATATATTATGAAGTATAATAAACAATGTTAAAGATTAGTTTTAATTATTAATCAAGATTGTGTGTGAATATGTGAGAAAGATGTAATATCGTTGTTGTTTACTTGGCCGACTGTTTTACATATGGTGTTATCTTAAAATTGCTTGTTTTGAATATTTTTTTAGATTGAGTTGAATGATTTGCTGAATTTTTTTTTTTTTTGTATTTATATGTAAATAAAATTAATTCTGTTGATTTTTTTTGTATTTAATCGATAACAGCGAAGTTACGCATGTTAAAGTTAGGAAAAGTATTTTGATGTTAAGCAAAACCTGCTCCATCTCGTTTTACATAAATGTTGAAAATTTGGTCGAAATTGATGCATTGTAACGAAAGTTTTTAGTGAACAACACTTATGAAATTTGCATTTTATTAATATATATATATATATTGGATCAATATTATTTATTTTAAAGTCAAATTCTCGAAATGTTATTCGTTGCTATTCTTCTTCTTAGGATTCTACTCCTGTTATCCTATAATCCACTTGGATGAGATTAGTTTACAAAGTTGAAACCCTGAAGTAGATGGGCGAAATACCTCGTCGAAATATTGAGGTTTGAAAAGAATAAAATTGATCCAAGATATGATTCTGGTTATTTATTGTATTCAAAATGGATTGTCCTATTTTCAACATGTTGCTGCAATATCGCGCCATCTGTTATCGGAAATTTGAACTATTTATGATGCGTATGATTCTTTCAAATGAACAAATTTTCTACTACTCCTGCCACAATGATGGAAATAATAGGAAGATCCTCCCAGAGGTTTTGCCAGTTTAATCTACCATACCGCTCTATTATTGAATTTTGATTTTTTGCTTACTGATATGATAAACCAACTCTTGGAAGAGGTATTTTAACAAACTATAGACATAATATTTGAGGCCAGTAGAAATATAAATAAGTACAAGTTTAAAAACATGCCTTGAGCACTGCTCTTCCGCAAACAATAAAGTGTTTCATTTTAAAGAATCATACGTGTCATAAATAGTGCAAATTTCCGATGTTGATATATGTAATAAGAAATTTGACTCTGCACTTAAACATCATATTACCCCAGTACTCGTGATGACTCTGATAACTGTGGTATAGTTACTCATCAATGCAAAGATTCTTTCTTTCTTTATATCTCTTCAGGTAAATAATTTTTTCCACAAATATATATTTATTCAATAAAAATAAATTAGCTGAATGGTGATGAATTATTATGAAATAATTGTTTCAGTAACTATTGCCTCATTAAAGAGACCATGCCTCAACAAACAATTAGGTCTCAAGTAGCGCCAAAAATGAGGCGATATCTAGTCTACTCACTCCAAGTCCAGCCTGTAGACGTCAAAGGCCGCAGAATGGCCCTTCACGTAAGTGATGTAGCCCGTGGACAGCATGGACAGTAGGATGGCGTTGAGGGAGAGGGTGAGCCCCAGCCTGGGCTTCCTACAACAACAGGATGTTTGTGTATAGCAAATTTTTGACACCTACTACTTTGATTACTTTGTATAGTTTTTCATGTTTAATATATATATTTCGACAGAATTCACCAGCACTGTTCAGCTTATATATATGTGTGTGTGTAAAACCTATATACCCTGATTATGCAACTGAACATTGTTGATGACAGAATGCTGACAGAATTTTCATCAATGGAAATAAATTCAGCCTAACAATGTTATTTCATATAAAATTTTGTTAAGCTATTAATTCAGATCATAATCTATGATGGTATATACTGTTAATAGGAAAGGCTTTTTCCCTGGCTTCTCGTATTAAAGTTACATTTATCTATCTTCATGCTACATCTTTGAAAGTTGATTAAATAGTTTTGGCGGAGAAGAGTGGCAAACATCGATTCATCACGTTCGCTATATAAATATAGAGAGAGGTCAGACTTTGAAAAACACCACATCCTTTGACACAATCCTAACAGATAGCCTAGGGAGTTTGGGATAAACAAATATTGCTAATGATTTAGGACTTTTTTCAAATGGTAAGGCAGTACCTCATTTCACTATCTCTCATCTCACTGGACAATTATGCAAGTTATCAAATCAACCGGATCATCATTAAATAAAAGCATACAGAAAGAGAAAAATTAAACTGGAGAAAAAATGCATCCGTTTTTTTTTTTTTCACGTATCGCAAGTACACATAGTTTACAGGGGCCATGGTATTCATAATGGTTAGTTAGACATTGCCTTTTACTATACGTACACCACAAGTCTGCATATGTTTAAACCTAGCACACACAAGGTGCCAGACCCCGTTTTATTACTTGTCCTCACTAGTGGGATTTAACTTATGCAATAATCGAGGGGAAGTAGAGCCGAAAAAGCAGAAAAAATGAGAAAATCGAACCTGGGTCTTTGTTGTCAAAATCCGAGAGTAAGTGCCATTTCTACATCAACTCCCAAATTCATCAATACGCAGCCATGAACTCCCATTAATAGCATAACGAATAGTCAACTAAGGTATTACAAGAATATACTAAACAGCAAGAATGACCTACTCAATTACAATATTCAATACAAATTCATACTTGATATGGGTGTAGGGACTTACTTCAACCAGATGGTCAAGACTAGAAGAGCTGGGATGTAGATCTGCATGTCAACAGCCAGGAACCACGTGTGGCCCATACACTGCAAACATCACATTGCCACTGTTAGATCTTTCCTGCTTCATATAATCATGTCTACAAATAAGCGCCTATCATATCAACGAATAGATGAGTTTCATTTTCCTCTACGGCCTTTCAAAGTCACTTTTGTACATGATGTAGTTTTAGACTTAGATATAGCCACATGAAAGTTGGAAAAAAAATATTATTATTGAATTGAGTCTGCGCGCGTACTGTTCAGAGAAGAACAATCAAACGCATTGGTTTTATACATTTTAAAGAATGAGAATATATTCCTTTTTGAACTCAAATAATTCTTTATTAAAAAATAAAGGTAAATTGAAATTTATTTATAAAAAAGTATAATTAGAATATATTATTCTCTTTATGAGAGAGAAAGAGTACACGCTTAACCCTTAAAGCGTTTTTAAAACAAATACATTCATTTGATAAATCTTGTTTCTTTATTTAACCAAGCATAAAGAATGCTTCTGAGATAGTAGCTCATAAAGTGGCTTAGAGATAAAAAGGAAGATACTATATTACGGCCGTTTTCTCTTACATTAAATTTGTTACACACCTTATCTTTACATTTAATACCATTAATAACATTACCTGGTCTTAATGTGTTTATTCTATCCTTTAAATGTTATTTCTAGTTTAAAATGTCCATTTAGTTCCCGAACTATACCAAATATATTTTCCCCAAAATTCTAGATATTTCGTTATCGACATCTCAAATATGGAATATTATAATACTGTAATCGTCTTTTTATTCTTATTCAAATTTGGACTCTCTATTTTATATCATATAATATATTTGTTCATGAAATCAGCTGGACATTCATATTGTTCCAATTCTGCTCCAATTTTTTTTATCTCTTTTTTTAGAAATATCTTGGTCTTACCTGTTTGGCTCCTTGTACAAGTGATTTTATCACTTGTCTTTTATGTATTATAGGATTATTGAAATTAAAATTTAGATGTATCCCACAGTCTGTTGGGTTTCTGGAAACGCTGGTTATAATAGAACCATCTTCTTTGCCGGTTAATCCTATATACGAAGAATGATAAAAATCATTTTTTTTAAATCTCAAAACGGTGAATTATCTTCCTCTTTCTAAAGTATTTAGCATGACCGTGATTTCGTCAAGTTTTTCTTCGCGGATCACTGCGAAAACATCATTTATATACCGACACCAAACTTTTATTACCTCTATTAATCACAATGAAGAATGATTTGGATAGATGGGCTCCTAGAATTAAGAAGATCGATCCTAAAATCTGAGGGAAGGATTTAACTGAAGATCAATTAAGGCTTCCTAATAGAGATTCAAACTATAGTCCAATGCCTATTAAAACAATAATTACATTAGACTAATTTCTAACATTGAAAATGTAATTTAAAATGTGAATGAAAATGAACAAAATATCAAATGTTATATCAAGGATAACAAACACCCAAAGGAAATATGAGTTAGAGATAGTAAAACGCTCAGAATGGAGGCATATCAATAAATAGAAAAATGACGACAGCATAGTTATAACTAAAGCAGATAAAGAAGGCATGACACAGAGATGAAGAGAGAGGATAATAATAAAAAAATCAAGAGCCTTCTCAGCGATGATAATATATAGGAAGAAATATATAATGACTCAACTAAAAAAACAATTTAATTATTAAAATTTATCAATGGCATGAAATCTAAGTCCTTTGATAAAATAAAAATAATGTTAGAAGATGTTTCTGCACCTATCTTCAAAGGGCTACCAAAGATCCACAAGAAGGAGTTCCTCTACGGCTCATTGTGTTCAGATTCAAGGCTTCCACCAGAGGTCTGGAGGACTGGATAAAATATCAACTACCGAATATATGAAAATTTCTAAGTTAGAAATCAGAAAAATGAAGTATTTTTTCAGATTTAGCTGAACATTTAAGGTTAAATGACTGATATAATTGTATCCTTTGTGGGGGGGGTCAAATTGCTTTTCACAAATATTAATAGATGATAAATAAATATCAAATAATCGTTGATTTTCAATAATCCCAGAATATTGCCTAAAAACAGTATAATTTCATTTTTCACTTAAAAATAATCATTCACACATCAGATGAAGTCTCTTATGGGAAGTTTACAATCATATATTCTCTTTGGTGCTAAATATTAGGGGAGGGGGTGTAGTATACATTTTAAAAATAATATTTTTCCACCTAACGTAGGTCGATTCACTGACCCTGTAGATGAAGTCGGAGTCGAAGAGGTTGTTGACAAAGAGGAGATTCTGCCACCACAAGGTCGGGCACGTCCCCACCAGGTAGTTGGACACCTTGGGCCAGTTGGGGCCGGAGCCCAGCAACGGGAAGATGAACGCCATGGCGATCAGGGCGGCGTAGGGCGGCATAACTCTGTACATAATATAACCTTGTAAATACAGTTACAAAAGGGCAGTCACAGCAATGGCCTCCGTAATATAGTTCATTTGTTTGGGCATATTCAACAAACACACCTGCTTTTGAAAATTCACAAAGATTAATCTTAAAACAATATTTTCAGAATAAATTCCTCGTGATGACCAAACCCAATATTCATCTTACAGCCCTCTCAACTTCTTCACTGGACGCGAAACGCTTTCCAGAAACAAATTTCTTTAGGTGTGGGAAAATATGGAATTCTAAGGGTGTCAATTCGAGAGAATAGGGGGAATGGACGAACAAATCACACCTCAAATCTCATTGCCAACACACTTTTGTGAGTAGGTGCGTGGTCCTGAAGAAAGATGATTTTTCTTCCTTAACCCAGGCCTCCATCTGGTCAAGAAGATCAGATTGATTTTCTTCTATAATAGTTATGCCTTGTTCAAGGTAATCAAATAAAGGGATCCCTTCGGCATCCCTTCCAGCAGATGCGATCGACTTCGCTTTCTTTGGCGCTCAACCACCGGTTTCCACCCACTGCTTCGAATGCTCTTTGGTTTCTAGCATGTAGTAGTGTATCCATGTTTCATCGATGGTGTTAAAACGCCGCAAAATATTGGTCGGATCCCTATTTAATAGGTCCTAACTTTGCTGTGCATTTGCTAAATGCAGCAGCCACATTGAGCACAACTTTCGCATCCCTAATTCTTCTTTCAAAACATTCCGCACCCTTTCTTCCTTTATTGCCATGGTCTCAGCTATCTCACACATCTTTACTCGCCTATCGTCCAAAACGATATTGTGCACGTTTTCGATAGTTTCCGGTACGTTGCAGTTTTTGGCCATCCTTCACGTGGGTCATCTTCGAGCGACGTGTGAATACGTTTAAATTCAGCTGACCACTTTTTAACGCTTGAAATTAAAGTAGCAGAGTTTCTGTAAAGGGATAATTCCACCAAAAAATATTTATAACTGCACGATATTCAAGTATCTATTTTAATGAAATACGCACATTACTTGTACTGCAAAAACTCGTTTACAAACTACTTTAGCGAACAAGTTGAAACTTGTTATACGAACTGATGAGATGCGCGGGCAGGGACATGGGGCGTTTGTGCAGGAGATTCTAGGGCTACCATCACCAAGAGTTTAACAGGCTGCCTACCACCTTTCCACCATCGCCGCCTGTGGTCCCTTGTCCCGCCACGCCACCCGGTTCGAACTCGGGCACAACACCTCCCTCGAGGCAGCGTTCCGTCTCCCTCCTCCTCCAGCCACCTCTGACCCTCCCAGACTGGCATTCGCGGTTCGCGTCATTTTCAGCCCCACGGTTTCTTTCCACCCACCAGGAGCCACCACCACTGGCCTCTGATGGGTGTCCCGCTCCCTTTCATCTTGCGACACCGTGGTGATCTTCGTACGTGCCAGGCCAGCTGACATTAAAATATCCGCTTTTTAAAAAATTATACTGAATGGTCACTGAAGTCCACGACCCGTCTGGTTCAATTCCCGGGGCCTACATATACCGCCAATAACCTGAATATAGCATAATTCATAAGCACGTAGAGTGGTCAACACTTTTTGGTCTTTTTTTAATTGAATATTTCTAAGCACGACTATTATTTTTTAAATGACAGCCCATTTCTTACTGTCCTTTATTTTATTTTTTTTATTATCATTTACAAAGCACGCGATATCCGTCTTGGATATTTGCATGCATACACAAGTTTGGGAGCTTATTTACAGTAATTATTAATATGATTTTAGTTATTATAATAGAAATTATTAACATATTTGTCAGTTAGTTAACGATTTAATTACCCTATAATGAATATTAGTGAACATCACAGATAAGAACAGAAATTTAGAGCTATTTACAGCATATAACTATATATCAGTTATTACAGCCCAGGCTATCTATTACTAAAAAACATTCTACAAAATCTATTAAAATTTATATACATATATCTATTATTAACTATTTGATTTAGACAATTTATATTTATTTGATTTTTGACTCTCAAGTCCTCTACAAGTCGACAGTCCGTTAGAATATGTACAGGATTTTCTTCTTCTGCACCACATGAGCATTTAGGCGAATCCGTCTTTCTGACTTTGTACAAATATGATCTAAAGTTACCGTGTCCAGTAAAAAATTGGACACTGTAAAAATTTGGCTTGACATATTTGGGTATTTGGGAGTCAGTGAAGAAGGACTTGAAAATGGTATTAGTCTTCTCATAGTATTTCTGCATTTTTTCCCTTATATAATTAGAAATTATATTCCTACTTGAAGAGTCAAATCGGTTGTAATTTATTTCGGTTTTCAACATGTTAGATTCAATATAATCAGTAAGTTTGGGGACTTGTGCAAGTATGTGTGTACAGTCCGATGATGTTGTACTGTAGGCCTGTATACAATGTTTTAATATTTTATATTGAAGAGAATTTAGTTTGTCCTTAGACTTTTTGTTTATGAATGGATACCATACTGAATAACCATAAGTAATTGTACTTCGATATAATGTCTTATACAATATCAGTCTTCGTCTAAAGTCTAGACCCCATGCTTTCTTTGTCAGGCCAAATAGGTATCCACTAGATCTAGTTACTTTTATGATCATTTCATTAACGTGAGGCGTAAAGTCCAGTTTGCTTCTGACTCGGTGATTTTTAATAGTCACTCCTAGGATCTTAAGTTCTTCAACCGGTTTAATTAACTTGCTACCTGAGACTATTATATCGCTATTGCATTTATATAAATATAATATTTTTGTTTTTTCATCTGACAATTTTAATTTACGACTTTCACACCACTTATTGATTTTTCTTAATACATTATCTATTGTCTTTCTTAGTTGTTCAGGAGTTTTATTCCAACATATTAACGTAATATCATCTGCATATCCTATTGTTTCACAATTATCATCCAGACTATTATTCAGTATCTCATTAATAAGAATATTCCATAATGTGGGAGACAGTGGTCCTCCCTGTGGACATCCTTTACTTAGTTTCTTATTAATTTCAGTTGAGGAAAATCTAAATCTTATTCTTCTATTATCAAAGTATGATTGTAGAAGTTTTATCGTTGAAGCCTGCACACCATCTTCATCTAGTCTTTTCATCAAGGCCGGCCACCATGCATTATCAAACGCTGCACTAATATCCACTGCAATTATTGCTGCATATTCTCTTGTCTTATGTTCTAACGCAATTTTTATTATTTCAGTTAGTGCAGTAATAGTAGATTTCGATCTTCTAAAGCCATGTTGTCGATCACTTAGTAAATTAAAATCTTCATAATATTGTATTATTCTATTATTAATTATTTTTTCAAATATTTTAGAAATGTTGGAATTAAGACATAAAGGTCTATAATTTTTATAGTTATTAAAATCTGTTTTTCCAGGTTTCGGAATAATTATTGCCTCTGCTCTTTTCCATTCAGCAGGATAGTATTGTAGGTCCAAACATTTTTGAAATAGTTTCACCAATATAGGAGCTATAAATTGTTTAGTGTGCCTTATCATGTTGTTAGAGATGTTGTCTATTCCGGGAGATTTCTTTGGATTTAATTTGTCAATTAAGTCGTTAACTTCAGTAATCATAACCATCGGTTTTTCTTTATTGAGTAGTTTTAAATTATAATTTCTTATACTTTTATGGATGTTTGTATCTTCTTCACATTTATCATCTGGAAATAAGTTATTCAATAATTCCTCACCCTTCTGCAAACATTCCATATCAGTATTACCCTCCAAAATTTGCGATTGAAAATTTTGGGAGTACATCGAGCATCATGGATGAGCCCTCCCAGAGGTTTGGCCTCAATTTAATTCATCGCAATAAGGAAAGTAGGAAGCTATTCACTAAAAAATAATAATCACGCTAAAATGGCTCCATTTCTTGTACATAGAAGCATGCTGTTGCACTATTTTTGAGACCATCTTTTACTTCATTTAAATCTATAAAAAGGAATTATCAGATTCATCTAATAATAATTATAGTAAACCTCTATAACGATAATGTGTTAAGTTGAGCAAAAAGTGTTGTATACATAATTAATTATTCTTATATATTCACGATTTTATCATCACACCATTGCTGATTTCTTTCGATTTCTTTTTCAAATTTTTATGTAGTAATTGATCTTTCAACCCTCAATAACATAGGTGTAAGAATAAAACAGAGGTTGGATCTCAGAAAGTATCGTTTAATTATCAAAAGATTATATTTAGATGACAAACAATAGAGAGTTAAAGGAAGAAGGTAAGCCGTGAGAGTCAACAAGCAAAACTGAAACCTATATACAGTTACGTAATGTCTGGGGGAAGTGGCCGTTGCTAAGCGAAAGCCGAGGTGCGAGTCACTTTTCAACACTCCCACCTGACGAGCACTCCGTTGTTTCAAACAGTCCAAGTTGGCTCCTTAGTCTTCTATACCTTTCTGGAGGTAGAGCTTTCGTAAATATGTCTGCAGCTTGATCATTGGAGCAGACATAAAGAAGGTCAATTGCATGTTTTTGACTGCACCAAGAAATAGGTCCATTATTCAACATGAACACATATCCGGTGGTTGATTTTCTTGTGTCTAGGTCTCCAGCAAAATCAGCATCGGAAAAACCTATCAGAGATGTAGTGCAGGAACTCCCACCAAAACAAATACCGATGTTTTTTTGTAGCTTTTAAGTATCCAAATATTTTCTTTACTGCGGTCCAATGTGAAGGTCCTGGGTTGTTCATAAATTGGCTAACCCTGCTGACTGCGTAGGCAATATCAGGTCTAGTTCCAGTCATGAGGTACATTAAACTACCAATTGTCTGTCTGTATGGAATCTTGTTCATTTCTTCAATTTCCTGATCATCCTTTGGGCACATCTCTTTTGTTAGTTTTGAGTAAGGATCAGAAGGTACAGATTGTAACTTAATATCAAGAAGGTTGTAATGTTCAAGTGTTCTTTCAATGTATGAGGCTTGATGCAGAAATAACATTTTAGTTGTTCTATCTCGATATATTTGTAGGCCAAGGAAATAATCGGCAGTAAAAGTTTTTATTTCAAAATTGGAATTTAAGTACTGTACTATATCATCTAAATGTTGTTTATTTACACTGCAGATTAAGCAATCATCTACATATATTGCAAGTAATATGTAAGCCTGTTTACATTTCATTGTATAGACACATGAATCTGATATGCTAGGTTTGAGATCAAACTTAATTAAAAACTCATGAAATTTCTTGTTCCACATTCTGGGGGATTGCTTAAGACCATAGATGCTTTTCTGAAGAGAGCAAACATGATTTGGAAAATCTGGGTTTTCATAACCTTGGGGTTGTTCCATGTAAAGTTCTTCTTCCAAATCACCATTCAAGAAGGCAGATTTTACATCTAACTGAATCATTTCCATATCAAGTGATGCACAAAGTGATAAGATTGTTCTAATTGAATCGAATTTTACTACTGGAGAAAAAGTTTCACCATAATCAAGTCCTGTTTTTTGTGAATAACCTTTCGCAACTAGTCTAGACTTAAACATTTTATTTGATCCATCTGCATTTTGCTTTATTTTGTATACCCACTTGCATGCAATAGCTTTTCTGTCTGATGGTAGTGTCACATACGTCCATGTTTGATTTTTCATCAAGGAATTGAATTCATCGTCCATAGCTAGTTTCCACTGTTTTGAGTTTTGTCCTACAATTGCATCTTCATAGTTCAATGGTTCTTGGTCATGGACATAACAAGCATATGAAATAGCTCTTGTACAGCTGGTTGATGTTTGTTCATTTTCTCTGATTCTATTCCTGAGAGGGTATCGACATGATTCTTCTGGTTTGGAACTGGTATTTGTGTTATCAACACTTTCTTCACTGTATATAGTTACCTGCTATTGTTGGTTATCCTGAATATTTTCTGATGTATTAGCTTCAGTAAATATTACATCTCTGCTTATGATAATTTTTCTAGCAATAGGATCCCACATTCTATAATTTTTGTTAGTTTCAGTATATCCAACAAAAAATGTACGAATACTCTTTTTGTCTAATTTCTTTCTGTTATCTTTTGGTATATGCACATAAGCGTTACATCCAAAAGTTTTCAAATGTAAGATGGAGGGTTTTCTCTTGTACCATATTTCATAAGGTGTAGAATTTCCCAATACTTTAGTAGTACAACTATTTAAGAGATAGACTGCTGTGTTTACGGCTTCAGCCCACAGTTCAAGCGGCATTTTTCTTCCATGTAACAAGCATCTAGCTGATTCAACTATTGTTCTGTTATCTCTTTCAGCAATTCCATTCTGTTCTGGGGTATATGGAGCAGTGAGTTCATGAACAATTCCTAGAGATTTTAGATAATCAGAAAAATTCTTATTTAAGAATTCTGTGCCATTATCTGTTCTGAATCTTTTTATTTTATTTCCAGTTTCAGTCCTAACTCTTTTTACAAATTCTTTAAATTTCTCAAGAACATCTGATTTATGCCTAATGAAGTAGGCCACTCTAAATCTTGAAAAATCATCCTTGAATGATACAAAATATAATGATCCACCTGGTGATCTTTTACTCATTGGTCCACAAACATCTGAATAGATCAGCTCTCCTGGATAGGTCGAATTTGGACTTGTTGACGCGTGAAAAACCTTTCTATTTTGTTTTCCATAGATGCATGCTTCACATAGTAAAGAATCAGGCTTTTCTCTAATTTTAATGTCGTCTTCAAAAACATTATTTTCAAACATTTGGGTTAATTTTATAGGATTTACATGACCCATTCTTTGATGCCATATATCTAGACTTAACTGAGCAACATGAGTTTGTGAAGATTGCTTTGCTTTAATAAAAATTCTATAAAGATTTGAATTGTCCTTTATTCCAGTAACTAGCACTTTCGAATTTTTAGTCAATTTTATCTGATTTCCTTTACAAATGAGCGTCAAACCATGTTTTGTTGCAGTAGATATTGAGAAAAGATTAGTCTCCAATTCAGGTACATAGAGAACATCCAAAAGAGTTGCATTAATTTTCTGACTATCAACATAAGAGAGAATATCAATATTTCCCTTACCTTTTGCATAGATCTGCTTTCCATCTCCAAGGCACACAGGATGAACACCTTCTGGTATTTCTTCGAACGTAGAGAACCATTCTCTTCTGAAAGTCATGTGATCCGTTGCTCCAGAATCTGCAATCCAGGAATCCTTTGTTTCAGCGAGGAAGGCACTTGTCTCAGCTGAAAAAGCACAGCTATCATCTCTGGATGAAGAACTTGGCTGTTGTCCTTTTTGTTCTTCCTTTCTTTTATAGCATTCTTTCCACCAATGTCCTTTCTTCTTGCAATATCCACAGTGTGTGTTCTTCTTTTTATCTTTAATGGATTGTTGATGCTGCTGTTGTTTGTTGGAAGCTGTTGAATTTCTGTTGAACTTTGAAAAAGTCATCAAGGCATTATCTGGTTTAGAATTTCCTGAAGAATCCCAATGATCCTGTAAGCTTTCTTCTTTCAGTAATCTTGCCGTCAAGTTTTCTAGTGTCTTTTCTTCTGATGAAACTGAATCCCATGCTGTTATGAAATTCTTGTATTTATCAGGCAAGCTGCAAATTATCTTTGTAATTAGGGCAACATCAGAGATTGGCTCACCTAGATCTTTCATTTGTTGTGCCAGAGTTTCAACTTTGGAAATATGAGTAGCAATGTTATCATTTGGATTCATTTTATATTCGAAAAATCTTTGTTGCAGCAAATATTTGTTTGTTTCAGATTTCAGTTCATATATTGTTGATAATTTCTTCCACATTTCTGCTGAAGTCTGGCAATTAACAATCTGTTGAAGATATTTAAACTCTAGAGCAGTAGTGATCAGCATTTTGGATTTTGCATCTTTCTTTTTCCAGTTAGAGAATTTTGCAATATCCTCTATTTCAGGTTTTACCTCAGAGCCATCAGTTACACTGAGAAGATCTTTTGCTTCTAGAATAATCTTCATTTGAAATTTCCATAGATGAAAATTATCGCCGTTGAATTTTTGAATTTGTGGAAGTTCAGTTGTCATCTTGAGCAAGCAAACGAATTTCAGCTTAGATAAACAAAAAAAAAATTGATACCAACCAAGCTCTGCTGCCATGTAAGAATAAAACAGAGGTTGGATCTCAGAAAGTATCGTTTAATTATCAAAAGATTATATTTAGATGACAAACAATAGAGAGTTAAAGAAAGAAGGTAAGCCGTGTGAGTCAACAAGCAAAACTGAAACCTATATACAGTTACGTAATGTCTGGGGGAAGTGGCCGTTGCTAAGCGACAGCCGAGGTGCGAGTCACTTTTCAACAATAGGAAATCAAATTTTAAAAACATTACTAAAAACTAAAATTTGGACACAAAACATTTACTTTTTATATCTTTGTTGAATATTTTAATATGAAATCTAAATATCAAAATTCAAACTTCTACGAAAAATAAAACAGGAATCAATCCATATTCATTATTTTATTTTTTAAAATATTTTTGTAGTTTTTTTTATAATACTTCAATAAATATTTTAAGTAGGGAAAACAAATGGTGAATATTGAACCTTCTGAATTATACATGACATGATATCATTATTCACGGAAAAAAAAGAGGTCTGAGATATATATATCCGTCGTAAAACTATAGGTGGAAAGAAATAAATGAATTGGTGGATATCGATGGTTGTGTATTCCTCCAAATTTGGCAATTTCGGGGGAGATAGGTAAGAAGTGTTTATCTCACTGAACTTATTCTGCACACATAGCTTTACATTATACCAGGCTCATTTTTCTCATTGTAGTGAATAGTTATTTTTAACCTTACACACTTTTCATCCATTCACTTTACCACCCGAAATAAATAAAGTATTTAATAAATTATAATTTTTTATAATTTTAATGTCATATATCATTGCAAACCTACCCTTTCCCGTTTAAAGGGCATCATTTGAATCAATCCTGCCCCTTTCTGCTACTAATATTGCTGCAGTTTTTTTTTTTATTTGGACATCAATAAAAAAAAATAGACATCCTCTGATAAAAATATTCAAAAATCCTAATTCAATTAGAATTGGCACGCGCATGATGTAAAATTCATTTGGTGGTTGGTAGTTTGAAAGAATAAAGAGATGCATATATCGCGACCGTTCTTGAGTGATGGATCTTCCGACGTTTCAGTTAATTACTCTCACCTTCCTCAGAAGAATTACAAGATACCTGCGTCCTGTTAGATTACTTCCACTTACTGGTGTGGTTATAATTGTGAAATAAACAGAAACCACTGAAGAAGAAAAAAAACGCTTAATGCGAGGATAGGATCCCAGGCCGTGGTTGTCGCAAATCAGCGGCGTGTACAACTCTTCCACCAACCAACATCTATTCAAATTAAGGATATACGTTGCTTATAAAAAAAACTAAGTATTAAAAATATGGAAAAAGTATTGCATCCAACATATTAGAGGAGTTTGAAAAATGTTAAAATGAAATATTCAAAAAGTTTTCAATTTGTATTTGTAAATTTTTTGGAAAATACGAAGGGGGGTCAATAGGAGAAAATTTTAATTTACATTTCGATAGCTTGCAATTTGTTAGATTTGTGTCAATATTCTTATCTATTTGTAAATTTGAGGAAATATATTTTAGAATTTTATATATGAATATAAAATACAAATTTTCCTCTAATAAATTCATATCTATATTTTGAAAATTCAAACAGAGAGAGAGAGAAGAGAATCTATATTTTACCTTAATATAGAGATATGTCAATTATTAAAAATTAAATTTAAGGGGAAAAAGAATTGTTTGAAACTAGAAAAAAATTGCTTAATAAAAGAAACTTTTTCTCAGATCAAATTAGAATATAAAATTGCATATTTTGGTTGATTTCGAATCTGATTTGATTTGAAAAGTGTATTTTAAAATAACTTTTTTTTTTCAAACGATGTTGATTTTTTATTGTAAACAAAGATTTATAACCAAAACTGGTTGAAATCATATTGAAAATCGTTTTTCAAAACAAAGATTTATGTTTCAATAAAATCAATAAGCAGCCAAGATTGTTGACTTGTAAAGGCAAGGATGAATATGTATTACACATTACTCTACGTAAAGATTTATGCACTCTAAAACATTATCAATTTCGACATATGACATTAGCATTCCATTTATGTACAAGAAATTAATTATTTCATTCGATTATTTCTTTTTATAGATAGAAATTTTGCACCCCGGGGGAGGATATATTTAACGTCTATTTTGCCGAAAGGCGACCTTTGCTTTTATAGATATTTGCTTTAAGTCTTTACTAAGATGTAAAAATAAACAAGATTAGATGCATGCAATATCATACATAGTGGTCTGTTAGACTATTTTGACGAAACCACTTTGAAGGTTTCACCAATAATGAGCCAAATCCTTTTATTTCATTTATAAAGGATTATATTTCTGATATTTATATTGAGTTAAACCGAATTTTAGGAAATAAACCAAGAAAACACTGAATACATGAATTTGATCTGAAAACTCGTTAAAAGTGTAATGAAGAAATTTAAATAAATTAAAATCCTCTGGAGTAACTTGATAAAGAAAGAAAAATCAAAGATAAGGAGGATAAGTTTCTTTTATGAACAAATGATCAAGCTTTCGGGCACAAAGTCGCCCTTCTACAGGAATAAAATT
This sequence comes from Cordylochernes scorpioides, assembly GCA_030710605.1. NCBI lineage: Eukaryota > Metazoa > Arthropoda > Arachnida > Pseudoscorpiones > Chernetidae > Cordylochernes > Cordylochernes scorpioides. The sequence goes on from CP092882.1 coordinate 43,742,171, forward strand.
ATACAAAATCAAGATTCGTCTATATATATACAAATATTTAGCATAAATAATAAATAAATATTAGAAAATAGAGAGATAACATTTAAGTTTTATGTCTGATGTACGAATCAGGTAAATCAAGTGAGAGTCTCGTGTCTCGAGTGTAAGGCCTTAACAAATTATTTTTAAGAGATAAAATTTATATTTATGTGTGATATACAAAATAAATAATAAGAGAAATGTGAATATGCTAATATTTGGTATAATCTGCTAGTTAAAAATCAATAAGTTGTTGTATTAACAGCTTATGAAAATATTTCGTTATAAAGATCCGGAATATCAATGTGCCTATTGATGCTATTATATTTCAGAGATAGTAGCGCCTCTACAACCAATCTCTTATATTTATGTTGAATGTTAGAAAAATGTGAACGGGGTTCTATTGTATTAAAAGTATGTCCTGTATTTGAAATATGTTGGGCTATGAGGGATCTAGGGTCGTTATTTCTGATATTTCGGATATGTTCATCAATTCTATCTTTTATATGTCTACCAGTTTCTCCTATGTATAAGCTAGAGCAATTATTACATTTTAATGAGTAGACTGCATTCTTTAAGTGTATGGGTTTTAAGGGGAAACTGTTATTGGTGATAGGGTTTCTAAGTATAGTGCCTAAATTAGGAGTATTGGAAAAGAAGGTGCGGATACCAAAGTTTTTTAGATATTTAGATATGTTAAGGCTCTGAGGGGAAAAAGGAATGGTACAGATAGATTTATAACTATGATTAACAGCTGTTTGTAAAGGGTTATGAAAGTATCTCAAAATAAAGTTTTTTGGATAGCCCAATGTCAATAAATGTGATAATATGATATTTGTTTCCTGCTGTTTTGATATATCTGTGGTACAATGAGTGAATATGCGCTTAGTTAATGCTTTGACTGTGTTAATTTTATGGCTAATTGGGCAATACGAAGAAAAATGTATGTATGATGGATAAAATGACGGTTTGTAATAAACGCTTGTGGTATATCTATTATCTATTTTTGTGATAAGTATATCTAAGAAAGCTAAAGTGTTATTGGTCTCTGTTTCAACTGTAAAACTTATATCATGGTATAAGTTGTTTAATGTCGATAAAATGTTATCAAGTGAACTGGTTTTGACTATTGCAAAAATATCATCAATATATCTGTGCCATGATAAAATCTCTAAGTGGTATTGTTCAACTATTTGCTTATCTATATGGCGCATAACTATTTCTGATAGAGGGGAAGATAGTGGGCTACCCATGGGTGTACCTTTTGTTTGTTTAAAGTATGCTTGATTAAAATTAAATATACTGTTATTTAAACTAATACTGATCAGGGATATTAATCTGGAAATATTCAACAGTCACCGGTTCTACCCAACAGCATCATGGTATCCTTTGATGTGGTGAATTTATACCCCAGTCTACCCCATCCACTTATTATAGATTGCACAACACAATTCTTATCAGACCATAATTACCCCATTAACACCATTTCCAGATTAATATCCCTGATCAGTATTAGTTTAAATAACAGTATATTTAATTTTAATCAAGCATACTTTAAACAAACAAAAGGTACACCCATGGGTAGCCCACTATCTTCCCCTCTATCAGAAATAGTTATGCGCCATATAGATAAGCAAATAGTTGAACAATACCACTTAGAGATTTTATCATGGCACAGATATATTGATGATATTTTGCAATAGTCAAAACCAGTTCACTTGATAACATTTTATCGACATTAAACAACTTATACCATGATATAAGTTTTACAGTTGAAACAGAGACCAATAACACTTTAGCTTTCTTAGATATACTTATCACAAAAATAGATAATAGATATACCACAAGCGTTTATTACAAACCGTCAATTTATCCATCATACATACATTTTTCTTCGTATTGCCCAATTAGCCATAAAATTAACACAGTCAAAGCATTAACTAAGCGCATATTCACTCATTGTACCACAGATATATCAAAACAGCAGGAAACAAATATCATATTATCACATTTATTGACATTGGGCTATCCAAAAAACTTTATTTTGAGATACTTTCATAACCCTTTACAAACAGCTGTTAATCATAGTTATAAATCTATCTGTACCATTCCTTTTTCCCCTCAGAGCCTTAACATATCTAAATATCTAAAAAACTTTGGTATCCGCACCTTCTTTTCCAATACTCCTAATTTAGGCACTATACTTAGAAACCCTATCACCAATAACAGTTTCCCCTTAAAACCCATACACTTAAAGAATGCAGTCTACTCATTAAAATGTAATAATTGCTCTAGCTTATACATAGGAGAAACTGGTAGACATATAAAAGATAGAATTGATGAACATATCCGAAATATCAGAAATAACGACCCTAGATCCCTCATAGCCCAACATATTTCAAATACAGGACATACTTTTAATACAATAGAACCCCGTTCACATTTTTCTAACATTCAACATAAATATAAGAGATTGGTTGTAGAGGCGCTACTATCTCTGAAATATAATAGCATCAATAGGCACATTGATATTCCGGATCTTTATAACGAAATATTTTCATAAGCTGTTAATACAACAACTTATTGATTTTTAACTAGCAGATTATACCAAATATTAGCATATTCACATTTCTCTTATTATTTATTTTGTATATCACACATAAAATATAAATTTTATCTCTTAAAAATAATTTGTTAAGGCCTTACACTCGAGACACGAGACTCTCACTTGATTTACCTGATTCGTACATCAGACATAAAACTTAAATGTTATCTCTCTATTTTCTAATATTTATTTATTATTTATGCTAAATATTTGTATATATATAGACGAATCTTGATTTTGTATAATTTTATTCCTGTAGAAGGGCGACTTTGTGCCCGAAAGCTTGATCATTTGTTCATAAAAGAAACTTATCCTCCTTATCTTTGATTTTTCTTTCTTTATCAATGAAGAAATTTATCCGCGGAGATTTATATTTGTTCTATCTAAAAAATACAGAGGATTATAATTTAATTGAAAAGGCATATTTTGATCCAATATATGCCTTTTTAATTAAATATTTATTTATGGATTGCTATTTACAAATGGATTAAAATTATAAAAAATAATTTTATTTCCAACTTCGCTTTATATTGTAGATTAATTGATGATGTATTCTTACTAAAAAAATTATTTTAACAATTTATAGTAACAAAGTTTTTAACAAAAATATAAATTCGGCTATCTGACTATATATATTATATATAATCTAAAAACTCAAATATTTATATATTTAAAAAATTTATATTTTATTTTATTCATTGATAATTTTACTTTTGTTATCATCGTTTTTAGAAAGACTTTCAGTTTTGTTGTAAATATGCGTAGTTAACATATCTATCCTTTTAAATCACTAATATAGGATTAACTTTATAAATTCTATATAATGTGAAAATAACTAATGTGTAATCTTTTCTCAAGTAATTGAAAATAAAAGCTACTTGATGGTAAATAATTATTTTTTTTATCACGACTGCACCAACCCTTTATCTTATCGATCATTTGTCTTATCAACCCTTCATCTAACAACAACAACAAAATATTCATAACATATATATATATATACAAGAAATGTAAATAATAAAGTTTATCTAATAAAGGGCCAGAAGGTACTGGGCCTGGCTAGAGTCTAGGCAGAATTCAAGATAGACGCATTTCTCTGCCTTGCCCGCCGCCGACCTGGCTCTGAACCCCGCTTGTTTTTGACGAGTCGTCGTACATTCTTGTACCTTTGACTTAGGCATTGGACGTTCGGTGAGGACTTGCTTCGCGGCCGCTGCCTGGACGCAGCCCCTCTTGGCTTTCCGGCCTGCCGCCTCGGAGTCCCCTGGCCTCTTCCTCCTGTGCTCCACTTTGGTGAAGCTCGCATCTTGTCTCTCAATAAGATGGTCGTCCAGTTCCGGGCAATCAGCCCAATTGCGACGAGAATTTGCATGTCCGCCGTCCGCAGCCGGCTCAGAATTAGCATCTTTGTAGTTAATTGAATCAGAATGGCTTTCAGCCATTTCAGAATCTTTTGCCGATATTTCGGCGGAGACTTGGCCGATTTTGGTGAGGTTAACATAGGCTTGCAGCCCATTTTCTTGGCTTTCAGCCAATACCTCAAAGGAGTTGCTCAACTCCATTTTCTCCATCTCAGCCTCAAAAAACGCGGAGCTCTTATTATATAATGATAAATAAATGAATAAATAGATAAAAATAATTCATAAATATACATATTGTTGCATCAGGTTGCGGTTAGGCAGATTCTTCAGTCTTGATTCTCTCCACAGACGCGTCTTGCATCTTTCCAGAACGTGTCTGAACCATCCTACAAGGTTAAACCATTCAATAATAAAACAACTATATATTTAGGTATAACTCAGAATCTCCCTTTATTTATCACATCAAAGTATAAAGCAGGTGGGGTATTTAGTGTATCAAAATACAAATGTTTTATATTACATAATATTTTATAGTAATAATCTGCTTTATAAAAATAAATAAATATATAATATAAATTTTAAATATATTAAAAATAATATTATAAATAATTTTTAAATAACGCGCATTAATCATGATGCAACATTTACCCTCTCCAGAGGTCGTCACGTCCTCGTGAGTGACCTCATCAATTCTTTCAAAATAGGGTTTGAGTCTTGAGACATGGACAATCAATGGGTCTTGGCCAGGATTATCTTTCGGCTCAATTAAGTAATTTACGTTGGACAGCTTCTTTAATATTCGATATGGGCCAAAATATTTTCTCAATAGTTTTTCACATTTTCCGATTTTCCTGACTGGTGTCCAAACTGCCACTAAATATTCTGGTTCATAGTTTCTCTCGTTGTGTTTTTTGTCATAGTTTCTTTTCATTCTTTCCTGAATCTTCTCTGTGTTGTTAATGACTACCTGTATCGTCCTTGCTATTTATCTAAGTTATTTTCTATATATTCGTCGTAATCGTCCATCTTACTGTCCGTTTGGATATTCTCCTCGTCTAAGAGGGACATGGGTTCCCTCCCAAACAACAGGAAAAATGGAGAGTAGCCTGTGGTTTCTTGAATCGTGGTATTATACGCGTGGGTGATAAAAGGTAGGATTTCGTCCCAGTTCTTCTGATCCGTATTCACATACATGCTGATCATATTGATTAAAGTTTTATTTAGCCGTTCTGTTAGTCTGGGGGTGGTAGCTCGTCGTGAAACAATGTTTAATTTTGCACATTTTCATAACCTCCTTTATCAAATTGCTAGTGAATCGTGAACCTCTGTCGCTGATAAGAAATCTTGGAGCCCCGTGACATAAAAATATATGTTCGATTAAAAATGTATAGACTTCTTTCACTGTCGCTTCTGGTACTGCCTTTGTTTCAGCATACTTGGTATAATAATCCGTCAACACAATTATCCATTTCCTTCTTCTTTTCGTTGATGGCAAGGGGCCAACAAAGTCAATTTCGATTCTTTCAAAAGGGTAGTTAGCTGGGGAATAGGTTGTAAAAGTCCAGATGGCAACTGATTTGAACCTTTACGACTTTGGCAAAGATGGCACGTCTTTACAAATTCGGAAACATCTTTCAGCGTGGAAGGCCAATAGTATTTATTCTTCAATCGGTATGTGGTTCTGGCGACGCCCAGATGGCCATTCAGCATATGGTTGTGGTATTCACTCATGATATCCTTCCTTCTCTTCTTTGGCACTACCAGCAACCATTCTCTACCTTCAGGATTTGGATTTTTATTGTAGAGACACCCATTTTCTTCTTTAAAGTTCTGTGTAATTGAACGCTTGTCTCCACTAAGGTTCTCCTTAATATTCTCAATAAAATCATCCTTTTCGTCTATTATTTGATCCAGAAATAGTCTTTCATAATCTTCGTCCCATTCGTTTTCTGGTAAGGGTCCTCTAGATAGACCATCAGCGTCCAGGTGTTTTTTTCCCGATTTGTGTATGATTTCGAAATAATATTCCTGAATCTTCAGTGCCCATCGTGCTAATCGACCGGTCGGATCTTTCAAATTCTTAAGCCAGCATAATGCGTGATGATCAGTGACGATTTTAACGTGCCTTCCATATAAATAGGGCCGTAATTTTGATATTGACCACACCAGAGCTAAACATTCCTTTTCGGTGGTTGAATAATTTTGCTCAGGTTTACTTAGGGTTCGGCTCAAATATGATATTACCTTCTCTTCGCCACCGATATTTTGAATTAATGTTGCGCGTAAGCCGACGTTAGAGGCATCTGTGTGAATGCAGGTGGCTGCATTTGGATCAAAGTGACCTAAAATTGGCGGATTTATAAGAGCTTTTTTTAAGGTTTTGGAACGCTTCTTCCTGTATTCCTGTCCAGATAAATAGCACTTTTTTTTTTTAATGAGACTGGTCAATGGGTCAGCGATTAATGAGAAATATTTAAAGAATTTTCTATAATATGAGCACATTCCTAGGAATGATTGTACTTCTTTGGCCTTCTTGGGCTGAGGAAAATCTCTAACGGCTTTGATATTATATTCGGCAGGTTTTATATCCTCTTGGATCTCAAGTTCCTCGAAAGCAAATCTGCATTTCTTGGCGTTCAGTTTTAAATTAGATTCGCTGAAGCATCTGAGGACAACTTCAAGTCTTTTAATGTGGGTTGGGAAGTCCGAGCTGTATATAATCATATCGTCCAGGTAGCAAAGGCAAATCTGCCATATCAGATTTCCGAGGACATTGTCCATGTTCCTCTCGAAAGTAGCAGGGGCGTTGCATAGACCGAAGGGCATTACGTTGAATTCATATAACTTATGTGCCGTAGTGAAAGCCGTCTTCTCTTTGTCTCTCTCTTCAATTTCGACTTGTCAATATCCCGATTTGAGATCTATTGCTGAGAAGTACTTGGATCCTTAGAGAGTATCCATTACATCATCAAATCTTGGGACTGGATAAACATCCTTCACTGTTATTTCATTTAATTTCCTGTAATCCATACAAAATCTGTATTTGCCATCTCGTTTTTTTGACCAATATAACGGGAAAGGACCAAGGACTTGAAGATGGTCTAATTATTCCTTCTTCAAGCATCTCGTCTATTTGATCCTTTATAATGGTTCGTTCCTTAGCACTTACCCTGTGAGGCTTGTGCTTTATCGGTTTTGCGTCTTCTGTATGAATCTGATGTTTTGCCAAATTGGTCCTGCCTAACCTCGATTTGAACAAATCAGTATACTTGGCCAAAATTTGTTTTAACCTCTCTTGTTCTTTAAATGTTATTTTTTTTTTGTTTATTTGAAATTGTATTTCGTCATTTTCATTCTGCTTCTCTATGTTCTCTATAAAATTTACCTGTGCAGGAAAACTTCCAAAAGTCAATGCTTGGTCTTTCATGATTTTTTAAAGGTCGAGGATAAGGGTTCGTTATCCAGATGTGGGGTTTCTTATTCGTGACAGTAAGCAAACTTCTTGCCAATCGAAAACCATTTGTTTGAGTCATTCTGTTGTTCTCTTCGATGACATATTCTCCATCCTCTGCTTCTATTGAGGCTCTAATCAATTTAATAGATAGTTCAGGTATAACGGTATCTGAAGTGCTCTTTATTTTTTTAGCTCATAATTGCTTACGTCATGATTACTGGCCAAATTATATTTTATTGTTTCTCGTTTACAATCAATTCTAGCATTCATTTTTTAAAGGAAATCTCGTCCAAGAATAAGAGTTCGTAGATGCGCGTCCATTACTACAAATTCGTGGGGTAATTTAGTGTCATCAATTTTTAAATCTAAATTAATGCTACCTACAATATCTAATTTTTTCCCATCGGGTCCTGAACACGTTTTAGTGAGACTATTTATTTCACGGCCAGAAAAAGTGCTGTACTTAGGTCGACCACTGAAAGATCGGCGCCTGTATCAATCAAAGCTTCGCATAACCCTATCTTGTCCACATTAATATTAATTTTGTACCTTGGGTCCAACTTTCTAATTCCATTTATGGTCGACTTGCTTTGATTAAGGGAATCAGGCGCGACACTTAGTTTAAATCTTCCAACACGGAATATATATTCCGTGTAGGACTATTTGTTCGTGTGTCATTACAAACATTTGCATAGAGGCAAGGCCGTGTATAATCTTTTCTTTTGTCCATTTGAAGATTTTCTTGACTCTTGCCTTGGGAAACTGAGGGGTCCTCTTCTACGATCCTCCCAAACTTGACCCTACAATAACGCGCGATGTGTCCTGGCCTATTGAACTTAAAGCATATAGGTCCTCCGTCCTGCTTTTGTTTGTAAGTGGACTCTTATTGTAGACTTCATTTTGGTGGGTCTGTTTCTGCCTGAAACTTGGACTTGGATTTGCATCTGCAGGTCGTCTAGCGGCAGAGACCTGGGGCGAGGGGTTGGCCTGGTATTGTCTGGGAGCAGGAACCTGGGGCTTGGAGGTGTTCTGGTATGGTCTTCTGAACGACGAAGCGTTCTTTCATTGCTCTTGATGATGAAGACGAGGAGAGCGTGGTGCATTATGTAGAGCCTTTGACTTTTTTACACGTCCTTGATAATTCTTTTCAAACAAATCCATCTTTTAAATAGAGGGCAAAAGAAGATTATTTCTTCAACCCTACAATAACCCAATTTATTTTAGTCTCGTCTTCCATTTGGGGGTCGACCTTGTTGCTCAGAACCAGGATATCCTCTGCAAACCTGATTGCAGGTTCATTCCACCGCTGCATTCTGTTTAGCCTCATCTTTATTTCTTCTTTGTTGGCGTCTGAGGCGAAATCCTGAATTAGGCGGCTCTTGAAATGTTCCCAGATGGTAAAACTTATCTTGTGTAGGTCCAGCCAGGTTTTGGCGCTACCAATCATATTCATGGCTGCATAGCGAGAAATAATATATTCTGCTCAATGGTACAGGAAGCCAATTTCTTCAAGAGACTCAATCCATAGGCGAGGGTCTTCTGTTCCATCATACTTGGGGATGTCTATGTTGGGGTTCAAGACAACTGGGTCGGCACGTGCATCTCGACCAATTGTTGCGCCAGGTTGAGGTTTGACAGATTCTTCAGTTTTGATTCTCTCCTTAGACGCGTCTTGCATCTTTCCAGAACGTGTCAACCATCCTACAAGGTTAAACCAGTCAATAATAAGACACCTATAAATTTAGGTAGCACCTAGAATCTCCCTTTATTTATCACATCAAAGTTTAAAGCAGGTAGGGTATTTAGTGTATCAAAATACAAATGTTTTATAGTACATAATATTTTATAGTAATAATCTGTTTTTTATAAAAATAAATAAATATTTAATTTAAATTTAAAATATATAAAAAAAATAATATATTAAATAATTTTTAAAATACGCGCATTAATCATGATGCAACAATATATATAAACATACTGTATATACAAAGTCTTCATTGGTGGCGCCCACCGCGGGAAAGAGAGAGAGAGAGCTGAGAGCTAAATAAAATACTAATTAAACAAAAAGAAAATTATGTGGAAGAGATTGATTTAATAGTATTACTTTTTAAATCTCTGGCTAGTATTATATTCAAAGGATTTTCAACTAATGCATCTATATTAAGGGGAAAAGACATGTCTGCCATAAAAAATATTTTATTTCACTGACGTTTTGACAAAAATATTTTGACGTCCTCGAAAGAAATAGAAAAATAAATATACAGCAAGATGTATTAAATTTAACTGGGGCTTCTTCAGCTTTTTTATACGGTATTTTCAATCCACAATTATAGCCAACATATAAGAGAAAATTTGTATTAAAAACACTAACAAATATTATACCCAGAACACTTATTATATGCCCTATAGTTTATATGTAGAAATAGTGTCCGTTTTACTCGTTCGCTGATTGGGTCCCTACTCTCACGTGATACTAAATCTTGAGTTCATTAGCTAATCAACCTTTTTTTCAAGCTCAGCAACGCTAAAAAAATATTTTGTATCATTCTATTTATTTTATTTATAAATATTCATTGTTGTATTTATAAATCATATATCGATATCAGGCTTTTTTAAATTTGTATTATATATAGGGATCTGATGCTTTGTCGCCTTATTCTGTAATTGTACATTTTCATGATATCGGAAAATATTTGGGTATAACTATTCTTTGCAGCGGTTCCATCGCAAGTACGGCGGGCTAATGCTTCAATAAGAAGATAAACGACATAAAAATGTATTTATTACTCTTTTTACAAATAAAAACACTTGTCCTTACTATTGTTTTATAAGTTTTCAAAAGGTTAATTTATATATTCGAATCCAAAGTAGAATGCCAATTGATAAACCCTATTTAGGCTTTCTCTATGTGGAATGCCAATTGATCAATCCTATTTAGGCTTCTCTAAGTGGAATGCCAATCAATCAATCCTATTCAGGCCTTCTCTAAGTGGAATGCCAATTGATCAATCCTATTCAGGCTTTCTCTATGTGGAATGCCAATTGATCAATGCTATTTAGGCTTTCTCTAAGTGGAATGCCAATCAATCAATCCTATTCAGGCTTTCTCTAAGTGGAATGCCAATTGATCAATCCTATTCAGGCTTTCTCTATAAGAATGCCAATTGATCAACCCTATTCAGGCTTTCTCTAAGTGGATTGCCAATGGATCAATCCTATTTAGGCTTCTCTAAGTGGAATGCCAATTGATCAACCCTATTCAGGCTTCTCTAAGTGGAATGCCAATTGATCAATCCTATTCAGGCTTTCTCTAAGTGGGATGCCAATTGATCAATCTTACAATCTCATCTATTGTGGCTGAATTCCTCTCTCACTCTCATTTGGATATCTATTTTGTAACCTTTATCTTCTTCATAATCTTCATCTATATTCTTCTTCTTTATATAATCTTTATCTAAATATTCTTATTCTTTATAATCTTGATATATACATATATTCCTTTCCCTATAAACTTTAACTCTATATTCTTTTCTTCTTTACAATCTTCAAATCTATTTTCTTCTTTTTATAATCTTTATTTGCTTCTTCTTTAGAATTTTTATATTATTCTTCTTTATATTTTTATATTTTTTATTCTATAGAATCTTTATCTACATTCTTCTTTTTTCTATAATATTTATCTATATTCTTATTCTTTTTTACTCATTTTTAAATTAAAAAATAATATATTTATTAAAATATACATCAACTTATATGTATACACATATTAACTTTTCTTTATTTCTTACTTTCGAACGTTATTTATTTAAAAAGAGCTTCTTAATATTTTTTAAATCGAATATAAATTAACTTCTTCAATGTATCAAATAGAATATAAATTAACTTCTTCAATGTATCAATTCGAATATATAAATTAACTTTTTGAAATCCATATCAATTCGATTTTAAATTAACCTTTTGAAATGTATTAAGTCGAATATAAATAAACTTCTTGAATGTATCAATTCGAATATATAAATTAACTTTTTGAAATGTATCAATTCGATTGTAAATTAACTTCTTTAATGTATCAATTAGAATATATAAATTAACTTTTTTGAAATGTATCAATTCGAATATAAATTAACCTTTTTGAAATGTATCAATTCGAATATAAATTATCTTTTTTGAAATATATCAATTCGAATATAAATTAACTTTTAGAAATATATCATTTCGAATATTAATTGACTTTTTTGAAATATATCTCTTTGAATATGAATGATCATTTTTAAAATATATCAATTCGAATATAAAGTAACTTTTTGAAATGTATGAATTAAATATATAAATTATCACAAAATTCACTTTTTCCAATATGATTTACATTTATCTAGTTTTCTCTAAATTTCGAACGTTAGGCTTAATATTTTCAGAATATTTACATATCTTTTCGTATCCCGGCGCTGCCACTATGTTTAATAAGTTATACTGTTTCTATTTAACATTTAACCTTATTTAAACATATTTATAATATAGTTAGTCTATATATATATAGCCATGCAATACCGTACCACGCTAGATGAATTACATATTTATTATGACTCAATTGATGATACAAACAGTGTTGCCGGATCTTTATATTTACCCAGATTATACTATATACAACAACTATAATGGAAAATTATGGTAGAATTTACCACACTAATGAGACAGGTCCCCCTGGGGGTGCCCCCTCAATATTTCTCCATGGTAGTAAGGACAATGTATTAAGTTGTTTTATTTAGATAAAAAAAAAATAATATTCGCACAAAAAAGTATATATATATATATAATTTTCAAAACATGTGCTCTAATACTATAGATTTAATAAATAACATATTGGTGTGTATTGAAGAATAAATATTATTATATTTTCAATTCAAAAGGATAGATCTATACGAAATTCATTTATTTAAATATTTCGAAGAGAAGCACACTATTTTATCTAACTAAATGATTCCCCATAGTGGCAAGTGTTCTAATGATAGTTATATGCAGTAGCTGGGCGGATATATAGAGTGTTATTGTGAATGTAAAGAATTGTATGAATTAAATTTTTGCCATCATGTTTTTCGCCTATATCTATAATCGAAAATTACCTCTATAGACATTACTGTAATGATGCAAATGATTAGATGTGAGGGCTTGGCTTATTTGAGGTGAACCTTCTCAGCGGCTTGGCTTAATTATTCTCCCTATCGCCATTGAAGTAGATCATTTCCTTATATACCGTGCATCGACTCAAGATATCAGTGATATTCAATAATGTGTGGCCATAAACATACAAGTCTTCAGAAATGCATATACACAGTATTGTATAAGTATATAAATACAAGAAAATGCATCGAACAAAGCTCATTCGCGAATATTATTTTATATTGTAACTATTTATTAATATCAAGTTACAATTACAATTATATATATATTGTCAAATAGCTCTACAACCCCGGCCACAGGAAGCTCCACGAGACACCTGTCATCACTGAACTCCGTTAGGGGGGGACCAAAAGTGTGAGGGGTGCTCGGAATCTTTTTGGCAAATAAGGAAAACGAGACGCCTCGGTGGCTGACCCCACTCTCATTATTACTATCTTTACTTTGGGATAAGTTGTTATATTATTTGACTCTCTCTGCCTATAAATACCTCTTGTATATAATTTTATTGGAGAACTAAAAGGTAAATACCCTTTATAATAAATAAATTATTCCCAATTTTGTCCTTGCTTTATATATCTCCGCGACAATATAAATTATTGCCTACATAAGGAAGTAAAAATATAATATGCAATATTGCTGATTAGATCTAGGCTTGATGAATATAGCTATTTAAAAAAGAGTTTGATAATTCCCTTTATATCTATAAAAATGAAATCCAAAATCGATGTTTGTTATCGCGTTGCGCAAAATATACAGAATCAATCATTGTGAAATTTCGCATGTAGGTAGCTGAAGATTTCGTTTAACCTATAGGCTATTCAAAAAAAAACTAAAAAGGTTAATGTGCTTTTTTAAAAATGTAAACCCAAAAAGCGTTAGTTCCAGCCTTTTACCGCTTGGCGCAGCACTGGTCGCGACGATGAATGAATTTGATTGGCTAATAATTTTACACGTAGTTTGTTCACACGATGAATGTTAGGCGATTATCCAATCGCCGTGAAACTTTAGGAAGTTATTGAATATACTACTGGGAAGGTTTCTGGTTTGAATTTGATTTGAAATAAATATTAAATATTCGTTGCAATTTTATTTGCAAAGCAGCGCCTTTCGCGGTTTCTGGTTAAATTAAATTTATAAATTGTAAAAATGCTAAAATGTGTTCCAAGTATAATAAATTTAATATTTAATTTGAGGATTTAGTAATATAATATTCCAATGAGGTTGTAAAAAACTTGGCATTTCAATATTAATATATATTTAAAGAAAATATCTTATTTAAAATTTAATAAATGTTTTCAAAAATTATGTGTTTCAAAAATATATTAAAACACATATAACAATATTTATATACGTTTATAAATCTATATATAGGTGGATTGGATGCTTTCTAGAATCGTTTTAACAAATGTTCGTTAGGCAAACTTTTACTCGGGTAAAAACCGGGCGAAGCCGGGAACATTCGCTAGTAATTATATATATATATATATAAATTATATTGTATATGTTTGAAGTATGACTAAATATGGGGTGTATATATTTGTATATATACGTGTATATTGTCACCTAGAAAAATTAGAAAAATGTCAAAATAATAAAACATTTCATATTAATTAGATCAATTCAAACTCTTATTTATAGAGATAGAATAGAAAAGGCTAATTAGATAAATTTACTATTAAGCAAAATATTGACTAAATAAACCAATTGACATAGAATAGAAGAGGAAGTTGGTTACCCGGTGGAAATCATTGTTGATTTTATTCGATCAAAAACACAACTCACACAGGTCCTCTGATGAAAACTCTCTTTAAACAACAACAATATATTACAATAATTGGTGTAGGAGTGGTATAATAAGCCGTTATTTTCGACAGCCACGACACGGGATCAAATGCCGAATTAAAATGACTATAAATTAGAATGGGATTCTTTCAACGTTACCTTGAATCAACGAATTTGTTCAAAATAATTAAACAACGATAAACAGATTGATATCAATTACAGTGATATCGACACAAGTTGACTTAGCTAATAATATAACTGAAAATATTCGTAATCCCTATAGGATTAGAGTAAGGAAAAAATGTGGAAAATTTTCATTTTTTCTTCATAACTAAGAATCAACAGAATATTAGATTTATGTATTGGGATTAGTGTTCAAATTGAATTTATTGCTTGAAAGTTTAACTTATTATTCAAATGTGTGGGTGATAAAGAGTGCCACATTCTTTTTTTATATAATAATTCAATGTTATATGAACACTCCCTGATCTTTCTGATGGAAATATGTTGTAGATGGCCAATGCAATCTATTTAAAATATATCAACTGACTTTTGATTTTTTTCGTGAGAATTGAACAAATACTCTTCATTTAAATATCAAGAAATTTCAAACCACGTAGGCGTCGGAGTGTTCAATATTGCTTTTGTACCATTTTTCATATAGTTTTGCTTTCTCAATCATATTTTCCTCTAAAAACTCCTTTCTTGAATTCTCATGAAGCCTCTAGGATCATATTTTTAGTCGTTAATGCACAGCCTGTGCCACGCTTAAATAATTAAAAAAAATCAACGATTAGTCGATATTTATTTCGATAGATGGTGGAAGCCATCGGTAATTTTCACTTGCACGATCAGGAGATGCCTTTTTCTTTATAATGTTGTTATATATCCTTTACTATCGAAAATTGTGTTAATATTAGAGTACTATTTTGAAAATTATAGCTTTTAAATTTCAATAAGAACAATAAAAATGTATCTAAATTTTAATTTCACAATATTTCAGGGAATCTCCTTTTTGAATCAAAACGAAATACACATTCAGTAAAATTCAATTATCATTTAATAATCGTGTATTTTTGTTTTTACGTTTGTGAAGTTACATATAAAGGTATTAGTGTCTTTGTTTTAACTGATATGGAAACGCTATATATTTGACAAAATGATGTATCTACAAAAAGCGCATCTCACTTGTGTATCTAAAATATGTAAGATAAACAACCTTGGGAATATAGTAGTTGATAATAAGACAAAATGGCTTTATAACTCACCTCCACAATCTCTTTAAAAATGAACTAAAGAATCCAAGCTTCACATTTTTCTTGAAAGGGAAGTAGGCAAGGAGAAATCCGCTGAAAAACAACCAAGAATTTAATAGAGATTATCAATACACACAACCCACTAGTTATTTTAATAATGTTATTTTAATCATGAATATTATTTTTGGACTTTAGCATACATTCGAATATTGTCACAGAAAGGTGCAATTTCAATAGCAATCTAGCTACAATTTTGGCTAGCTAGTTAAACTACACCGATTTAAACAAGATTTGAGCTATATTATTAGAAAGATATTGGCGAATATGAATTGACTTTTGTAAAAACATTTGTACTTTTGTAACCTTTCTGAAAAGCCAAGTAAATATTGTACACCTAATCAATATACACTGGTGTCCAAAAAATAAGAAACTTTTGTTTTTTTAATGATATGTTTTGAAATATAAAACGCTAAAAGCTAAAAAGTAATTTAATTAGGTATTTTAAGTCGTAGAATTAATTTATCGCAACCATTTGATTCGGTAAAATTGAAAATATGCAAATTTTTGCTTGTCTTTATAAGTGTGCTATTTGGCGTGTCGTTTACCCCATCTGAGAATTATCCAATTATAATTTTATTTAATCCTTAGTTAATTATGAGTTTACGAAAGGTTTTAGCAGATGATTTAAAATGGAGAGCTGTTGGAAGAATGGAGGCAGGGCAATCACAAGTTTAAGTAGCAAGATGGCTAAATGTGAATAAATCTGTGGTCAGCAAAATATGGAAACAGTTCATTGAGACAGGATTCATCAAAAGAAAAAAAAGGTTCTGGTAGAAAAAGAAAAACAGCTACCTCTGAAGACCGTTATCTGGTCGTAAATGCCAAGCGCCATATGGAGATGACAGCTATTCAACTCTCTAATGAACTCTCAAGTGTTACTGGAACGAGAATTTCAAGACAAACTGTTTACCGAAGGCTTCACGAAGGTGCTCTTTATGCAAGACGACCAATGGTCTGTATCCCTTTAACCTCTGCTCACAGGAGAGCCCGCTTGAATTGGTGCTTGGAACATCACGCCTGGACTCATGATCAGTGGGTCAATGTTCTCTTTAGTGACGAGTCAAGATTTAGTTTAAACACAGATTCTCGACGAGGTTTCATCTGGAGGGAGCCTGGAACCCGCTATCATCTCAGTAACATCAGGGAAATAGACAGTTTTAGAGGGGCAGTCTCTTAGTCTGGGCTGGCATCAGTTCTAGCAGACGTAAATCCTTCCACATTTTTTCTGGGGGCACTTTAACTGCCCAAAGGTACAGGGACGAGATCATTGAGCCCTATCTAAGACCTTATAGAGATCAAATTGGTCACAATTTAATTTTTATGGACGATAATGCTCGTCCGCATAGGGCTAGGCTAGTCAATGAATATCTCCAGAGTGAGAATATTCGAAGGATGGATTGGCCAGCCAGATCTCCGGACCTGAATCCAATAGAGCATGTGTGAGATGCTCTAGGGAGGCGTATTGGAGCTCGTCACCCCTCTCCCAGAACCCTCGTAGAGCTAAGAACTGCTCTATTGGAGGAGTGGGGTTTACTACCCCTGGACCTCCTCCAAAGCCTGGTAAACAGTATGAGGGCTCGCTGTGAGACCTTGATAACTCTTCGAGGTGATCATACTCCCTATTGATATCTTATTTCTTTAAGATCTGGAACCTTAGCTTTGGGTATGTTGGTAATAATTCGCATATTTCATAATTTCAAATATATTTTTTAATTTTCATATAGCTAGTCAAATTCTCCATAGTTTAAACTATTTGTATACTAAATTTTATATTTGTTAATAAATTAGCTTTTGAGAAATTTCAATATTGGTTAAGTTTCTTATTTTTTGGACACCAGTGTAAATAGTTTTGTTTTATTATAATTATATGTAAATGCATAAATAGCTTAAATATTTTTCAAAATATGAAAATAAAATTATTAGCTGTCAATTGATTCAAATCTCTCTGATAATACAACAGGTTTCTTGAGATGAGTTTATTTTCATATTTATTAATGCTATCTCAAGTTTTCGGGCCTCTCTGCCCCCTTCTACCGAAGTACATAAAAATGAAAATTAATAAACGCCGCGTTAGATACTTATATATATTTATATATTAGGTTATATATTTTGCCTATTGCTTGGTGTTAGAATATATTTTGTATTCAGTTAGTTTGTATTTATATATTGACTATTATTTGTTTAGTTTTAGGAATTATATATATATATATATATCATATAGACTGAAATTTGAATTATTATTTTGAAATTATATTCCATACTTTTTTATATGTGTTCTCTATGGTTATTATTGAGAGATAAAATCAGGATATATCACGTTGTAAATTTCCGGGAAGTCTATTTTTCTATTGATGCGATTATATTTTTTTTGCTAATAATACTTCAATGATTAATATTTGGTATTTATTGTTTTAATTGTTCTCATGTACTTCAGGTTATATTTCACAGGTGCGGCAGTTTCTCTATAGTGTTGATAAATTAGTGATCTATTATATTTATTTATTATATTGCGTAGATGTTCGTATATTCTATTGCAGACTCTCCTGTAGAAAGGCAGAGGGGTGCCCGAAAGCTTCAGATAGCATTAATAAATATAAAAAGAAACTTTCTCCAGACCCCTGTTGTATTTTAAAATTATTTTCTGTAGATAAATCTAGATGTAATATTTAAATAGCAGAGAGAATGCTTGTCGTGCAGAACGCGGGTGGTGCGCGCGAGGTTAACAAGGTTCACGCAAAGTCTCCGGCAGTTACGCGTCATATATGTGGAACATAGAAATAAAAAGGAAAAGAGGTGAAGTTAGTTAAAGTTTAAAAATAATTAAAGACGAAACCATGAAAATATTTATTAAAAAAAAATAAAGGATAAAGAAAGTTTATAAGATTTATGAAAAAGTTTTTTTTTTTATATTTTCTTTCAAATATTTAAGTTTTATATTATAATAAGAATTCTCTTTCTTTCAATTTTACTCCTGTAGAAGGGCATAAATTCTCCAAAGCTATTATTAAAAAAATACAATAAACTCTTAGCCCCACGATTATTTTTTGATAAAATATAAGCACAATGACTTTTGTGTTTTTTAAATTGAAAACCGTAATGATTCAATCGGCATAGAAAGAGATTGGTACTGGGCAGGGTTGTCAAAAGTTAACCTAACAGTTGTTTTTCCAGATTTTTTTCCTATTTTCAATTTAGAGGACTCAACAATATATATAACGTGAAATCCTCTAAATAGAAAATAGTTATGGATTAAATTTTTATTTTTTTCATAGATATATTTTTAAAGTATTAAAAAAAAAAAAGAGGACAATAAGTTTCAAAAAGGAAACAGCACAAAGTTTTAAAGTAGAGAATCGCGTTGAATATTGGGCGCATGTACGAAGCTATCCATTTCTCCTCGAGCAGGTAGTGTCCTGCGGAGGTTTTAGAATAATGGAACCAATTTAGCAAATGGTTCTTCTCTTCCTTTTGTTAGCGACTTCTCAATTTCGAGTCTTCCCCCTTTTAAAGATGCGAGAACGAACTTTTCCTTCGAATAGATTCAGAAATGAAGTATCAGTGGTGAATATTTTGTGGAGATAAAAGGCTTGTGTATTTATTAAAGTCTTTTCGAGTCAATTCAAAGGTTTTATATAATTTTGGAATATAAAAATATATTGCCCCCATTAGTTTTCAAAAAGATATTTCGATTTGAATCATAACTTTATGCAACATTTTTTTTTTTGCTATGAGTGTAATAAATGCAATATTTATTTTTCATACTATTTATATTTTTAATGGTTACTAGCCGAATGACCCGGGCAACGCCCGGGTTTTACCCGATTTAATGTTTTTATTCAAATACTATTCGTTACAATTATAAATTGGTGCCGTGAATGTCACTCTTGCGAAACGTCCCGCTCCAAACTTTACATGTACATTAGGTCAGCTGATATTACCTCCCATCTTCACCGCTAGAGGCGCTGCTTGCGAGCGAAAGGGCAAATTTTACGTTGCAAATTTGCGAATAAATTGGCGAATATTCGGGATAGAGACCTGAAATTCTCACTATATTTTTTTTCCAGATTCTACTCTATATACTGTTGATATTTCAGTCAGATTATTTACGTATTGTGAACGTGTATAGCCGACAAACATTCACACACACATATATACATACACGGACTTTTATATACGAGGTGTGTTCAAAAAGTATCGCGACTTTTGTGCTTTTTCAAAAATTATTTATTTATTCATGAATACCTATTTTGTCCCCTTCAAAATAATCCCCATGAGATATTATACACTTGTGTCAACGGTTTTTCCAATCTTCGAAGAACTTCAAAAAATCATTTATAAAAATCTTTTTCAGCTCCTCCTTCGATGCCGTCTTTATCTCGTCAAGCGTAGCGTAACATCGTCCTTTCATGGGCCTCTTCAGTTTAGGGAACAAGAAAAAGTCACAGGGGGCCAAATCTGGGGAATACGGTGGCTGCGGCATCATTAGTGTGTTGTTTTTGACCAAAAAGTCGCGCACAAGCAACGATGTGTGAGCAGGGGCGTTATCGTGGTGCAAAAGCCAATTTTTGTTCTTCCACAAATCCGGGCGTTTCTGGCGGATTGCTTCGCGCAAATTGCGCATAACTTGCAGGTAATATTCCTTATTGACCGTTCTACCCTGTGGCAAGAACTCATGATGCACCAAGACCCTGCAATCGAAGAAAACTGTCAGCAAATCTTTCACATTCGACCGAACTTGGCGCGCTTTTTTCGGTCTTGGTTCGTGCGGCAGCTTCCATTGAGATGATTGAGCTTTGGTTTCCACGTCATAACCATAAACCCACGCTTCGTCACCAGTTATGACTCTCTGGAGCAAATTTGGGTCGTCGCGGACAGTCCAACATCTCATTAGCAATGTTCATGCGATGCTGTTTTTGGTCGCAATTGAGCAATTTTGGTACGAATTTCGCGGCGACCCGTCTAATGCCCAAATCATTGATAAAAATCAAATGGCACGAGCCAATCGATATGTTTAGGTCCTCAGCAACTTCTCTAACGGTGATTCGACGATTGGCCAATATCATTTTCTCCACTTCATTAATTTTTTCGTCTGTTGTTGAAGTGCTCGGGCGTCCGGCACGCTCTTCGTCGTTCACATCTTCTCGGCCTTCTGAGAACATTTTGTACCACCGATAAACGCTGCTTCGGTCCAAGGTAGCTTCTCCGTATGCCACAGTCAACATTCGGAATGCATCCGCGTACTTAATTTCGTTTTTCACACAAATTTTGATACAGGTTCTTTGATCCATTTTTTTAATAGGTAAAAATCGAAGACGATCCAAAACACCTGCAAGCAAAGCAGCTGTCAACAATTAAGTGAACATTCAAAATGGCCGAGCTTGTCGGCATAAGTGAGAGACATGAGTACCAACATAAAGCCACAAAAAGATCGAAATTCGAATATACGTAACCCGCGAAAATTCAAAATTCGCGATACTTTTTGAACACACCTCGTATATAGGGATACATTAAATATTCCAGGTGAATCAGCCTTCAGATTGCCTCCTCGAAAATCTTTCTAAAGTTTTACTAAGCAAGATGATCTAAACCAATGCAGTAAAATATATAAGCCAAAACTAAGAGATTCAAACATAGTCATAAAATCAGTCAACAAGATGACCAACTTAGCTAATTTATCGACAACGTTATGTGAGATGAACCCTGAACTTTCTCAACTCAGTGAAGAGATCAAAGTGCTATTTCCAATGAAAACCAATAGACCAGAGCAAGATGTAGTACTGAGGGTTTCACCTAGAGTCTACCAAATTATGAAGAGAAATGGAAAAATTTACACGGATATTCAACGATGCGATATTAAAGATAAAATATTAGTGAATCAATGTCAGAACTGTTTTTTATTTTATCCTAATCATAAGAGGAATAGCTGTCCCAATCCCAAAAAAAATGTATTAAATGTGAAAAAGAGGGAGAACACGAATGCTCGACTACAATTAAATGCTGCAACTGCGTCAAACATCCACATTTTAGAAATAGAGATTTGGAGCATAAACCGAATAGTCAAGACTGCCCAATCTATAAAAAAGAGATGCAAATCATAATACAAAGAACAGACTATTCTACACATATAGAAGATGCGGGCCAATAATAAACTTCCAGAATGATGGGGCGAAAACTATATATTGACAAAATCAAAATTATTCAACAAAATACCAGAAAAAGCAAAAATTGCATAAATGAGCTTTGTGCATCTGATGAAATTAGAAATGCAGATATAGTAATGATACAAGAACCTTATATAATCAAAGAGGAGGTAATATTTCCAGGACCTTGTACAAAATATCAATTGATGAACAGTCCCATTATAAATACGGCAATAATTGTAAGAAATAGCAGCTTAAAAATTCAATTAAGTACAGAATTCACTAACTTATTTGCTACAACTATAACCATACAAACAAAAAGTAAGAAAATATATCTTTCCAACATTTATATACATCCGAATTCAATGAAAAGTGAGCACGAGGAATTTATGAAGAAGTTAATTAATACAAATTTACATATACCGGTGATAATTTGCGGCGATTTCAATGCCAGAGCTCCGTTATGGTATGATATCAGGAAAAATTATAATGGACATAGACTGATCCCTATCATAGATGAAATAAACTTAATTATCCATAATAATAAAACTTTCACATGTCGTGATGCAAGTGTGATTGATCTCACACTAACAAATAAACAAGCAATTGCGGCGATCAGAAATTGGAAGACGCAGCAGATATCGCAAATTTCAGATCATGTAGCTATATCTTTTGAAATATATACAAACGAACAATTTAGTTCAGAAAAATATTATTCTACTTGGAAATTTAATGAGAAAAATGCGAACTGGTTAAGTTTTAGTCAGAGAATTAACATTACTGAACGAGAAAAAATTGAAAACTTACTAGACATAGTGGATACACCAGAAATGATTGATCAAACGGTAAAAGAACTTACGAACATACTGATTGAGGCAGCACATAATTCACTTAAAGTAAATAATAATTAGACAACCAAAAATAATATTAGTAATAAGTGGTGGAATACGAATTTACAGCTTCTAAAGGATCACTGTCATTATCTTAGAAACTGTTACTATAGAAACAAAAATTGCCCTAATCATATTAAACAATACTATAAAAGCATACGAAATAAGTATTTACGGGAAATAGAAAAAGCTAGGAAAGCATCATGGAGAATTTTTCTGGAGGAAAACAAGTCGAACAACCCTTATGGAAACTTATATAAGGTGTACAAAAACATCAAAAGTGGATCTAAGCGGAAGAGAAATATGCAAATTTTGGAGGGTAATACTGATATGGAATGTTTGCAGAAGGGTGAGGAATTATTGAATAACTTATTTCCAGATGATAAATGTGAAGAAGATACAAACATCCATAAAAGTATAAGAAATTATAATTTAAAACTACTCAATAAAGAAAAACAGATGGTTATGATTACTGAAGTTAACGACTTAATTGACAAATTAAATCCAAAGAAATCTCCCGGAATAGACAACATCTCTAACAACATGATAAGGCACACTAAACAATTTATAGCTCCTATATTGGTGAAACTATTTCAAAAATGTTTAGACCTACAATACTATCCTGCTGAATGGAAAAGAGCAGAGGCAATAATTATTCCGAAACCTGGAAAAACTGATTTTATTAACTTTAAAAATTATAGACCTTTATGTCTTAATTCCAGCATTTCTAAAATATTTGAAAAAATAATTAATAACAGAATAATAAAATATTATGAAGATTTTAATTTACTAAGTGATCGACAACATGGCTTTAGAAGATCGAAGTCTACTATTACTGCACTAACTGAAATAATAAAAATTGCGTTAGAACATAAAACAAGAGAATATGCAGCAATAATTGCAGTGGATATTAGTGCAGCGTTTGATAATGCATGGTGGCCGGCCTTGATGAAAAGACTAGATGAAGATGGTGTGCAGGCTTCAATGATAAAACTTCTACATTCATACTTTGATAATAGAAGAATAAGATTTAGATATTCCTCAACTGAAATTAATAAGAAATTAAGTAAAGGATGTCCACAGGGAGGACCACTGTCTCCCACATTATGGAATATTCTTGTTAATGAGATACTGAATAATAATCTGGATGATAATTGTGAAACAATAGGATATGCAGATGATATTACGTTAATATGTTGGAATAAAACTCCTGAACAACTAAGAAAGACAATAGATAATGTATTAAGAAAAATCAATAAGTGGTGTGAAAGTCGTAAATTAAAATTGTCAGATGAAAAAACAAAAATATTATATTTATATAAATGCAATAGTCTCAGGTAGCAAGTTAATTAAACCGGTTGAAGAACTTAAGATCCTAGGAGTGGCTATTAAAAATCACCGAGTCAGAAGCAAACTGGACTTTACGCCTCACTTTAATGAAATGATCATAAAAGTAACTAGAGCTAGTGGATACCTATTTGGCCTGACAAAGAAAGCATGGGGTCTAGATTTTAGACGAAGACTGATATTGTATAAGACATTATATCGAAGTACAATTACTTATGGTTATCCAATATGGTATCCATTCATAAACAAAAAGTCTAAGGACAAACTAAATTCTCTTCAATATAATATATTAAAACATTGTATACAGGCCTACAGTACAACATCATCGGATTGTAGACATATACTTGCACAAGTCCCCAAAATTACTGATTATATTGAATCTAACATGTTGAAAACCGAAATAAATTACAACCGATTTGACTCTTCAAGTAGGAATATAATTTCTAATTATATAAGGGGGAAATTGCAGAAATACTATGAGAAGACTAATACCATTTTCAAGTCCTTCTTCACTGATTCCCAAATACCCAAATATGTCAAGCCAAATTTTTACAATGTCCAATTTTTTACTGGACACGGTAACTTTAGATCATATTTGTACAAAGTCAGAAAGACGGATTCGCCTAAATGCTCATGTGGTGCAGAAGAAGAAAATCCTGTACATATTCTAACGGACTGTCGACTTGTAGAGGACTTGAGAGTCAAAAATCAAATAAATATAAACTGTCTAAATCAAATAGTTAATAATAGATATATGTATATAAATTTTAATAGATTTTGCAGAATGTTTTTAGTAATAGATAGCCTGGGCTGTAATAACTGATATATAGATATATGCTGTAAATAGCTCTAAATTTCTGTTCTTATCTGTGATGTTCACTAATATTCATTATAGGGTAATTAAATCGTTAACTAACTGACAAATATGTTAATAATTTCTATTATAATAACTAAAATCATATTAATAATTACTGTAAATAAGCCCCCAAACTTGTGTATGCATGCAAATATCCAAGACGGATATCGCGTGCTTTGTAAATGATAATAAATAAATAAATAACAATAATTTTTCAGCAAAACAATCACATTCGAGCAGAATAACATTTTATAAGAGTTGACATGTGTATGTTTATTTATTTGTTTCTGATACGTTTTATCAATATTTAAACAAGCTGTTTTTTTTAAATTTTAACCGTATATAGAGTTTACTAAGAAAAAGGTTTTGTCGCATTTCATTCAAGGAAAATTCAAATTAATCAAGTACTAGACTAATTTTTCCTATTTTAGTCAATAAATAATGATGAAATATATTGCTATATCATGTTTGAGGGGCAAAAACTAAATTCCTTCTGAGATCATTCACTCAAGCAGAACACATATGAAGCAAGCCCGTCCTTTTAATAGGCAGGAACAAGATTTTTCGGTAAAATATCTACTCGAGACGAGCACGGGCGAAGAGAGTACATATATTATGATGCATTAGCGCGCCATCTGTTATGAAAATTCGAAACTAATTAGATAACTCAAACATGAAGTCTAAGGACATTGATAAAAGAAAAATGAAGCTAGAAGATGTTGCCGCACCTCTCTTCAAAGGACTACCAAAGATCCATAAAGAAGGAGTTCCCCTACGGCCCATTGTGTCAGGATTCAAGGCCCCCACCAGACGTTTAGCGGACTGGCTTAAAAAAACAGATACCGAGTACAAGTAAAATTTCCGGGTTAGAGATTAGAAATAGAAAAGAGCTTTTAGATATCGCTAAAATTTTGAAGTTAAATGACCATGAAATAATGGTATCCTTTGATGTCAAATCACTTTTCACCAATATCAATAGAACTCTAGCTCTAAAAGAAATAAGGGAATATTTTGAGGTGAAGAGACAAGATTGCGAAAACAAGGGATTAGAAATCAACGAAATGATAGAAGGCTTTAGGTTTTTGTTTAGATAATATTTACTTCAGATATGGGAATAAATTTTACAAGCAAAAAGACGGCACTGCTATGGGTTGCCCTACAAGCATGATCATTGCTGACATCGTAATGGCATCAGTAGATAAAAAGGCAATCTTGATTGAGGGAATAAGAATCTGGGGCCGATATATAGATGATGTTTTTGCAGTGATCCGCAAAGAAAATCTTAATGAAATCATGGTCATGTTGAATAATTTAGAAAGAGGAATATAATTCACGGTTGAAACAGAAAAGGAGGGATTTTTATCATTCTTAGATGTAGGACTAACTCGCAAAGAAGATGGTTCAATTTTAACCAGCGTTTTCAGAAAGCCAACAGACTGTGGTATACATCTAAATTTTAACTCCAATAATCCTATGATGCATAAAAGACAGGTGATAAAATCTCTTGTACAAAGAGCCAAACAAGTATGCACAGACCGAGATATTTATAAAAAAGAGATAATGAAAATTCGAGCAGAACTAGAACAATCTGATTATCCAGTTGGTTTCACAAACAAATGGATTAGAAGATATGAAATAGATAGGCCAAATTCAAATAGGAATAAAGATGATTGCAATAATATAAATATTCCATATCTGAGAGATATAGATAACGAAATATCTAGAATTTTGAGAAAATTTAAATATAATATTTGGTATAGTACGGGGACAAAAAGGAAATTTTTAACTAGAAATAGAATAATGAAGGATAACATAAGCACATTAAAACCAAGTAATGTAATATATGGAATTAAATGCACACAATGTGACAAAATTTACGTAGGAGAAACAGGCCGTAATTTAGAGACTAGGATTAAAGAACACCAACAGGGTTTAATGGGGAGAAGGGCGTTAAGCAAAATTGGGGAACATGCATTATATTCAGGACATAGGCCAGATTGGAATGATATTGAGATATTTCATAGGAATATAAAATTTAAAAAAGAAAGATTATTTTTAGAGGGGTGGGTATCACGGGAAATGGGGAAAAGAACTTTAAATGTATATGAAGATATTCCGCTTCAATACAATTTGTTTTTAAATTTAAAAAAGTAGTTATAAAGGGTAAGTATAAATTGTACATAATATATATCGATTAATATATACTATTGTGTATTCTTTTAAATGTTATTATTATTTTTTATATTTATTTTTGTTTACAATTTCTTAATATATATAAATATGTATATCATAATTTTATTTCAAAGATCGTAGTCTTTGTGAGTTAAATATTTATTTTTGACTCGTGCTTTGGATGTTGTACAAAATTTCGAATATCGCGTGAGAACGCCCTTAGAGCCTTAGACCAATTTTTATCGCCTTGCTACATGTTTTAATTTTTATTTGCTCCTGACGAGGACAAAAGCTTTTTGTCGAAACGTCGAGGTAATAAAAAGATTTATACTGGCCGAGGTGTCTTTTTTCAAGAAATAATTAGATAACTATACTTTATTTATAAATTTACATTTATATATAAAACAAAAACGTTCAAAGTATACTTCAACTTTTTTCCATTAACCCCCCTCCCTAATATAAATTTATAAAGTAGGTGTAAGATGAAATTTAAGATTTAATGGCTATTAAAAGCATATTCACAAATTAAATCAATAACTAAAATACACTTAATGAGAGCTAAATGATGTTATATCTTTTACCCATAATAAGAGAGAAAAGAGCCGAATATTACACTAAATTGCTTATTTTGAGGTCATAAAATTTGATGCTAATATGTATTGCTGAATTATATGAATAACTATAAATTCATATAAAATTTACTATATATTTCGGAATTTTTCCTCTTGAGCTCACACGCGATGACAATTCAAATATTTATAATAATTTTAATTTGTTATTTGTAAAGGATAGAACCACGGCCTATTTAATAAAAATATATAATGCTTATTAGGATTATGATTGTATCTTATTATCATTCAAGGTGAAATATTTAAAAAAATCTGAAAATGATACATAAAATGATCACGATAGTAATAATGGCACATAATTGGAATTGCCTCCCTCATGACTACTAATTAGGTAGATATTGTGTGATATACAGGGTCCATTATGAAAGTAATGAGCATAATGTTATTGTGACGCGACGGTAAAACCGTGGGAAATGTGATGGAGGGATATGCCCTTTCAATCCACCCGGTCGTCAGTTGAGTTCGAGCAGTGTGAGGGGAGATACATGCCTCCGCTTGAAGTGTGTTTTCAACTTTTGTAACATAGCGCGATGGAGCGTTCGCTTGAACAACGATACGCCATAAAGTTTTGCGTGAGGCTTGGAAAAAATGCAACCGAAACATTCCAGATGCTGCAAAAAGCCTTCAAGGACGATTGCATTTCAAGATCACAGTCTGGGAAGTGGCACAAGGCGTTCAAGGAGGGCCGGGAGGAGGTCGCCGACGAACCCCGTTCAGGTCGCCCAACAACGGCCTGAACTGACGAGAACGTGTGCTCGAAGTTTTGCGTACCGACCGTCGATTAAGCATCCAGCAAATAGCTGATACATTACACATGTCCACATTTGTGGTACATGGGATAGAGAACGATAATCTGCAAATGCGTAAGGTCTGTGCGAAGCTTGTGCCGAAAGTGTTGACGCAAGACCAGAAAGAACTTAGAGTTTTGCGCTGTCAAGAATTGTTGGATTTGATTCAATATGAACCGGACTTTCTGAACTCTGTAGTAACCGGAGACGAATCCTGGATGTTTGAATACGACCCAGAGTCGAAAAGGCAGAGCTGTGCATGGCACACAAAATCATCCTCACGCCCCAAGAAAGCGCGAATGAGCAAGTCGCGCATCAAAACGATGATCATTGTCTTCTTTGACATCCGAGGAATAGTCCATTGTGAGTTTGTTCCGCAGGGACAAACTGTAAACTCGGCCTTTTACCTGGAGATGCTCAGGAGATTGAAACGCCGGATCGCACGCGTGAGGATTGACATTAAAGACAAGCTCCACCATGACATTGCCACCAGCCACACAGCCTTCATCATTACCAATTTCCTGGCCCGGAGCAACACCTCGGTGATCCCTCACCCCCCTTACAGTCCCGACTTAGCTCCAAGTGACTTCTTTTTGTTTCCGCGACTCAAGAGAGAGATGAAAGGAAAACATTGGGAAACCGTGGAAAACATCCAACACCATGTTACAACGTTCCTGAGAAGCATTCCTGCCGAAGAGTTTCAGGGTGCCTTTTAGACGTGGCAAACGCGTCTCCGCAAGTGTATTGATGCAGGAGGAATGTATTTTGAAGAATATTGAACATTTGCACAAATTACGATCAATAAATGTATTTTGCCAGTAAATGCTCATTTCTTTCATAATGGACCCTGTATATTATTATAACAAATACATTTGTTAAAGCCAATTTCGTCTGGCAAACTTTCCCCAGTGTGAAGCGCTGGATCATGATATAATAATAATTATTTTATAACTCAATAATATACTAAGTGTTTTTTTTTATTTGCCTAATATTAGTCTTTGAATAATTTGTAATTTATTCTATATTTTTCAGCTTCTTACGTGCAAAATATTCCAATTCATTAATCAGATGTTTTGGTAAATAAAAAAACATTATTTTATCTTGATAAGAATAAAATAAGTATGATTTGGATTTTCTTTTCTTTTTTTTTATAATATATTGTTTTAACAAATGTTCATTAGGCAAACTTTCACTCGGGTAAAAACCGGGCGAAGCCGGGTACATTCGCTAGTTTGAAATAAAAATGTTAATATTCCAAGATTTTAGTATAGGATGACTGGAGATATCGAGTTTTTTTTTCATCCAAATTAACGAAAAATATTTTAAACCTCATACCTCATGAAGAAGAAGGAGTCCACGGAGAGAAATCCATTGATGATAGGTTGGAAGGCGAAGTCTTTTATGTACCATTCCTTAGTCCTCATGGAACCTGCACCAAAATGGTCCAAAATATGTAAAACACAGATTTTATTTTAATGAAAGATCAGCTCTCGACCGTGCAAGGGAATAGAGCTGATAGCAGAGAGTCAATTGTATAAATCAGCCGATAGGCTTTCCTAAATGAACAAGAAAATCCAACCAATTTCACATTTCGAGCTGTTGGCCCTCGTCAGTGTGGTACATGCTGAATGTTAGAAACCCACTGAGGTAGTCCTTAATACTTTTTAAGTACTAATATATATGTGGAGATAATAGCACAAATGAGGTAAAATGTATTTAATGCCTGATAGACGTGAGTACAAGTGCATAAAAGGGATAAAATGTATTTAATGTCTGATATACGTGAATACACGAGCTTTAATTAGGTAAGAAGTATAGTGGAATATTTTCCTAAAAATGTGAAGGCGAAAAGGTTTATGAAAAACCAGCGTACTGGGATTTTCTAAATATTAAAATAATGTCAAATATAGATCCTAAATGAACCTCATTTATTAAAGACAAATATCTTCACACTAAAAGTAAATATCACTGGAGTTCCTATGTTAATGGAGGACTTAATTAATCTTTAATGTGTGTGTGTATGTGGAAGAGAATAATTCAATAAATAGTTTAAAGAAATAAATGAGCAGTTGCTTGCTAGCTTGCAGCAATATCAGCCACTCACGGAGGGTAGAAACTGTGAGGAACGTGTAATAGCTGTGGCCTAGAAGAACCCAGGTCATGGAGAGAACGCGGATGCCATGGAAGAAGCTCAGGTTGTCGTTTTGTCCGGACCTCGTGCTGAAGACCTTCCTCGTGGTTGTGATGAAGGAGAAGCACAGCAGGACTCTCCTGATCATGCCTGGGCATTGTCAACAATTCATTTAATTTCATGAGGACGTTCTCACATGGGTAACCATTTTATCTCCAATACACAGTTGACATAAATGGAATTATTGTCTACATATTTTCATATGATTACATGATATGATTACATATGAGGGTATATGATCCCCTTCTGCTGGTTTCCCGCACAGTTTGTAGATGCACGGATCTTCGAGATAATGGATTTTCAAGTTTTTATATATGATAATATTCATGAATCAACTAAAATTGAAACACCACATTATATCTTCGTTTTTAATTACATAAGTTTATGTAGAACATTTCAGCAGAAATTTCGTAAAATTGTTTTTAAATAAATTAGCACAAAATATAGATGGAATTTTTGTCGGGAATATATTCATCTATAAAGAAAAAGGTCGTCTCTCCCGTCAAAATAGACGTCAAATCTAGACGCTATCTATCCCATTTATACCCTTTTTTTTTCTCGAGAAGCCTCTGGGACCAAAATATTTCTGGTCGTAGAGGTAGAGCCTGCACCACACTGACGAGGGCCTACAGCCTGAAACGCGTTCGTCGTTGACTTTTCTTGATATAACAAGAAATTGGGTTAGACAAATATCTATGGAACAAGCTAAATCAACGTTTAGTTAAATTTTGTTCCGCTAGATGGTGCTCTGCCATCTAAAATGCTTATGTGAGCGACAGGAAATGCCAATTTTGTTATTTTTTATTTTTCACACATTTTCTACATATATTTTACTAGCGGATGTGTACCCGGCTTCGCCCGGGTTTTATCTGAGTGAAAGTTTGCCTAACGAATATTATTGAAAATAATTTTCCGGAACATAGACTATTATGATAATAATGATAATAATATTCATTACATTATATTTCTTATTATATATTTATATAATACGAATGGCCCGGGCAACGCCCGGGTTTTACCCGAGTGCGTATATATTTTAAAAACGTTTTAATTCAAATACTATTCGTTACAATTATAAATTGGCGCCATGGATGTCACTCTTGTGAAACGTCCCGTTCTAAACTGTGTGTTTTTAAAATGTTTTAATTAAAATACAATTCGTTACAATTATAAATTTGAACGATAGGGTCATTATTTCTTTATACCGTTATTATACCGTGTTATATTATATATATTATATTTATTATATATATATTACACGTTATTTGTTTTCTTGGCCGACTGTTTTACATATGGTGTTATCTTAAAATTGCTTGTTTTGAATATTTTTTTAGATTGAGATTATTAGCTAGTATGTAAAAAAATTAACTCTGTTGAAATTTAATTTTGTATTTATATATAAATAAAATTAATTCTGTTGATTTTTTTTTTGTATTTAATCGATAACAGCGAAGTTACGCATGTTAATGTTAGGGAAAAATATTTTGATGTTAAGCAAAACCTGCTCCATCTCGTTTTACATAAATGTTGAAAATTTGTTCGAAATTGATGCATTGTAACGAAAGTTTTTAGTGAACAACACTTATGAAATTTGCATTTTATTAATATAGATTGATTTCAATATAAGGCTTTTTATTATATAATGAATTAAATATAGATTGCTCTATTTTCGAAAAATATTTATATATATAAATAGGTTACATAAAGATTAAAGAAGGCTTTAGAATAATTTGATATCGAATGTTATAGCCTTAATTTGTTACAAAAAAACCCTTTTTATGCCTTAAATATAATATTTATCTATCTATACTTCTTCTATTCATTTATACCAATTTTCTTTCATATATTATAGATATAAAACTACTGTATATATATTTTGAAAACACACACACACACACAAAATAGGCATTTCCTCACCGCTCACATGAGTTTTTTTTTTTTTTTTTTGATGGGAAAGTGCCATCTAGTTGAACAAAAATCAAAATGGGTTGGCCAAATATGGGTTGACCGGAAGAGGTGATAATCCGGTGGAGCGATGTCTGGAGAGTATGGCGGGTGGGGTAAGATTTCCCATTTGAAGTCTTTCAGGGTTTCTTTTACCGATTGTACATGTGGCGTTGCCTTGGCATGAAGCAGTATGAACTTGCCATGTCGTTGCGCCCATTCTGGTCGTTTCACTGCGATTTCTTGACGTAACTCCGTTAATTGTGGTTAATAGCATTGAAGAGTGACTGTTTCGCCCGGTTGCAGAAGTTCGTAGTAAAATATGCCATGTTTTTACCACCAGATGGACAGAAGACCCCTTTTCCCCGTGGATATTGGGTTTGGCGGTAGAAATTGTCGGTGTCCTGGGCAATGCATTTTTGCGCTTCGGATTATCAAAATACACCCATTTTCATCCTCAATCACTATACGATGAAGAAAATTGTTTCTTTGAAACCTCTCCAGGAGGATTTCAGATATCGTTCTTCGATTTTCATTGTTCTTGTCACTCAATTTGTGAGGCAACCATTTTCCTTCCTTCTGGATCTTTCCCATAGCATGCAAACGAAGTGAAATAGCCTATCTAGAGACGTTGAGAGAAGCCGCTAACTTTTCTTGTTTGAGCATCGTCTTCATACGATAATGCTTGCAGATCCTCATCTTTGAACTTTTTAGTGGCTTTCCGTGTTCCTTGTCTTTGACGTCAAAACTCTAAATTTGAATACTTTAAATCCCGCTTGAAAGGTTCTTAATGAAGGAGTATTGTTTTCATACGCGCTATATTAGAGCATTTGATGAGCTTCTGTTGCGCTTTTCCTGAGGTTGAATATGGAACGCAAAGCTTCCCGCAAATGAGAATTTCCAGGCACAAAAGTAGACATCTAAAGAGCTTAAAATAAAAATGCCCATTAGATTTTATCCTGAATATTACATACAAATAGCTAGAGTTTAAGACGCAGAAATCGATTTTTTAAAAAAGCAAAAGGTAAAGGTTTTTATGCAGATTTATAGTTAATTAAATAAGAACGCGGAGTGATTTTTTGCACCCAATATAATGATAGCAAGAACGATATAAATCATTAATATTTTGAATATTAAGTCATAACTCTTATTATTTATTTAAAAAGTTCGAAAAAAAAGAATACTATTATAATCTATAAGCATTAAGGCGTGTATTGCTATGTTTTTGTGGAAACACCATTTTGCAAGTTGGCTTTTTAATAGTTAAAAAATGTTATTCAACATTTTTTTTACTTTTTCGACATTTCGGCGACCCTCTGTCGCAGTTTTCATGATTTGGCAACTAGTAAACTTCATCAAAATATTGTTTGTTTGTCAATAGTTTTCCTTGAAAAGGGAGACAGAGGGTGGACTATAAACATAGAAATAAATATTTTAAATGGTTAAAGTAACTCATTTAAACTCTATTACGTTTTAGTTAGAGATCGAATCCTGTCAGAAATCTATTGTAATAATCAAATATATAATGTTAAATATAATATGTGTAAAGTGAAGTCTATTCTCCAATGGAACAAGGAGCTCAAGTTGATAGATGGGTTCCCGCCCAATAGTTTACAGCCCACACGGAAGTTGTAAATCATCCCGTAACACGGTGACTTCTTTCTTGCTCCGTGGAATCTGGCCCCGAGTTATCAGGAACGATGCTGAACATTGTTACGGAGAAGGCTTTGTACTTTTCTTTTGTAATTATCTCTAAGAGATTACAAAATCAAATTTGGAGGAGGATGGAAATAACTGTGTGAATGTAATTTTTTTTAGGATAGCAGACAGCACGCGATAATGAAAGTAACGAGCTGATTTGTTTCTTTAACGCAACTCTTTATTGATTAAAAGTCTTCAAAACCATTTCATACATACCTTGTATTTTTGCTCTCTCTATGACCTGTTGCTTTTTTCACTCGTACTGATCTAATCCCTCTGTGTATGATATTGTATAGCAGGATCTTTGATATTATATCTACAGATTAGTCAAAAGCATGGTATATTTTGTTTTTCATCATATTTATTGTGCTTCCTCTGTTTTTTCGCGTCAGTATGGTAGGATTGTTTTGATCTTATTTCCATTTGCTTTCCCTCATTTATATATATGACAATATATTATTGATGAGTATGGAGTAGAGAGAGAGAGAGAGAGACAAATGACAAATAACATAGTTTTATTGACATACCGTCAAAATATAGGCAAAAGTGCCCAGTCCGCACTATTCAAGTAGATATGAAAAAAATAATATATAAAAAAATACAACAAAGAGAAAAAGATTGAGATTGAAAATTTTTATTACATCGCTCATATATGGTTATATAAGGTTAAATACATAAATATGAGTAAATAGGACCATGCAATGATAAATATATATATAAATAAATATAAATACATATAATAATTGACAAATATACATATATACAAAAATATATACAAGTTATTTATTGGTGTCGCCAACCGCGGGAACGACTGCGCCACCGGTGGACTGCGAGAGTTCTTTCCCACAGAGTGGGCAGGTCTAGGTGTTGGCTGGCGTTGCCGACCTCAAGACCAAGATGGTACTTGTAGATGGTAGCCTTCGCCACACTTGTGATCTTCATCCCCTCGGGATGGAGGCCGACGCCGAAGAGTCAGACCTGCAGATCCAGGGGCATTTCGCACGAGGCGAACACCTCCCGGAGCAGGGGTCGCACGGCACGGCAACTCCAATATCTGTGGGTCAGCGACCCGTCGCTGGACCCACAGGCGGCACATTTGGCACGCCTCAAGGCAGAATTGGTCAGGATGTGGAAGCGCATGGAGGGCCAATCGTAGAGCGGCATCTGCGTCGTGCCCTGAGAAGCAATTGCGACGCAGGTCAGCCCAGGAGATGGAGCGCGGCACATCTACGGTAGGATCCCACCGCGCAGCCAGCTCTGCAGCAGGATGGGCCTGGAGCCATGCCGCGTCCAGTGCCCGGCGTGCGCTCTGGCTGTTTAGGCGGGTAATGGGCGTTGTTGAGCCCCTCAGAACGATGGTCTCCGCCTCGTATTCCGCATGATATCTGGAGCTGGCATTTTCCTGCAGGAGTCGCTGGCAGAAGATCCCGAGGTGCTGTGCGTCCAACAGCGCAGCCCGCGTTGAGCGTACAAAAGCAGGGGCGCCATCTGAGAAGTCCCCGACAGTCGTCTGAAGCCAGCGGTCGGGAGCCAGCAGGTCTGGCGGCCGCAGGAACCTGTTGTCGCCTCGAAGACGCAGAGACCTCAGGCTGGCAGGATGGAGAATTTGGTGGTTCAGTTCAAGAATGCTGGACACGGATTCCCAAAGACTCAGCAGCCTCCTTCTCCTCGGTGAGAGCCAGACATCAGGAGCCGGTGATGCCATCCACGTCGCTACGGATCAGCCAAGAGTAGCCGTTGGCGGCGCCGCGCAGAGAAGCCTGAACGCCCTTCAGGCAGACAAGCCGAAGCTGGCCCGCGATGTCAAGCAGGCCGACGCCACCCTCGGAGGCTGGGCGAGCCAGAATGCCCCCAGGGAGCCATGAGACTCGGCTCGTACCCCACACGAAGCGCGCCAGCCGCGCCTGCAACCGGCCGATGGATGTTTCAAGTGGAACGTAGCCGTGGAGGTGGTGCAAGATGGAGCCCAGGACCAAGCAGTTGGCCGCGCGGGTACGACCCACCAGAGACAGTCCGCGAACGAAGGGAGAACACCTCGCGATGGCTCGCTCTAGCAGCTTCATCAGGTGGGAGGCCTGGGAGGCAACGGTGTTCCCGGCGGTGATCGTGCAGCTCAGGATATTTAGTGATTCGGACGTCCAGGAGATCCCCAGAGGAGAATCCGTCCGGTGCCTCCAGGAACCGCACCAAAGCCCGCAGCTCTTGCTGAAGTTTACAGCCACCCCAGAGGCCATGCGAAACTCTTCGAAGATCAGGGGAACGAGCTCAAACTGAGCGTTGTCCCTGATGAAGAGTACGATGTCATCCGCATAGGCGACCACGCTGCCACGGCCCAAGATCCTCTCAAGGCGGCGTAGTAGAGGCCCTACTCCGATGCTGAAGAGAGCGGCGCTGAGACGGCAGCCCTGCCTCACCCCGTTAAGAAGCGGGAAGGCTCTAAAAGGAAAAACAGGGTAACGTGGTAAGATTCTTTAATGGAACATGACGAGCTTTCAGGCAGCAACTGCCCTTCTTCAGGTCT
Organism: Cordylochernes scorpioides; assembly: GCA_030710605.1. NCBI lineage: Eukaryota > Metazoa > Arthropoda > Arachnida > Pseudoscorpiones > Chernetidae > Cordylochernes > Cordylochernes scorpioides. The sequence continues at coordinate 43,779,064 of CP092882.1, forward strand.
TATACAAGTGTAGACAGAGAAGTGCCATATTTATAAGCAAAAATATTTGCATATATACGTGCAAGGAAATAAGGAATTTTACATACTGAAGATTGGAAAGGGAATTTGCATAGTTAAAACGAACTCTGTGTGAGAAATAGAGGCAAAAAACGGAGATAAAAATTAAACATAAAGGCATAACATGGAGATAAAAATTGAAACCAAAAACAAAACCCAGAAACACATCAGCGAGTGAGGCCGTAAAGTATTGTATATTGCGGTGGGAGATCAATCTTCTTCAAGGCTCTGGTGTATACATCTCCGATCCGGATGGAGGCGTCTGCTTCCCCGTAGAGGACAGTGATCCACCCGAGGAAGGCAGATGGCAGGCCTAGTTTCTCCAGCAGGACGAACAGGTAGCTCCTGCTCAGGGTATCGAAGGCCGACTTTAGGTCTAGGGAGATGACGGCCAGCGGTGTGTCATGTCTCGCTGCCCAGGCGACGCTGTCTGCTACTTGCGCAATGTTCCAGGAGGATGACCGTCCTGGAACGGCGTAGGTCTGACAGTCGGGCACGAGGTTCGGCAGATGACGTCGTAGACGGCCCATGAGCACGCCGCTGAGGACCCTGTAGTCGGTCGTTGGTAGGCTGATTGGTCGGAATGCCTGTAGACCCGGACCACCGTGCGATTTCGGCAGCAGGATGACCTTGCTGCGCCTTGAAGATGAAGGCAGGGCTCCGCGGAGTCGAGAAGCCTCGAAGACTTGCCAAAGGACTTCGGCGAAGAAATCCTCAAAGGCCTTGGTAAACTCGCAAGTTAATCCATCCCATTCAGAGGCACGGCCGTTTGGCAGGCTGTGAATGAATGCCGCTATCTGGTCGCGGTAGATGTCGGCGAGAAAAAGCTGGTCCCACTCGTCGAACTCCAAGGGTGTCACTCCAGCGAGGAAGTCGGCGATGGATTCTGCCGAGCTTGGAGTCTTGGCGAAGCGACTGCTCGAACGTTCCAAAAGGAAACCTCTAAGCTGGCCCCCGGATATGGCGTTGCCGTCGTCGTCGGTGAAGGTGGAGGGAGAGCGACGTCCGGTTCGGAGGGAACGCCCGAGGTCCGACAAGGAAGGATAGTCGGAGCGGGCAGTGTCGTTCTCCAGTCTCCGCCTCAGGAAGAGGCTTGCTCTCTCGATGTATCCACCGCCGGACTCGGCGACGGCAGGCGCGAGTGATCGTATCTCCGCGACTAGTTCTGCCTTTATCCTGTTCGAGTGTTCCCATAACATCGAGGGTGAAGTATTTGCTAGGTCTTCCGATATTTCATCGATGAACGTTGTCATTCGATCGGAAAATAGGTCTGACCGTAGCAACTTGCCGATGCAGGGAAGTCTTGTAGGAGCTGGGTCTCCTACTTGGATCAGGACGGCACGGTGGTCCGAGTAGGCGTAGTCGATGGTTTGGTAGTAGGTGACGCGGTTGCAGAAGCCGGATGGAAGTAGGATTCTGTCCAAACGACGCGCGTCAACCCGGCTTCCGAAGGTAGCAACCCTGGTGTGCTCCAGTGCAGCATCGAAGAAGGTGGCGACGTCGACGAGGTCGGCTTGGTCCAGAAGCTCCGCGAGGGCTTCTGCTGAACCCGATGCCAGGTCCTTCGCCGACTCCTCGGAGATGTTTAGGTTACCGAGGATCCACGTATCTTCTTTATTCGCCATAGCTGCAATGATCTGGAGCTGGCGGCAGCGCTCTTCAGGAGCATGAGAGACGTGGGTGTTGACACACGTCATGGAGACTCCCCGAACGGTGAGGTCGTTGACAGCCATCTTGCCAGGCCACAGGATCTGCTGCCGGTGAACAACGACGCCGGTCGCGAAGACGCGGGCGAGGCCTGATCCCACGGTGGTCGTTGAAGGCACAACGACGGCACTGTAGCCGTGGCAGAGGTCTCTTTCTTCGTCCAGGGATTTGACGTTGGTCTCCTGCAGGAAGCAGATGTCGATCTCATGCTCCTTGAGAAAACAACAGAGCTGGATTCTCCGGCGAAGAGCGGCGATACCGCGCGTGTTCAGGGTTGCAACACGGATGCTCATTTCGGCTGCCGAGCAGAGTTTCTGGCGCGTGACAGCTTCTTGTACAGGGTGTCACTGGTGTTCCTTGTAAGAGCCATGAGCGCCGTGGCCAAGTTGTCGATGGCCTGTCTCTGCTGGGCGTTGGATTTTCCCAGAAGCGTGTCTATGATGCCGTTGTTGGTAAAGGCTTTGACGAGTTTTTCTCTCTCCAAGCCCACCTGCTGAACGCTTTTGATGGCCTCAGAAGCTTTGTCGTTCTTCAAAAGTTCGTCCATTTGCTTCTGTGTCATTTTCCGCTTGTCTTGTGATGAAGGAATTTTCTGGGTTTCATTTGTCGTGCTTCGATCCACACTCGCCGTTTCATTTATAATGTCTACAGGTGGATCTGCGACGGCGGTGGCGACGGTGGAAGCTGCTGGGGTTGGCGCAGCTGTTGGGGAGACTTGAGGAGAGGAGGCAAGTGGCTTACTCCAGGCCTTGGGACGCGCAACAGGCGGCTGTTCAGGAAAGAGCAACTTATCTTCTGAGCCAGTCCTCTGTGGGAAGTTCGAGCGCTTATGCCCTTGCCTGTAACAAAGGGAACAACGGATCCCATAAGTCACGTAGACGGACGTGGTTACTCCCTTAGTCTTGATATCCAGCCGGGCAGGAATCTGGGAGATCTTCACTTCGTCATGCAGAGTAATGAAGGCTTCCCGACCTGCGTCAGCCCAGCAGGAATTGCCCAACTCCATCATTTGCTGGACGATGGAGGTTTCCTGGCCGAAGGGCTTGAGCGCCGCGATACGGTCGACGTCCGTTACAAAGAACGGCGCGTTGCCCACGGCGATCCGCTCAGCTTCTTCCTCAAGGGAAAGGCTCGCAGAGTGGCCTCTTCAATGTTCAGCCCCTCCTCGATGAGTCTCTCTGCGAGATGCACGCTGGAGAGGCCGACTAGGATGTGCCCCTCCATCTTGCTCAGCTGGCACACGCAACCTTTTCCCAGCTTCGCCTCCAGCGCCATAAAGTACTGCGCCAGGCTGAATTCTGGGGAGAATTCCAGGTGGACACATTGTTCTACCTGACCGGCCGCCGACTTGGCTCTGAAGTCCGCCTGTTTGTGCAGAGTTTTTGTGCACCTCTGCACTCGGGGCTTGTTCGCAGGGGGTGGAACAGTAGGCTTGGTGGCAGCAGGCTGGACGCGACCTCTTTTGCTCTGCCGTTCTGCCGCCGTTTCAGCTGGCCTCTTGCGCTCATGGTTGACGAAGATGAAGCCATCATCTTGCTCCTCCATCGGGAGTTGTTTGCCTTGCTCGACGAGGTCAGCCCAGCTCGTCGAAGGCTTGCCTGTGGCGTGGTCAGAGTCATGCGGCCTCTTCTTGGAGCCGCCCACTTTGGTGAAGCCCAGATCTTGTCTTTCGATAAGCTGGTCTTCTTGTTCCGGGCAAGCAGCCCAATTGCTGCAGAAATTTTCATGTCCGCCGTCCGTCGCCGGCTTAGTATTTGCATGCTTGTCATTTTTTGAATCTGAATGACTTTCAGGCATTTCAGATTCAATTGGTGATTCCTCGGCAGAGACTTGGCCGATTTTGACGAGGTTGGCGTGAGCTTGCAGCCCATTCTCTTGGCTTTCAGCCAGTACCTCAAAGCGGTTATTTAATTCCACATTCTCCACCTCAGACCCAAAGAAACGCGGAGCTCGCACGCCGCGAGGCCGCACGGCCGAGAGAGAGAGATTGAGATTGAAACAACTTTTATTTATCGCCCATATAAAATATATTGTACCTAAAAAAAATTATATTACATATTTATAAAAGAAAGTAAAATATATGTAAAAATTAATAAATATTTACATCAGACATCTCTGAAGGGACATCTGAATTGTGTCAAATGCTCAAGGCCGCCCTGAATTCGGAAAGGCCCGTGCTAATAACGAGGTTTTTGTCTTCAACGTGCTCAATTGCATCGCCGAGGAATTCGTACAGGAGTTTTCTGTTTCCAGGCGAGAGATCATTGAGGATTGGTTCTCTTTCAGAGCGGAACAGAACCGCGGACACCACGTCCTCATAATCAACCCTAAACCCATAGAGAGGGGCTAGAGTAGAGTAAGCCTCTAGTTGTACGAAATATTTTTCCAGCGGCTCCCTCTCCTCAATGGCCTGAGAGAGAGAGATGTCTTCGTCCGCAGAGTTATCAGACTGGATGGATAGTTCAGTCATGTCTTGGATCTCTTCTGCAGGAGCTGCCAATGGCTCAGTATGGGTCACGGAAGGCTCTGGTTGTGATGGCATTTGACTGGTGCTCGGCGCCGGAACAGAAAACTCGGGGGCTGGAGTCTCGTCGGGACGGACAGGGAAGTTCGCCCCGGGCGAAAGCGCGGCAGGGCTGGAGGGTGTTGGGGGAGTCTGCTTGATGGGTGCAGACAATTCCGCAGCTGGTGTTGAGAGGGCGGAGTTGTTGGAGGACATGGGCTTGGATGAGAGAGGCCTCGACACCGGGCCCTGCCTTCTTTTCCTTGATGTTTTCGGCGCTAGATATTTTGAGCGCTCGTTGTGGGAATAGATTTGAGGGTGAGGTCTTCCTGCTGAGCATTAGATGCCCTTGATGGAGGTGGGGCTGTCTTCACAGCAGCAGTAGGTGAGGTCTGTTGGGGTCCGTGGTCAGCGGGTGTTGGTGCTGCAGCCGGCATGGTATTCGAGGTGGAGGGTGGCTTGGTCCAGCCTTGTGTGCAGGCAAAAGGAGCTTCCACAGGGAGCACCAGCTTGTCCTTTTGGACACCAGTCTTACGAGGACAGTTTGCGCGTTTGTGTCCCTGCTTATGGCACAAAGAGCACTTGATGCCATAGGTCACATAGAAGTGTGTGACCACTCCCTTGGACTTGACATCCAGCCGGGCAGGGATATGGGAAATTTTCACTTCGTCGCGCAGAGTGATGAAGGCCTCGCGTCGAGCATCAGCCCAGCAGGAGTCCTCTAGTTGCATCTTCTTCTGTATGATGGACGTGACCTGTCCATATGGCCGCAGTGCAGTGACGAGGTCAGAGTCCTCTACGAAGAAGAGCACGTTGCCGAGAACAATTCTCTCGGCCCTCTTCCTGAGGGGGAAGGCACGCAGGGTGACGTCTTCGATGTTGAGTCCCTCCTCTATCAGCTTGTCAGCGATTTGCCCGCTGGAAAGGCCGACCAGGATGTTTCCTTCCATCTTTGTCAGTTGGTAGATGAAGCCCTTACCCAGTTTGGTTTCCAACGCTCGGAAATACTCTTCTTACGTGAAGTCTGGGCAGAATTCCAGGTAGACACACTGGTCCGCCTGCTCCGCTGCCGACCTTGCTCTGGAAGGTGGCCTGCTTCTGCCTGGAGGTCTGGCACTCGTGCACCTTGCTGGGTCTTGGTGTGGCTCGTGGCCTGCTGCTGTTCAGAGGCATTCCCGGTGCCTGAACGCAGCCCTTTTTGGCCCCCGACTTGACGTGGTCAGGATCATGCGGCCTCTTCTTGGAGCCGCCCACTTTGGTGAAGATCACATCTTGTCTTTCGATAAGCTGGTCTTCTTGTTCCGGGAAATCAGCCCAGTTGCGGCAAAAATTTGCATGTCCGCCGTCCGCTTGGTATTTGCATCTTTGCCATTAGTTAATTATGAATGACTTTCAGTCATTTCAGAATATTTTGTCGATATCTCGGTGTAAACTTGGCCGTTTTTGATATTATTTATATGGGCTTGCAGCCCATTCTTTTGGCTTTCAGCCAGTACCCCATAGGGGTTACAAATCTCCATTTACTCAATCTCTAACCCATATGAACGCGAAGCTCGCGCGCCGCGTGGCCTTACGACCGAGAGAGAGAGAGATTGAGATTGAAACTGATTTGTTATAACGTCCATATAAGAATCTATAAGGTTAAATACATAAAATGAATAAATAAGATTAATAATAATAGATAAAAATAATTGATAAATATACATATATATATATATATAAGAGAGAGAGAGATTGAAACTGATTTATTAATCGTTCATATAATATTATATATTGTGGCAATTTAAAAGTTATAATACAGAATATATGTATATATATGTAAATTTACATCAGACATGAGCCTTCTCTGAAGGGACGTCTGGATAATGTCAAATGTTCAAGGCCGCCCTTAGTTCGGAAAGGCCCGTGATTATAAAAGGAGTTTTGTCCCCAACAAGCTCAATTGCATCACCGAGGAAATCGTACAGAATTTTCCTATTTCCATAGGAGAGTTCATCGGGGAGTGTTTCCCTGTCAGAGCGGTGTAGAACCGCGTCCACTATTTCATCATCATCAACCTCTTCATAGAGAGGGGCCAGAATAGAGTCAGAGTTTAGTTCTATGAACATATTCTCTACCTGATCTCTCTCCTGAAAGGCCAGAGAGGGAGATAGGATTTGGGCCACGGGGGTAGTACACTGGATGTATGGTACAGTCATGGTTTGGTTCTCCTTTGCAGGAGCGGCTGATGACTCAGTATTGGTCAGGAAGGGCTCTGGTCGTGACGGCAACTGGCTGGTGCTCGGCGCCGGAGCAGGAAGCTCGAGGGTTGGAGTCTCGTAGGGACGGACAGGGAGGTTCGCCACGGACGCAGGCGCGGCAGGGCTGGAGGGGGTCTGCTTGAAGGGTGCAGACAGTTCCGCAGTTGGTGTTGAGAGGACGGATTTGTTGAAGGGGGTGGGCTGGGAGGGTGGAGGTGTCAACACCGGTCCACTTCGGGTGCCCTGGGGGCAGGTGGCTCGCCGATGTCCCTGGAGGTGTCATCTACTACATCTAACGCCGTAGGTGATGTAGGCGGGTGTAGACTCCCCTTTGGAGATGATCACCAGCTTGGCAGGGAGCTGGTGGAGTTTGCGTCCTTCATTCAGAAGGACGAAGGCCTCCCTGTTGCCGGTGGTCCAGGTGTAGCCCTTACAGGACACCACTTCATAGACCAGGGAGACAACCCGGCAGTAAGTTCGCAGGGCTTCAATGATGTCCTCCTCTCTCACTGCTATCGGCAGGTTCCCGAGGATGATCTTCCCCGCCTTCCTTCTGTAAGGGAATGCCCTGAGGAAGTTGTTGTTGATGGTGAGTTCATTCTCCACCAGGCGCTCCGCCTTCTCAATGCTGTCCAGTTCGACCATAACATGGCCGGACATCTTCATCAGCTGCTAGACGGATCCCTTGCCCAGCAACTCCTCCAAGGCCTTCATATAGTGCACGGGATGGAATTCCGCGCACCATTCGACATAGCAGCATTGGTCGAAAGTTGCTGCTGATGATCTGGCTTTGTTCAGCGCTTGCTGTTGCCTGGTGTGACCGACGAAGGTCACGGACTCCTTCGTTGTCCTACGAAGCTGTCCTGATGTTTTGGAGAGCTAGCGTTCGGCCTCACAATCTGGGCCCACTGACTTTTAGAGTTAAGCCGTTTCCGTTTTTTTCCGTGTAAAGATTGGAAAGGTTCGGTGTCATTATCCTTTTCCACGGCCTCAACTTGCTCCGCCCATTTTTCTCTTTTTGCCGCGGCCGGATTTATACATCCGCCGTTTTTAACGAACGAATTTGCGTCGCTCACATCTGAATTCGAACGATTCTTCGTCGTATCTTTTATCGTCGTTAAATCGACTTGCATATCAGTCACCTCGATGGGAATCATACCATCGTGTAGGTCTTTGTCCTGGCTCTCCGCCAATACCGCATATGGGTTTTAAATTTCCATCATATTTATTTATTTCGAAAAAGAATTTAAAAATATTATTTTTAGGCTTAAGAAAAGAACGCCAAAGAACACGCCACGCCGGCGGGGTAGGCGGGAGCGCGCGCGTCCGCGCCGCTCGAGAGAGAGAGAGTAACTGCTTGTATTGCAATATGTATTGCATTACTATCAAAAAAGAAGGTACTGATATCAAGCCTATATGCTTATACATATCAATTTAGAGCGTTTATACTCATTGTAGTGGCTTTATTGTTCAATTAATTATTATAAAGAAGCATTTTACTACTTGATTTTGGAGTACATGAACTTTATTAAGATTTAGAATTTGATACTAGAGAGAGAGAGAGTAATTATGAAAACTAACTAAACTGGAAATTTACATACATGTTGACTGTTTTAAAATTTACATAGTAAAGATTTATATTGTTCAATTGAATTTAAAGATTTTGGCTAAATTTGTATACATAAAATTGAATATAAGGAAATTATAAACTACTAGACGAATGGCCCGGGCAACGCCCGGGTTTTACCCGAGTGTGTATATATTTTAAAAACGTTTTAATTCAAATACTATTCGTTACAATTATAAATTGGCGCCATGAAGTCACTCTTGTGAAACGTCCCGTTCCATACTGTGTGTTTTTAAAATGTTTTAATTAAAATACTATTCGTTACAATTATAAATTTGAACGATAGGCTCATTATTTCTTTATACCGTTATTATACCGTTATATTATATATATTATATTATATATATATATATATTACACGTTATTTGTTTTCTTGGCCGACTGTTTTACATATGGTGTTATCTTAAAATTGCTTGTTTTGAATATTTTTTAGATTGGGATTATTAGCTAGTATGTAAAAAAATTAACTCTGTTGAAATTTAATTTTGTATTTATATATATAAATAAAATTAACTCTGTTGATTTTTTTTTATTTAATCGATAACAGCGAAGTTACGCATGTTAATGTTAGGAAAAATATTTTGATGTTAAGCAAAACCTGCTCCATCTCGTTTTACATAAATGTTGAAAATTTGGTCGAAATTGATGCATTGTAACGAAAGTTTTTAGCGAACAACACTTATGAAATTTCCATTTTATTAATATAGATAGGATCCAAGTCTAAGTCTATATAATGTGACATATCAATTTAGAGCGGTTATATTTACAATATAAAAGGCGATTAAGACAAACTGGTTTAATTGCACTTAAGCCTACACTTATACATTAGTTATACTATGGGCGTTTTTTAAAATATAAAATGGTATATATCTCATATAAACACATTCGAGGCCCTTGATTCTTAAGTGTTTCGCAAAGCACTTTTTTGGAAAACAGGGCATCTAAATCTATATATATAAAAATGAATGTTTGTATGTTTGTTGGTTGGTTGGTTTGTATGTCCGGTATACAAATTCGCAGTAGTTCACTAATTCAAACCAAAATTTCAATACATAGGTAAAAAATAACGAGGATGACGATAGGCTATTTTAAAAAATATATAAATCAATTATTAAAACTATATATTCAAATTATTCTAAATAGCTCATCTAGAACGCGGTGGAATCTGATGGCGGGGCGCGCCCATTGGACGGCCTGCGACACGTGGCTTCCCTGTGCGCGCGCATGCGCCGGGAAGGCACTCGCACGCCGGCAGCCGACGGGAGCTGTCGCTTGCTCGCCGGGAGTCAACGGGCGCGCGCATGCGCCGGGAAGCCACTCGCCCGCCGGCAGCCGACGGGAGCGGTCGCTTGCTCGCCGGGAGTCAACGGGCGCCGACATTTACTCGCTGGCAGCCAACGGGCACATGTTTAATGTGTTTGAATAATACATTTAATCATGTAAACCCGGGCGTTGCCGGGCAACCCTAGGAAGCAAGATGTATACAAGGTGTAGACAAGATGAAGATCTAGATGAAGATTAAAACGTTTTTAAAATATATTCGCACTCGGGTAAAACCCGGGCGTTGCCCGGGCCATTCGTCTAGTAAGATATAAAATGAGTCTGAAAGTTTGGCAGTGCAATAATCAAGGTCGCTCTATACATCACGGATTCCGTGCTTGTTGGTAATGTTATAAAAAAAAATAAATAGAGAGGACAAAAATATATAATTAATGTATTCACAATGTGTCTCATACATTATGCACTCCATATATCTAGGTGATATACAAGTGAATGTATACTTTTATAATTCACTAGACGAATGACCCGGGCAACGCCCGGGTTTACCCGATTAAATGTTCTATTCAAACACTATACAAAACTGTGCGCGCGCACAGGGAAGTCACGTGCTCGCCGGCAGCCAACGGTCGGTGGGAACTTGGACTGTCCAACCGGCCGGCAGCCGGACGATTACATTTTCACGAAGGGAGGGCAGGGGGCAGGGAAGTCACGTGCTCGCCGGCAGCCAACGGGCGCGCGCCGCCGTCAGATCGCCCGCGTTCTAGAGGGCGCTGCTCGTGAGCTAAGTAGAATAATTTGAATAAATAGTTTCAATAATTGATTTATATATTTTTTAAAATAGCCTATCGTCATCCCCGTTATTTTTTACCTATGTATGGAAATTTTGGTTTGAATTAGTGAACTACTGCGAATTTGTATACCGTGCATACAGACCAACAAACAAACGGACAGGTTAATTAATTAATTAATTAACATTCATTTTTATATATATAGATATTACACTAAATGCTCCCATATATGACCCATCAGATAAGTCCTTACCTCTCCAAGCACAACTATATTTATGAATTTGAAGCTACACATAACCCCAACCTCCAATAAGAGACCACCTCCAAGGGAAACCAGGAGTATCCATGTGTAATGCTGTGGTCTCTCACAGGCAAGTCCCAAGTCCCACTACCCACTTGATAGAGAGGCGCTGGGCTTGCGCTGCACATCATCCTCCCATATCTCCAGCCCCGTCCCAGACACGACCAGCGTGCAGAGAAGCAGGAATATCCCTCTGGACACATCAGGATATCACAGTCAATTACCTTACAGGGACATCATAGCAACTATGTAATGGCAGCTTCATGCATTACTAGACAGCAAAGTATAGCCAAAGCATGGTAAATAAGTGCATCAGTGAATATCCTACCTCTATGCTAAAATTAGCCTAAAATATATATATGTAATGATAGTTGAAGTTTGGTTGTTGTCGACTTGTAGTATCCTGTCGACTCAGGTAATGAGAGATGAGAGAATTCCAGTAGCTTTTGTAGAGATCCTGTCGACTACTGAAATAATGTTGAAGTCCTGGTAGCTCTTGTTGTACTGTGTTGACCGAGAGGAACAGTCAGGATGTAGAGTTTTCCAGTACCTCTCTGCACCTTGGAAGACCTTTAAAAGTTCTCACAAAAAACAGGCAGTCGTGGTCGAGGCAGAGTGGAAAGCTGGGGATATCCACACAAAAAACGAAGACACAGTTGCTCTAAGAAAGTCCCGTAACAGATAAAAGTTGAGCTAAGGAGCGAAAAGATGGAGATAGACGAGTTCTTCCTAACTACATGTTGGATGAGATCGACATAACATACGACCGACGCGGCTTGCACTAAGGGTGAACTAAACTAAACTGAACTGAACTGTACTGAGCTGTCAAGAGACTGTAAGGTGATGATTTATAGGTTAAAGACGGGGTGACCTTATGTGACAGGGGCGTTTGAGAAAGGGCGCCTTTACCTGTCCAGGTGTGAGAGGGGTCTCTGCATTCCACCACATGTGACAGTGTGGGTGGCCTGTCGTGGGAACTGTGAATCGACCTGATTTATGACTTACATCTTTAGACTTTGTTGTTTTGGTAATACTATGCTCGATCTCTGCTTTAGCTCAACTCTTAAATCTATTACAGATTTTATTTATTTATCCACTTTGTACAAATTACATTACATAGGGTGATGTAAAGACACAGATTAATCATGCGCATAATTATTTATAGATGTGTCTCTATATACAACATGGCAATCTTATTACAAGTTATATAGACAGTATGGGGTTGTTGGTTTAAATTACCATATATATATTTATATATCTATATTAATAAAATGCAAATTTCATAAGAGGACATCACTAAAAACTTTCGTTACAATGCATCAATTTCGACCAAATTTTCAACATTTATGTAAAACGAGATGGAGCAGGTTTTGCTTAACGTCAAAATATTTTTCCCTAACATTAACATGCGTAACTTCGCTGTTATCGATTAAATACAAAAAAATCAACAGAGTTAATTTTATTTATATATAAATACAAAATTAAATTTCAACAGAGTTAATATTTTTACATACTAGCTAATAATCTCAATCTAAAAATATAATATAAAAAGCCAACAATGAAGAGTGAATGTAAGATAAAAAGCCAACAATGAGGAGTAAATGTAATATAAAAAGCCAACAATGAAGAATGAATGTAAGATAAAAAGCCAACAATGAAGAGTGAATGTAATATAAAAAGCCAACAATAAAGAATGAATGTAAGATAAAAAGCCAACAATGAAGAGTGAATGTAAGATAAAAAGCCAACAATGAATAGTAAATGTAATATAAAAAGCCAACAATGAAGAATGAATGTAAGATAAAAAGCCAACAAAGAAGAGTAAAGGCAATGTGACACGGCAATGTGACACGGGAAAAAATGTTCACTAGATAAAACTATGATTTTCTAATGTAGAAAATTAGGAAAGACAAAATTCAGGATGACATGGCCCACAGGGACCGGGAAAAAATGTTCACTTTATCGAGAGATTCAAATTTACGAGTTTCAAATTATCAAAATATATCTTTTTTTTTTTTTAAATAAGTTTTTAGAGAATTGTTTTAACAAATGTTCGCTAGACAAACCTTTACTCGGGTAAAACCCCGGGCGAAGCCGAGTACGTTTTATAAGTTTATAGAGAATTGTTTTAACAAATGTTCGTTAGACAAACATTCACTCGGGTAAAACCCGGGCGAAGCCGGGCACATCCGCTAGTATATTATATAATTGAACAACCATTCCATATCGTAATCTTCATATATGCATTAGAAATTATCTTGTCGAAATTAAAATAATATGACTCCGACGTGGATTATGTATTGCCTTCCTGATATCAAAAGTGAGTCATGACAACTATATTTCCCCGAAATTCCTCTACTGAAATAGAACAAATAGGTCATAACACATATAGACATTGGGGAATACTCGGGTCGGACAATAGAATGGAAGAACCTACATGAACCTGAATGTACCATACCTGGAAACAAGATAGACACAGAGTTAGGGCACCTACGTGCACCAGGAATCGACAGAAGGACTAATTCCTGGCACCTTTATGAAGAACGTGAGAAACATATTTCAGCTAAGCTACTGCAAAATATTTCCTTCTAAAATAACCTGGAAATAATTCAATATAAGTTTTCCCAAATATATAATGTCCCTAACATAGCCTGAACACCATGTGTACTCTGAATAAGTAAAGCATTTCACTTAGAAAGAGAAAAGGCTTATTTCCGAACATTGGCAGAAAGAGAATGTTGAAGACGAATTTATTCAACGCTGTTAATTTTTAGGTAAATAACGATTTTTCACCACAAGTGAATTGAAGATGAAAAAAAAATTGCGAAGGATTGGATCATCAGTGGTGAACCTACCCAGCGATTTTGTCAATTTAACCCATCAAATCGCTAATTACGGTAGATGTGCTACCTATTTATATATTATCAATATTTAAGGCAGAATTAGAAGAGAACAAACATTGTGGAAATTAGAACTATAATTGAGGTGAGAATACCTATTCTTAACGGTCATACAATCAGTTCCGAAATAGAGATGCATGGTCAAATATTGACAAAAAGAACTATATATAAGGTAGTAGTGCTACATATCGTGAACAGACAGTATAATCAATATTTTCTGCAGAAAAATGGAGAGGAAGTACATGGCCAAACATTGACACACAGGTTAATTGGGTCATACTTCTACCTCTTGTTCCTTGAGGCCATTGCTTCCTGGGATTATGGAGTTTTGATCTCGATCATTTTATTAGTATTTTATTCATATGAATGATTGTCTCAAGCAAAATCAGTAAATATGTTTTGTTCTTATAAGGTTCAGCCTGTAGATACCTGCTTCATGTTAAAGACGTCATCAAACACAAGTAAAATAAAGGAGAATTTTAAAATTCAAATGAGAGAGAGAATTGGGGCAGAGAGAGAGAATACTTACTACTAATATAAATATTTAGCATAAAGATATATATTATTCATCTTCAAAAATTCCGACACTAGTAACGGTCAAACGTTCGGATATTCATTTTTACGGGTCATAGTTATATTCAGAATTAAGAAAATTGCGATATACTTTTATAAAAATTATTGCGTAAGGTTTTTAGATATTTTATATAAATAGTTATATTCACACACACACACAAAATGTTATTTTGAATGTTTATATTCGGAGCTTTATTTAAAAAAGAAAAAGAAAAAGATTTAGTTTTATATTTTTTTATTTCAATCATCTTAATTATTTTCAATCACATACACAAAAATTCACGCATTTAGTAAAATTTTAGCCAAATGCTCAATTTCACCTAATTCCCTGTGTCCACGCGTTGAACACTCTAAACTTGGGAATATAATTGAGGTAGGTCTAAATATTATTGTACTATTCTCCCCACTCTCTCTACTTAATCTAAATTACCTTTCATTAAATTCCCCCTCCATCCTTAATTTCCCTACTTCCCCTAACCAACAAAGTACAATTTACCCCATATTCTTTAAATTCTTTTATACAATTTGAAATTTCAATTCACTATTTATAGTATTGATCTTGCCTCATTTTATTTGTTGAATTAATAAATTAAATACAAAAAATTACCACAGAATTAACACTTTTTTATTTAGTTACGAACGTAAAATTCTAAATGTTAAACATCCATTATTTCCTTGATAGGTTCGGGATTTTTCATTATATGAGCTATTTAATATATTTACCTATATATTTTATATTTGAGAGTTTTTTAGTGCTAGAAAATGAAGGTTTTTATTATTAGTTGATGCGTTTATTATATAATTATTTTAATAGCATATTGTGCGTTTTCTGATGGTTTTTGATAATTTGTTTGTAAATTTTAGGTATAGCACAGTTTGGTAAACGTCTTATTGTTCACCGTGATGTTATATCTGTGTTGTCTCTCTAAACTATTCTGGCCCTACATAAATTAACCAAATATTTAGTTTGGGTTACCATTTTAGCATAATTGAACATCTTGCACCCAATAAGAGGCCTAAACAATGTGTGAGATAGGTTTTAAAAAATTGCAACCATAAAGCTCTCTATTAAGGTATAAAAAAGACAAGGTTTAAGATTTGTAATCAGAAAATAATGCCTATGAAAATTATTAATTTCTTTTGAAAGCATTTCTACTATCTTTTTTCGTGTCTCTTACATTTGATGAGAATACTATTCATTGGGTAAATTTCCTCTCGGGTACTACCTGGGCGGGTCACTCGACTAGTATATATCAAGCTGATATTTAGTAAATTGATATATTTTAAATTGAATCATCAAAATGTTTACACATAATTGTAAACTAGCGCACAATATAAAGATTTATTTATTCTTTATAAATATTCCATTCATTTCAAAGCAATTCAATATTTAGCATATCAATTATATTTATTCGAATTTTATATTTGAACGTTAGAATCATTCGTTTATTTGATTTGTTATCCAAATTCGTTTATATATAGTTTTTTCACACAATTATTTAAGCTTTTGAAAATAAAGTACAATATTTAAGAGAAAATATGTCTTATACAATCTAAACCTATAAAAGAAAATGAATTTTTAAAATGTTTAATCGGTAACCTCGAAGAAAAATTAAGGCATTCAGCAGACTTGCTGCCAAAACTTAAATCTATCTCCACCGTAGTGGGGCGCTGGTTGAGTGTGGAATTGGTAAATTTGTGGATAATACAAAGGATATTCGAGATAGAAACCTGTATATGTGACTATAGGTTTTTACAAATATACAGGATTGTTGATATTTCAGCCAGATTAATTACGTATTGAGGACTGAATAGCCGACAAACATATATACATATGTTGATTTCTATATATAGAGAGAGAGATAGATTACAAGCAAAGATTAACATTTAAAGTTGAGAACCAAAACAAAACACGAGAGAAGCCAAAACCGAAACTAAAAAAAAACACTGCCTGATGACGTCAAGGCCGATGATCAAAAGTCAGTCTTTCCAACCGATATCTATGTCGAAAATAGAATCATACAAAACTATATTTTATTTACAAAAATTACATATATAGAAATTAGATATAAATAGGGTCATGTTACCAGGATATTTCAACCCCCGGATTACTTTATGTCCGTACTTACATGACGATGTGTTGCAGCGATGAAATCTGAACGGGCTCTCCTTCTGTTTGGCAATGGCTGAGTGTGGCGTTCCAGTGGATAATCCCCGCCACTGGACACGGTACACAACTGTTCATATTGTGGACCTACACAGTGAAATATCTCATATTGAATTGTACACATATTTACTGATTTAAAATAATAATAGAATTGCGCTAGAAAAAAAGATTTGACAACATTACCACATAGAGTAGCGCAATGTGTATCTGTTATATTAGAAACTTATTTCAAGCATATCGTAATTACCTGTATATATATATTTATATATATATTTTTTGATAATTTATAATATATTTATATATACAGTTAAACCTGTCTATAGCGCCCCCTCTTGGGACTCGCCAAAATAGGGTGCTATAGACAGGTCACTTTTAATGTAAATCGCATCGTACTACGTATTTAAAATAGGGCGCTATAGAGAAAAGGCGCTATTTAGAGGGGACGCTATAGACAGGTTTAAGTGTATATATAAATAGCAATGTGTATCTGTAATGTAAACGAGCGAGCTTTCGAGCAACAAGGCTCTTCGATTGGCTTTTTAACGCTAAAAAGAGACAAAAGCTATATTCTAAGTTTTTTTTATTATTATTTAAGAGTTCTATTCATATATATATATTTACAATCACGAAAATATTTTTAATATTATTCATTTTAACTTAATATAATTTGAATCTACCTTTTATTGTCTCATTTAGCATTAAGAAGAAGAGAAATTTTGCTCCAAGAGTGTTTTTTTCACTACACTTTTCTTTCTACTTTCAAAGCTAAATAAACTAAATGTGTAAATTTATTTTTTGGAATTATAGTTCATTAAAGCCCAATATATCATATTCTAAGTCAATTCCATTTGATATTAAAACTATAACAGACATAGAACATCTATGGGAGAAGACAAATTCTTTTTACCCCTGAGGAATTAATTTTTGAATCTATTAATTGCAAAACATTTTTTTTTTATTTTAAAATATATTCGTCATTTAAAAATTGAAAACCCTATTTTATTGTTAAAAAATGAATTAGACAGTTATATATACTCATGTATTTTCGGATATTTGCCATGAAATAAGTTAAATGTTACTCTAAAATGAAATCAATAAGGTGCCCCTCCGAACACAGGGATTCCCCAATGTTATATTCCAGAATGCCCCAAACAATGAGAGATCTCCGTTACCATACCTCAAGAAAAGATTTGCCCTAATGGTCGTCAATAAACCCCACATTGGGTAGTTATGAAATACCCTTCAATAACCCAGAAATATCAATTCCATCATTCTGGATGAGATCTCCATCAATGTCAAGATATCTATTACTGTATCATTTGCTGTTTTTATTGAGTGGGAGCTTCTGTTGTTAACGGCTATGGTTGTTACTTTCTTGTATCGGCCTACCGTTTCTCCTCTCTCTCGTGTCAGCCTACCTTTTTGTGAGATGCATATCTATCTGAGAGCGTGAAATGCGCTAAATCGCTAAGCCTAAGCTCCATCTAATGACCGTCTCTGAAAACTCGTATACTTGAGTCGATGACAAAGCCGCAACACCAGCTTGGGAAAAATCATACTCCCATCTAGAAACCATGCCAAAGCTGATGTTGCGGCTTTTTTTTTACCGATACGACTCTTCAATTTTTCAGAGACTGTCAATAAGTGGCACTTAGTTTTAGCGTCTATATTGACAAGAGGCAGTTTTTATCCTTATAGATCAATTAGCTCCCCGCAAATTCTCCTTTTACAATTTTTTAATTGTTTATATTTATCACAATTCTCGCTTAAAAAAAAAAAGGTATTTTTACATAACACAATTTTATAATAAAATTTAATACACACACACAAATCTAAAAGAGGATAAAATTAAAATTAATATTAGCTGCGTGGAGGGCGTTGAAGTATGACTAAGGTCTGATACTAGCGCCATTGATTTACCCAAAACGCCACGTATGGCGCTCCTATTTAGAATCTGTCCACCGCCATTTCCGGTCCCAAGTACAGGCGACCATAGTAATCGTGTGAGTAGAAGGTTTGACTGTCTCTACTGTAAGTTATATCAGGTGTGTCTACACATGTAGAAAGTAGTTTGACTTTGCGCTTACAAGGTGTAAGAGACACGTTTATATGTTTGCACTCACAGGTTAGGTTGGACCTTTACAAGAATCGGAGGTTTTGAAGCAATATATTAGGATTTTATAATTGAATGAGAAACATTTTCAATACGGGTTATAAACCCGGTTTCCAGTTGTCGGGCCTTTGTAGAATTAGTTTTGTACTTTGAGTTACATCACACATCATATAACACAACACTTTAACAACGCAAGATACAATACAACACATTCATTGGCAATCCATTGAATTTAAGGATCATGAAGAAAGCGTACCTGGATCTGCATGAAAAATAGAAAATAAAATATATTTCCAGGAATTTCTCCATTTTTGGCAGTTTATTCATCTTTAAAAATGATTTTAAGCTACATGCTATATATATATATATAAAGCACATGTGCTTGTGGTCAGGAGATGCCTTCTTTATTTTTAATATATATATATATATATATATATATATATATATATATATATGGTAATTTAAACCAACAACCCTATATTATATAATACTTATAACAAGATTGTCATGTTGTATATAGAAACACATCTATAAATAATTATACGCATTATTGGCATGTGTCCTTGCATCACCATATGTAATGTACTTTGTACAAACTGAGGATGAATAAATAAAACTATGTAATAGATTAAAAGCTGAGTTAAAGCAAGATTGAGTAGTAAATCACAAAGTAACTTCTAAAAATAAATTGGAAGCCGTCAGACCGGCGCCGGTGTCTAGTAGCGACACGTGCTGTAAGGCAATACTTCTTTGTCCGAGGAGTTATATAAAAAGGCCCGGCTTAGCAACAGTCAGTCAGTCTTCCGGTCAGCGTCACCCCTTGTCGTTTGTACCCAGGACCAACTCATCGACCATGTAAAACAGTAAGAAATCTACTCTATCTCCATCTTGCTCTTAGATCGACTTTTATCTGTTCATGGAACTTTCCTTCTACAACTGTGTCGCTTCGTTTTGTGTGTGTGGACATTCCCAAGCTTTCCACTCTGCCTCGACCACGACTGCCTGTACTCTGTGAGAACTGTTAGAGGTCCTACAAGGTGCAGAGAGGTACTGGAAAACTTTCCACGCCCTGACTGTCCCTCTCGGTTACTACAGGTTTGACCCTCGGTTACCACAGCTATAGCGAGAGTCGACAGGATTCTACAAGAGTCAACCAGAACTTCAACTTATTACAGATAATCGACAGGATTCTACAAGAGTCAACCAGAACTTCAACTTATTACATATATATATATATATATATATATGTCGTAAACCCGGGTAAGACAACAAGTGTGTTGGAAGCAGTCGGGGTTGAGTGGCAAGGCGTGCAAGAGTGGGAAGTCCGCACGGGACAGTAACGACAAAGTTTGGGGTCAAAAGACGCTCTCCTAGTACGTCTCACGTGGCACCAGGACCAGGGGAAAGTTGAGAATTAACTGTGGAAAAGCTCAGCGTCCAGCCTGAAGCTGCCGGGACCGTCGTGAGATGATGATGGCCTACAACTGAGCGGGGCTGTCCGAAAATATCCCCTTTAACCTAACTAACTGTCAACATCTGGACCAACGCCCTTTTTTCCCCCACCTGGATCCTCCAGGTGTCCGGCCGCAAGCTAGTGTCACTTTGAGACGACTAGAAAGGACGTCATACTTTATTACTTACATATCACATTGTTTAAATTACGATATATATATATATATATTTATAAAAGATGCATATATTCGATTTCTAATTATTTTATTGTTCCAATATTTCGAGGGGCAACTCGCCTCTCTTTTACGAGGATGTTTTTGTTTTCCACTAGAACATGCGCGCGCGCGTACACCACTCTCGTTCTACAAACCAATGAAAGAATTGTATCTTTGATTTAACTATTGTATTCAGTTTATATACAGCAAATAATTATATTTAACATTATATATTATTATTTTATCTATGAAAGATATAGAGATTTATATACAACAGTGTAATTGTAAAAAATAGTGTGTTTACATATTAATTCTAAATTTAAAAATATTGAAAGTAAAAATAAATGAGTAAATTAAAAGTATATACATAGTTATTTATAAATAATTGAGATATGAATTCTTTATAAATTTCTGGAAAATCAATTTTTCTGTTTATACTCTGTTTATCTTCGGCAGAATCCCAACTTTCTAAAAACAGTCTACTATGCTTTTCTGTTATATTTTTGTATATAATTGTGGTCTGTTTGAAATCTGGTATATGGCTATTGTTAAGGGAGTGGTCTACTAGTAGGGATAATGGTTTGTAGTTTTTTAAGGCTGCTTTATGTTGATTGATACGATCTTTAAGTGATTTACCTGTTTCTCCCATGTATGTAGCTTGACATGTCTGGCAGGGAATTTTATAAAAAATATATATATATATATTAATAGTAATTGTTTTTATATTTGGAAAATAAAGGAAAAGTAAACTATTAAGAACAACAGATTTTGAATTAATTTTGAGTCAGAACAGCAAGCTAATTCTGTATCAAATAGTATAGTTATGAAAAATTTTAAGATTAATAATTTTTTTTTAAATTTAATTTAAATGTGTGAGGTTTGTTTAATTTTTTTTTTTTAATAAATAATTAGTTAGATTATATTTTTAAAAAAGAGAAAAAAAAAGGTAACACCAGCAAAGCATCGGCAGTTACGCGTCTTTTTTCACCCAGCCTATGACGCGTAACTGCCGATGCTTTGCTGGTGGTACCTTTTTTTTTTCTCTTTTTCCTGATTTTGGCGTTTTACACCTACTTATGTATGCGGATGACATAGCCATAATTGGAGAATCGAAAATTAATCTTCAAATTAAAATCAATTTACTAAAGTCTTACCTGGATAAGAACAAATTAGTTTTAAATGAAAATAAGTCCAAAATAATAGTATTCAGAAATGGAGGAAGACCGGCAAGACACGAAAACTGGTACTGGGGTGACACCCCACTGACTGTTGCGTCCAATATTACATATCTGGGATATCCATTCACTTCCACTATTAATAGTAAAAAGGTAGCCCTCTTTTATAAAGCCAAAGCAAATACGGCAATAAATGCAACTATTAGACTGATAAAAAAAGAAAAAATTAACTCATTAAAAGTTGCTCTGAATCTATTTGACTCAGTTATTAAATCAATACTGCTCTATGCGGCCCCTGTGTGGGCTTGGGACAATACGGATATTATAGACCAATTACAGAATACGTTTATCAAAAATTTTCTGAATCTACCAAGATATATACCAGGGTACATTGTAAGGCTGGAAACAGGCAGAATATCTTTGACTTTTACAACGATCAAATTAATTTTGAAATATTTCATTAGATTACAAAAAATGGAAGACAATAGACTACCTAAGCTATGCTGGAATAGATTGAAGGAAATTTCCTTAATGACAAAAAAACCTATAGGATTCTGTAAGAATATTATGGATATCATCAATCATTGTGGACTCACATGGCTAAACTATAGGTTAAATTATGATGACATACAGATCGAACTTCCGAATATACTAAAAATAAAAATTGAACAGCTATTGCAGCAAGATCTGGCAAAATTATCTCTTACGAAAACATACTCAAACTATAGGTTACTTTATGATTCATTTATTCCAGAAAATTACTTTTCATGCTATCTGTCTTCAGCTTTAGTGAGTTTTATTGCACAGATCAGATTAATGTCAACAATGATCAAAGAAAATCATATTTACGCAATTAAGAAAGAAGATTTGTACTGTGGGTTATGTGGAAGTCAGATAACTGATGAAATATACCATTTTATTGCCGAATGCGGGGATCTGGAAGGAGAGAGAAAAAAGATCCTGAAAAGTCTTCCTAGACCGCATTTGAACTCAATAAAGCTAATAAAAACTGTTTCAGATAAGAAAAGTTGGGCAATTGAACTGTTCAACTTTCAAAAAGCGGTTGGGAATAAAATTGCACTCATGGAAGAGAGAAGAACAGGGGCACAATAAAAGGTCACCCTGTTTGACATACCTTGACTGTAAATACTATATTTTCACCTGTTCTCTTATGGTTAATATTGTCTGTAACTCCACGGAGAATCCGTACAGGGCAAGATGTCCTAATAAAGCTGTTTTGTTGTTGTTGTTGTTTTTCTCTTTTTTAAAAATATAATCTAACTAATTATTTATTTAAAAAAAATTAAACAAACCTCACACATTTAAATTAAATAAAAAAAAAAATTATTGATCTTAAAAATGTTTCATAACTATACTATATATATTGGTATATTTACCTTTTAGATGAATTATTTTGTGTCCATTGTGTAGTAATATGTATTCTGTTTCAACGAGGAATGTATTTTGGGAACATCTTATTAATTAATAAACAGAAAAATAAGCACTATTAATTTTATATATGTGTGTGCTTTTTTATAAGTCCAGATACGTTTTATTTATTAGCGCCATAGTATTTCTAGTTTTTGTTTCTTTTAGAAGTAATAAAAGAGTTTAATACTGCGATTTTATGCCACAATCTTGGTTACATAAACAGAAAAGAATCCATTTGGCCATTACGTCCTAGGATTATAAGAACCTACCGGCCGTGGCCAGACTCAGTACATCGCGCTTGCTGCAAGCCGACGGCACGCACACGCCTTGGCGCACACGCGTGTAGAAGAACACTTGAGCAATCCGCGCCAGGTCTGAGATTATCTGTACACATTACATAACACACATTTGCCTCACATCTTTATATCAATTAGTAACCTATTCAATTGTGTCTAAATAGAGTATGACCAGTTTTAAAGGGGGAATAGAATAAAAGAGAAATTGTAAAAGATCAGGTTGTAAAATTAAGAAAACAAATATCTTGACCGTGAAAATAAAAGTTTGCACAATGTTAACAAGGAATAACAGCCTAAAACTCATATATTGTGCTAGGGTTTTCTAATTTATAAATAATAGCTATTTATCTATTATACACTGCGTGACATTGAAAATGGAACACCAAGAAATAGTGGCCAGAAAGTGATGAAACTCGGCAGACAGAGAGAGATAGGGACGAACAATAAGTGATCTTTATTTCAAAATGATAGTCATAATACAGAGCGAGAACGGCGTCGGCTTAGTAGCAAGTAGGACCACCGTGGACGGCGATGCACGCAGCAACACGTCTAGGTAGAGAGTCAATCAGAGTACGGATGGTGTCCTGAGGGATGGCTCTCCATTCCCTCTCAACCATTTGCCACAGTTCGTCTTCTGAACGCGGCTGTGGTAAGGGATGCAAACGGCGTCCAATGATGTCCCAGACGTGCTCGATTGGTGAGAGATCAGGAGAGTACGGTGGCCAGGGAAGCATCTGTACATCTTGCAGAGCTTGTTGGCTAATGCGAGCAGTGTGCGGTCGGGCGTTATCCTGCTGATAAAGGGCATTGGGTACCCCCTGAAGGTAGGGGAGTGTCACCGGTCGCAGCACATCATCAACGTATCGTTGGGCCGTCATAGTGCCCTGAATACGAAGTAAAGGTGACCTGGAATCATACGCGATTGCGCCCCAAACCATGATTCCACCTTGTCGCACGGTGAGGCGTTCCACAATTGCTGCCGGATTGGACCTTTCTCCACGTCGACGCCACACGCGTACACGGCGACTATCACTGGACAAGCAGAAACGCGACTCCTCTGAGAACACGACCCTGTGCCATTCCGTCATCCACGTCGATCTAGCCCGGCACCATTCCAAACGTTGGCGCCTATTCGGTGGGTTCAATGGCAGTCTTCTTAGCGGACGGCATGAGTGCAAGCCATTAGCAACCAATCGACGGGAAATGGTTCTGGTCGAGATGGAATGATCTAGGGTGTCTTGCACATGTTGCAGGATGGCGGTACAAGTGGCTTGTTGGGCCGCCACTGCTTGTCGAAGGATACGCCGATCCAGACGTGCTGACGTCACTCTGGTTGCACCGGCATTCCTATAAATTGCCACATTTCCTTGTTCCAACCATCTTCTCCGCAGTCGGTGCACCGTGGACGCACCAAGGTGTGTATCAGCTGCGATTTGACGTATGGACCAACCTGCCCTTTTCAGTCCGATCACCATGCCCCTCGTAAAAGCGTCTGTCTGCTTGAACTGCCTCCGTTTACGATGACCTGGCATTCTCTGTTATTACACGTGTCTTTTGACACAAGAAAAAAATTTCTACAATGATTTTCCTTGAAGAAATAACGACACGAACACTGTCCTTTCTGCAAGTTCCTTCCCTTATATCTTACTCCATGTGCGCACGAGAGCTGCGCATTTTACATCATTTGCATAACTCGGTTAGGCGCGTCTACCCTGAAATTTGCATAATTTTCTGGCCACTATTTCTTGGTGTTCCATTTTCAATGTCACGCAGTGTATAAACGCCTGGATATATATTATATTTCAATTGAATAACTCCATGTTACAGTTTTAAGGTCAAAACACCAGGCCTCGGAGAAAGGTTTCTTTAAAAAAATATTTTCAAATCTCTCTCTCTAGCTTTCGGGCATAATGGCCCTTCTACAGGAAAACATAATGCGTATAATAAATCTCTCTCTCGGCCGTGCGGCCACGCGGCGCGCGAGCTCCTTGTTTTTCGCCGATGGAGGCGAGGAATATTGAGCTGAACAACCAATATGCCTTATTGGCAGAACACTCAGCTCACGAGATATCGACCTATGTAGGTCTTGTTGATAAAGACCAAAAAATGACTTAGTTTTCGGATAAAGTTTAAAATTAGAAAAAATTGTTAGTGATAAAAGCAACAAGGGCCGAGAAAACGTGCAAAATTTGCGTCAAATGCTGGCATCATCTATGCAAATTGGACTGCCTGCGTTGAGGC
This sequence comes from Cordylochernes scorpioides, assembly GCA_030710605.1. Classification (NCBI taxonomy): domain Eukaryota; kingdom Metazoa; phylum Arthropoda; class Arachnida; order Pseudoscorpiones; family Chernetidae; genus Cordylochernes; species Cordylochernes scorpioides. The sequence continues at coordinate 43,804,131 of CP092882.1, forward strand.
TTCAAAAAATACCTCTATTTTCGAAGTTTACCAAGAGGGTAAAGGCACTAAAAGAAAGGATCGGGATTCCGAAGGCAATTCAGCTAAGGTCCCAAAGGCTGATAAAATCGCAGCAAGGCTGACTCAGCCATAAAAAAAAGGTGACAAAAACAATCGACAGCAACGTGTTCTGAGCAAGGCCTGGTCAGCGGCAACGTCATCTGACCAATGCTGCACCATCGAATACTGTTCTGACTTCAGTCCAGTGCATCAAGGCACTGAAATAAATGCTAAGAAAAGCCTCTAACTGATGAAGATTTTTGGCTAGTTGGTCGGGCTGGAGAGCATCGAGAAGGTGGAGCGTCAATCCAACGAGGGCCACTCTCCCCAAAGTGTTCCTCTACAAGAAACGCGCAGAGAAGATAGTGATTGGGCATCAACCAATCGCTATAAGAGACGAAGGCGTCGTCGCGGCGCTGCGGCCCTACTGAAAGAGTTGTCTCCCTTACCCATGAGCTAGTGACGAGAGGCGGCTACACCTGGACCACCGGGAACAGGGAGGCCTTCGTCCTTCTAAATGAAGGATTGAAACTTCACCAGCTCCCTGTAAATCCGGTAATCGTCTCGAAAGGCGAATCGACGCCTGCCTACATCACCTACGGCGTTAGGTGTAGAAAATGCCACCGTTGAGGTCATCGGCGAACCACCTACCTAGGAAGGCTCCGGTTTCGAAGCCTCCCTTCTCAAAGCCCATTCCCTCCAACAACTCCTCCTTCCCTACTTCAGCCGCGGAGCTACCTGAGCTCATCAGGTAGACCCTGTTAACACCTTCCAGCTCTGCCGCGTCTTCGCTCGGGGTGAGCATCCCTGTCCATCCCCAAGAGACTACAACTACTGAGCCTCCTGTTCCAGCGCCGAGCATCAGTCGGTCGCCATCACGACCAGAGCCCTCCTCGGCAATATCTGAGCCCACAGTGGCTCCTTGTGAAGATTTTATCAGATCCTGTGTGGATCTCATGGAATAAGGCGGACGCCTTAGATGACGAGATCCATTAGCCCGAAACCATGCTCTCCAGATAGACGCTTCTCAGTTTGCCAAAGCTGGTGTTGTGGCTTTGTCACCGACCCGAGGCCGCTAGTTTGCGGTGATGGTCAATAGATGGCACCTAGTTTTGACGTTTATTTTGACAGAAGAGGCGCTCTATGCTTTTATATAATAATAATAATAGTAGTATTAGTAATATTTACTTTTCGCGTTTGGCATGTAGAGTTCGCATAAAGCAAAGGTGCACGCACGAGAAATAATTTTTGATTGATTTACTCTCCGCACAAAAGTACAAAGTACAAAATTCGCAAGATATCCGTATTTAAAGAGGCTAAGTACAGCGAATAAATTGATAGCGCGCGCTATATATATATATTCAACATTATTTTCATACCTAGCTCGGTCCAAGTCTACGGAGCTTGTTGCTTTCATAATACTCATTATGGATTTCATCGTATCTCAGGTTATGGTTCGGTAGCACCTTTTTATGGATTCAATATTAAACTATAAGATTAAAAAAGAGCATATGCATTTTTTTTCATAGAAATAACTTTCTAATCAGGATTCCCTTGACGACTGTTACATCTTCCACCGATAATTGCCCTCAACTCCTATCACGTGATTGAAATTATCCCCGAGAGCGCACTTCCTGCTTATAAAGACCTTTTGGCTTTTTTATCAGGTCTCCCTTAGCGGTAATTATCTATCTCCAACATATGTAAATGCTCTGGCTATCTTCAATTATTTCCTTTGGTCAGAGACGAGGATAAAACAAATCAACAAACATTCACCTTTATAAAATTCAAAACTGATCAGAAAATGGTTGCTTTAACATTTACCCTTTCTGACGCTTCATTTTTACGATAAAAATAAATTCAGGCAAGAGGCCACTTCAATAATTTCTAACATAAATAGGAATTCTAAACAATTATAAAATAAGAATAAAGAATAATATTTATAAAATTAGGTGGTAAAATTTTTAAAAAAAGATCTCCTGATCGTGCAACTTAAATTCGTTAATGGGTTTTGTTGATATCTTTGTTTTTTACAGTATTATTTAAATTGCTAACTCATATTCATTTTTAAAATACTCGTTCAATGAGTCATCAAGAAAACTTATAGAGGCGCTGAGGCGTTGGGTGCTTAGTTATGCTAACTAGGGCCAACACTCCTGAAACGCGTACGTGGTTTGATTTTGTCGATTTATTAAGAAAATATATTCTTCCAATATTCTGGAAATGGCCCGATTGACACTTCTACGAGCGGATTTATAAATACAACCAGAACCACCGAAGTCTTATTAAAATTGTTTTTCAATAATAGTTTTATTATAATTTTATTAGTATATCATTATAGAGCGCATTGGAAATTCGAAAATATTATAGACGCGTATGATTCTTCTAAAAATTAAACAATTTCAACTGCCCTTACTGCAATGGGCAAATTAATGGGAGGGCCTGGCTCATCAGTGATGAACTCTCCCAGCGGTTTTGCCAGGCCCTCCCTTTAATTTTTCCATTGCGGTAAGGGCAGTAGAAATTGTTTAATTATTAAGAGAATTATACGCGTCTATTATAGTTTCGAATTTTCATAATATATGGCACGCTAATGCATCATAATATAGACCAAATTATTGCTAATTATTTAAATATTGAGCCACCAGTAAAGAAAATTATTTGGTAGATAGTTCGCTACATATTGTTTCGTAGCGTTAGTGGAAATAGCTAAAAACGTTGTAGTCAAAAACTTTGTTAATATATTAAATATCTATATAAATTAAACGCCTATCTTGAATCAATCGCATCATTTTAAAAAATCAATATTTCGATGAGGCTGTTCGCCTATCTTCTTCAGAAACATATTGTAAGCTTATCATCCACGTGATACATGAGAAGTATTATTCAAGATAAATCAGATTAATGTGAGCAAACCTTTTAATATAAATCATTATTTCCTCATAAACAAAATGCTATATACATTATTTTTTACCACAGTCGTTTTATTTGTAGGTGCTGTTGATGTGCTATATTATTATCACCTATAGATGCCTAGCTCTCTCTTCAGAAATGATTTTGATCTTGTATGATTCTGTGTGAATAAATATTTTGAGTTTTCAAAATCTAGAATATATCCTTGTTTAATTGTGTTATCTACCAGTAGTGGACTATGATTTTTGAAAAATGCCTATTGATTGATTCTTTCTTTTAAGGTTTTTCAGTTTCGGAGATTGGCACGACTTGCTTGGGATACGGTATATGAGGTCGGATTAGGTTTCCTGTCTCGAATTGTTATAGGGTGACGAAGAATGTTTCTCTCTCTCTCTCTCTCTTAATTTTAAAGCAGTTTGTTAGCTAATATTGATTTAGCATATTTTGAGAGTTCTGCCTATACTTTCGATTTCATAACTGTAAGGAAGTATACAGGATGAGTTCTGGCCATGACTATTGTTTGTTGATGGGTTTCTATTTATATAAATATGTCTTTTGATAAATTGTTCGGAAGAATCGTTGTCTATAATACAATTTCTTTGCTATTTTTTTGTATGATTTCCAGATTTTTAAAACAATGGGTGTGTATTCTTTTTTTGGATGTGTTTTTATCACGGATATTTTATGATTCAATGGACAAAATGATTTGAAATTAAGGTATGATCCTGTGAGAGTAGATGTTCGGTACATATCTGTTTTTGAAAATAGGGCAATCCATAAATAAATCTTTAATTAAAAAGGCATATATTGGATCAAAATATTTATTCCAATATATGCCTTTTTAATTAAATATCTGTTTTTATGATGTTGATCCTCGTTAATTTTATACCTAAGAAATATAAAGTTCCGTTTTCTTTTATTTCATTGGCGAATGTTGAAAATGGTTTTAAATTACTAAAGAATTTTATAACTTTGAATATGCTTTTGATTTCATTAATGAATAAAACACTATCGATACCTCGTTTCCATAATATTGTAGCAAAGTATTTATTATTTTTATTAACAGAGTATAATTTTTTATGTTTGTATTTTGCTACTCTGTAAACTTCCGATTGCTAATCTTTTGTTTATCATTCATAGTTTTTTATCGCCTTAAATAAATTGCTGTGTCATACTCGAGTTGGTCTTTCCTAATTTCCCACGTGGCAATATTATACTGAGATGTCTGGCAAGTGGTGAAGAAATAGGGTTACCCTTCGTCATTCCTTTTATTTGTTTTATCTTTTTTTTTGTATAGTTGAAGTGAAGAAAAAGAGGCATAGGTTAAGAAGTTCTATTAAGGCTTATTTTGGAGAGAGAATGGGGAATATATTGTAACGAAGTATTTATTATTTTATTAACAGAGTATGATTTTTATGTTTATATTTTGCTACTCTGTAAACTTCCCTCATTTTCTTATCTTTTTTATATTCATAGTTTGTTCTTGCCCTAAATAAATTGCTTTGTCATCCTGAAGTTTGTCTTTCCTAATTTTCCACGTTGCAATATTTATTTATATATGTGTTCTATGATATATGTGGAACAGATTAAATATAATGATAATTAATAAATCCTTTCTCACTCTCAAATCAAAATATAAATCCTTTATATCTATAAAAATGAAATCCAAAATCGATGTTTGTTATCGCGTTGCGAAAAATCTACAGAATCAATCATTATGAAATTTCGCAAGTAGGTAGCTGAAGATTTCGTTTAACATATAGGCTATTCAAAAAACTAAAACGGTTAATGTGGTTTTTTTTTATGTTAAACCAAAAAGCGTTAGTTCCAGCCTTTTACCGCTTGGCGCAGCAATTGGTCGCGACGATAAATGAATTTGTTTGGTTAATAATTTTACACGTAGTTTTTTTTTACACGATGAATGTTAGTTTGTTTACACGATGAATGTTTTTAAAAGGTAAGATTATTCAATCGCCGTGAAACTTTAGGTAGTTATTTACTATACTACTGGGAAGGTTTCTGGTTCGAATTTGTTTTGAAATAAATATTCGTTGCAATTTTATTTGCTAATTTCCTACTTTCACTCGCAAGCAGCGCCTCTCGCGGTATCTGGTGAAATTACATTTATAAATTGTAAAAATGCTAAAATGTGTTTCAAGTATAATAAATTTAATATTTAATTTGAGGATTTAGTAATATAATATTCTGATGACGTTGTAAAAAAACTTTGCATTTCAATATTAATATACTGTATATTTAAAGAAAATATCTTATTTAAAATTTAATAAATATATTCAAAAATTTATGTGCTTTAAAAATATATTTAAACGCATATAACAATATAATACGTTTATATGGGTGGCCGATGAAAATGTAGATCTTAAAGAAGAGTGGAGAAACCGATGGAGCAATCTTGCCATCGCCAACAAAGACCTGGTGGAGGACCCTAACACCAAACCTCCCGGCTACAACCTACCTAGGAGGACCTGGTCAACCCTCAATAGAATCAGGACCTCTACTGGTAGATGCAACTACCTACTAAATAAGTGGAACATGAGTCCAGACCAGAACTGCGACTGTGGACAAATACAAACAATGCACCATATCCTAAGGGACTGTCCTCGAAGATTCTTCCAGGGAACACTTGGGGATATCCACCGGTGCACAGAGGAGGCCCTGGAGTGGATTCGTCACCTCGACATTCCACTCTAGAGAAACTTGCCAACATTGTTGTATTGTGCTGTAAAAAACAATATCATACGCAATATATATATATATATACGTTTATAAATCTATATAAAGGTGGATTGGATGTTTTCGAGAATCGTTTTAACAAATGTTCGTTTGGCAAACTTTTACTCGGGTAAAAACCGGGCGAAGCCGGGAACATTTGCTATAATATATATAAAAACGATGCTTGTCTGTGACGCACGATTTCAGCTCGGAAACTACTAGTAGATGGAACTGGATTTTTCTAGCAATGTTTCATGACCTAAAAGGAGGAAGAAATCCAAAGGAATCAGGTTTATATCTCAAACCTTCTTGGAATTTTAAGTAGGAAACTCCAAACATTTACGATATATATTGATTTTGCTGTTATAATCTAGTAATCTGTTGAAAATATCCTTATTTGATTATTTATATTATTTTTTTTATCAATACACTAATCTTTATATATATAAATGAATAATGTATGTGTGTGTGTCCTTTATGCCTGACCAAACCACTCATTGGAACGCCATGACACTTTGGGAAGTTATTTAGTATAGTACTGGGAAGGTTTCTAGCAAATAAAATTTTTGAAATAACTTTTCGCCTAAAAATAATCAAGATAAATATTCTAATTTATCTGTTATAATTCAACAATCTGCTCTAAATATTATCATGATGATACGATGATTTTGTAATGTAGAAAATTAGGAAAGACAAAATTCAGGATGACACGACAATTTATTTGAGACAAGAATAATGATACAATTCCAAGGCAAGATACTATTCCTCTAACTTCCAATTACCGAGGGAACCAATTAATATTGATTTTATTCAACTTATCGAGTATTTTTCAAGGGACCGGGAAAAAATGTTCACTTTATCGAGAGATTCGTTAAACAAACCTTCACTCGGGTAAAACCCGGGCGAAGACGGGTACGTCCGCTAGTCATATATATATATATATGATGTCTGTATTCGTTTGTGAGTGACACAATTTCATCCCCGAAATTTCTGAGAGTTGTGAAACTTGAATTATCAGCGATTTTTCAACTTTTGAATACAGTTGACTGTTGAAATTAATTTTGAGCTTAAAATACCAACACGGATATTTTTCTTCATATGCTTTCATATATGGATAGATATATATTGAATTTTCTTTAAAAATAAGCATTTTTTAAAATGAGCTTTGATTCACGTAAAGATCACATCAAATGAATTTTTTTTTAAAATGACCCGAAAATTATTCAAAAATAAATGCGATTTAAGAAACTGAAATTATAAAACTTTTATAATGTAAGAATAAAAAGGGAGAGGGGATTATAAGGAAGCAGTCAATATGTATTGAGTATAAAGTCAAAATTATATATGATTAATAAAGACGGTTTATTTAATTTCTGTATATGTGTGTGTGTGTGTGTGTGCGCGCAGGCTTATTTTTATTGTCAAGTAGCTCTACAACCCCGGCCACAGGAAGCTCCATGGGACACCTGTTAATCATCACTAGACTCCGTTAGGGGGAGACGACCACAGGTGTTAGGGGTTCTCGGAATCTTATCGGCAAAAAGGGAAAACGAGACCTTTCAGAGTTACTCCACCGTACTTCGCCCTACAGGGCAGTCCTTTACTTGAGCTGCTTCTCCCGCCCACCATGTGAAGGAGGGGTTGGACTTTTGGGCAGAGCTCTGAAATGTAGCTGACTAACGGGTCAATGGCAACCCCCCCCCCCCCCCGCCCCCCAACTCCAGCATATTAATGAACATAGAATTGTAGCGATACAGCGGATTCAAATGACTGGGAAGGTTCATCATTTATAAGTCAAGCTTTCCAAAAATCCTTTTCAATTTAAATTCGTTAAAATTTAAATATCTATTCTATATGACTATATGAAATAGAGCACCTAACCTGGCAGTAAAAATGGCTTAAGATAAGGTGGCATCTAAGATGGAGAAAAAACGCCTTGACTCTTGACCCTAACATGGATTCAGACGCAGCTCTTGATTAGTGATGCTTACCTTTAATGGCGGCGCATAATATTGCCATTTACCTTGTATCATCATTGGGTTTTTAGTGACCTCATATCGAACTAGCCCTACTACAGAATAATTGACCGTACTCTTGATGACTGGGCGTGTTGCTCCAAGAATGCTTATTAGATATTGGCAGCTAACCACCTTAGCTAATGGCCATTCTCCTATCATCCACTGGGGATTCACCTGGTAAGAATCAGCTCTTCCCCTGTAATTGTAAAAAGGAAATTCTTCCAGTAAATGCACTTGAGGTATAGCTACTAGATTCCGTTCATCTAATCAGGGTAAACAAAAGATAATTCTCTCTTCCACCAAGCTCTGCAGCTGTGGCTGAGGCGACATGTACATAGTATATTCTTTATTTTTATTTTTCGTTTTATAATCATCATCTTCATTGTTGTTAATTTCTCATAAATAGTGTGGACAGTGCACTTTCCTGTATTGACAAGATGTCAATAAAATATGTAGCGAAGAACTTATTACTTTATTAACAGAGTATCATTTTTTTTTTGCTACTCTGTAAACTTCCCTCATTACTTTTCTTTTGTTTATGATTCATAGTTTGTTCTTGCCTTAAATAAATTGCTGTGTCATCCTGAAGTTTGTCCTTCCTAATTTTCCAAGTGGCAATATGTTAATTGTCAAATTGTCTCTCTCTGTGCCGGACCCGGGGGAAGATTGCCAAACGAGGTCGCCTCCCGACCATTAGTCTCCTGAATCATTTCCGAAAATCTCCCTGGTCCCTTCCTTCCTCCCCGCCGACCTAGACACGACTAGATCGGTGTCAAGTGAAAGTAATCGCTTTCTTTTCATATATATATATATAGTCATTGGATTATTTTAAAAAGCAGTACTTGAAAAATGGAGCTACATGCTTCACACTTGTCTCTTCACCTTGACAAGGAGGCGGATCCCTCTTGGATCCTCCCATTCAATTTTTTTTACCTAATACATAGTATAAAACATGGTGCTTGCTCTATTTTATCTGTGTTACCAGGATTGCTTGTTGTGGTATACTTTTTGGCTATTTATGGGCCAATAATAGATGATTTTGCGCAAATTTTCTGATATTTGATCATATATATATTTGCTAAAGTTATTATTTCATATAGTAGCCATGGCCCCCAACGATTAACGCGCCTGATGATATCAGAAGATCCCAGGTTTGAATCCTGACAGAACGTTTTTTTTTTTTAGGTTTTAGGGTTTTCTCCAATAAAATAAACACATAACATAAACCTACGGTTTTAGCAAGTCATCTTTTAAGTATAATTTAATTTTTTTTTTACATTATATATATATATACTAGCGGATGTGTACCCGGCTTCGCCCGGGTTTTATCCGAGTGAAAGTTTGCCTAACGAATATTATTGATAATAATATCCCGGAACACACAGAATATTATGATAATAATATTCGTTACATAATATATTTATATAAAATATATTTTTCGAGAAAACATATCCACTCTCTCAACTGAATAGATTTTAAAAAATATATAAATAAATAAAAATGTCTAGAGAAAAATGTCTACATGATCTTAGCCAAAAGGCCGAGAAACGATATTTTATATATAGAGATGACCTGGCTTCGTGTGTCTTCTGCTCGAGTGAATGTTTCGCTGGTAGAATTTTGTTCCTGCCTACTAAAAATTATTATCTGGCTTCGCCCGTGGTCTGCTTTAGTGAATATTCCCCTAAAGAATTTTGTTTATGTCAATCAAGCATGATACAGCAATATTGTCATCATCATTTCTGACTAAAAAAATATTGTTGCTCAGTACTTGGTTAATTATAATTTTTCTTGCTTAAAAGTGCGACAAAAAACTCTTCCAGATTTAACTCTTTGTCCTTTTCAAATTTCAGCGAGATAAGTTACATATTGAGGGCGTGCATAGCCGACAAACATATATATATTAAAATAAAGAAGGCATCTCCTGTCCACGAGCACATGTGCTCGTGGTCAGGAGATGCCTTCTTTATTTTTAATATCAACACCTGACCCACTTATCTTTTATTTTTATCTATTGTTTTTTCATATATATATTTTTTTTTTCATTTAAAGAATTATTATAGATTACTCTATTTTCAATGTATATTCATATTGAATTTTAATATATATATATGACATAATAAAAATATGATTTTTATTATTCATAAAATAATTGGAATTCTATAATCACAGAGTTGAATTTTAGAATGAAGGGGAATCCTTAACAAAAGGAATACATCTCAATATTGTTTTTTTTTTGTAAATAGATAATAACAATTGTTAGTTCTATGTATGCAAATACTGTTTGCTTTAAAAAATAATCAAAATAATAAATATTTAATGAGACAAAAGTTATCATTCATTTTTACCATCCACGACTGCATGAATTGGTAACGTAACTAGAATATACGTCTTTTTTTTATGACATATATATATATACTAGACGGGTGACCCGGGCTTCGCCCCGGGATTGACCCGTGTGCTTATCTACCCGAGTGATATATATTTAGATAAGATTTTTTTTATAATTGTTTGTTATTAGCATTATCTATTTGTTTGCATCAGCATAATTTAATCTAATCTTTGATAGAGGGCGCTGTTCGTGAGCTAAGAAGAATAATTTGAATATATAGTTTTAATAATTGATTTATATATATTTTTTAAAATACCCTCTCGTCTTCCCCGTATTTTTTTTACCTATGTATGGAAATTTTGGTTTGAATTAGTGAACTACTGCGAATTTGTATACCGGACATACAAACAGACAAACATTCATTTTTATATATATATATATTGAAAATAGAGCAATCCATAGATAAATATTTAATTAAAAAGGCATATATTGGATCAAAATATCATTTATTTTATCAATATTTCAGTTGGCTGAACGCCAACCTTTATCAAGGTGTTATAACGTTTTAAAGTGTGTCAACAACAAACTCAGCGCCACATAACGTCAAAAGCATTAAGTTTTTAAAAATATTCTGTTATATTCAATGGGAAGAAAAAATTTGATATTTATATTTTATATTATGTACAAAATAATTTTTGTAAAATATAGGTGTGAATATTTTGGAAATTAACAATAACGCCTATTTTATATTTTAAAATTATTTTTACTATGTGTAAAAAGATTTTTCGTATAAAAATAAACAAAAAAAATAAAAATAACAAAATATATATAAAAGAAATATTACACTAAAATTTTTTACTGAAAACAGAAAGCGTAAAAAATGTTTGAAAAGTTGGGGAAAATAAAATATTTTAAAAAATTTAAATGTAAAATTGTGAAATTCGAAATAAAATATAAGTGAAAATGGGAAAATATTTTTAAAAAAATAATATCACACAAATAAAACATTGAAGACATTGAACTATCAATATATATAATAACATAATACATATATATAAAATAAGCGTGTGATTGTATTTGAAATAAACTTAAACGATGTTACATAAATTTAAAGAAAGATATATAAAAGGAAAAATTCGTTTTGGGCATTAAAACATTTTTACGTGCTTCTAAATGTGTACCTCTCCCTATAAAATTAATTAAAATATAGACCTAAAATATCGGGATTTGAAGTAATAAAATGAAAAATTAAACTGTAAATATTTTTATGACGATCTAAATTGCGAAAATATCTCTGGTAGTTGAATTTTCCTATTTATACTGTCTTTGTCTTCTGCGGAGGTCCAACTTTCCAAAAATAATCGGCAATGTTTTTCATTTATGTTCTGTTATAAAATATCTGTTTTTATCAAAGTCCGGTGTGTGGTTGTTTTTCAAAGCGTGGTCTACAAGGAGTGATAATGGATTATAATTTCTTAAACCAGATTTATGTTGATTGATTCGTTCTTTTAGAGGCTTGCTTGTTTCTCCTATGTATTTGGCGGGGCAATCATTACATGGTATTTTGTAAATTACATTGTTTTTGTTTTCTAATTTGCTAATTTGTTTGGTGTTTGGGTGGCGTAGGAATTTTTTTCAAATTGAATGAAGATTTATATATATGTAGCAATTATATTGTTTCTCTTTAAGACTCTGGCGATTCGTTCAGAGCCGTAGCTGTAAGGGAGGGTGCAATAAAACTTTTTGATTGATCAGAGCTGTTGCTTGATTGTACGAATTTAGGTTTATAAAGGTGTTTTTAATGATTTTAATTGTTTTTTAGGTCTTTAAAAAATTCTATTTCTCTCCATATTTTCATCATTTTTCATTGAGCAATGTGTTGTTAATCTTTTAGATAGAGTGTTTACAACTGAAATCTTGTGATGGACTGGGCCGAAAGAATTGAAATTTAGGTAGTTTCCGGTGTGGGTAGACTTTCTATAAATACTAGTTTCAATTTTATTCAGTTTTTCTTAATTTGAATATCTAAAAATGCCAGAGAATTGTTTTTTTTTTTTCAATTTCGTGTGTGAATTTCAAAAATGGTTTTAGATTATTCAAAAATTTAGAAAGATTGAGATTTCTGATTCAGTTATACAAAAAATGTCATCTATATATATTTGCCATAGAATTATTTTTGAATGTTTTGATTCTGTAACAATTTGATCAATATGATTCATGAAAATATTTGCCAAAGCCGATGAAATAGGGTTGCCCATCGGCAGGCCTTTAATTTGTCTGAAGAATTGGTCTTTATAGCTGAAATAATTATATTCTAAGCAAAGTTTAATGAATTCAATCAAAGCTTCAGATGAAAAAGGAAGAACAGAGTGTTGATGGGTTTCAATAAATTTTTTGAGAGTTAAAATTGCTTCATCATGTGGAATTGAAGTGTATAAAGATTCGACGTCGAATGATACCATTCGGCTTTGATTAGAGATTGAAAGGTTTTGGATTTTCTCAACAGAGAGAGAGCTACTGTTGAATTTGGGATAGTGTGGGGAAGTAATTTCTCAAGTGGGGAGATAATGGATGAAATAAATTTTGTGAGAGGGTAAAGTGATGAGCCAGCATATGACACAATAGGGCGTAACGGTGTGTTAGGCTTATGAATTTTTGGAAGCCCATAGAAGTGAGGTAGATTAGTGTCTTGTGCTTTTAAATTTTCGAAGGTTTTCTTCTCTAGTTTGTGTACACGTATTATTTTGTTGAGTTTTTTATTAAATTCCTTAGTGAGATTAGGTAATGGATTTTTCGTTAGATGTTCATAAATTTATTTTTCTTGAAGTAATTGACAAATTTTTGTGTAGTATTCTGTTGTGTTCATAATTACTTTGTTTCTTCCTTTGTCTGAAGGTGTTATAATAATATCTTTATTATGTTTTAATGAATAAATAGCCTATCTTTCTTCTTGATTTAAATTAATCTTATTTTGTAGTTCCAATTTTTTAATTATTGGTGTAACCTCTGATCTTATTTTGGCCTTAATTAGATCTGGTAAAAGTTTTATAGAATTCTCGATAGCAGCTAGAGTCCTAGGTATATCAATCTTTTGAGACGGAACATAATTTAGTCCTTTTGATAGAAGTCTCGTAGCATTGGGTGTAAATGATTGGTTAGAAAGATGTGTTTGAGGATTTGTTTTTTTGTTGCCAATTGTTTAATTTTTTAGATTGAATTAGGCGGATAGCTGTAGCTTTGTTTTGACATTTGGTGTCTAAATATTGATATAATCCTTCAATTAATTCATTATTTAAAATGCTTTGAATTTTGGAGTTAATTTTTCTAAATTTAATCGATATTTGTTAAGATTATAGTGGCAATTTTTTATTCTGGCATTCATAAGTTTTTTTCCCCGTTTCTAATAATATTTTTCTATAAATTTTCGTGCGGATAGGATCTTTAAGAATTAAGAAAGGTGGAATAATTCCCGCTGAAAGACATCTGTGGTTAATATGTAAGTGTAACTTCCGACTGTTGATAGAAAGTCGAAGCCTTTCCATTGTTATTGCAAGGCGTAGAGCGTCATAACCAAAACTGGTTGAAATCGTTTTGAATGCCAGAATAAAAAAATTCCACTATTATCTTAACAAATATCGATTAAATTTAGAAATATTAACTCCAAAATCAATTACACCCAATGCTACGAGACTTCTATCAAAAGGACTAAATTATGTTCCGTCTCAAAAGATTGATATACCTAGGACTTTAGCTGCTATCGAAAATTCTATAAAACTTTTACCAGATCAAAATAAGGCCAAAATAAGATCAGAGGTTACACCAATAATTAAAAAATTGGAATTACAAAATAAGACTAATTTAAATCAAGAAGAAAGACAGGCTATTAAATCATTAAAACATAATAAAGATATTATTATAACACCTTCAGACAAAGGAAGAAACACATAATTATGAACACAACAGATTTTTTACAACACAAATATTTATCAATTACTTCAAGAAAAATAAATTTATGAACATCTCTAACGAAAAATCCATTACCTAATCTCACTAAGGAATTTAATAAAAACTCAACAAAATAATACGTGTATGTAATATTATGCGGTGAATATTACTCTTTGAAGTGATTGATAATTGTTGAGGTGATGGCGCAGTCGTGGTGCTGAGTGCTAAGGTGTACACAACAGGGGAAAGTAGTCGAGAGTACACGATTGATTGTTGAAATAAGGCAACTGATCGGAGGAAAGAAAGGCTTTGAGAAGGTGGAGCGGTTTGGCTATTGACTATCTATTCACATTGCGGTAAGATTGACTTAGCTGAAAGGATGAGCGGGGAGGGATCTCTAGAGTAGGTGTTACCTCGGTGGGAGCTAGCTAACTACTGTAGGTGCTATCTCGATGGGATCCAGCTCCTAACTACTGACAATTCTCTGTTCTCGATTTAAAACGAAAACTCTTCTTCCTTCTCATTGGTTGACCTGTGTGACGTGGAGGTTCCCTAAAGGTCCTCCACTAATGAGTTACTCCCTGATTGATCTACGTTACGCCTTTGTCTTTGGACATGTTTCAGCTTGACCAGGAAATACTGTGTCGTTGAACTCGAACTTTTACGAGTTCCGGGATAATTAAAACTGGTAATGATCATCTTTCTCTAGGCCTTCTTTCTCTAGGCCTTCTTTCCTCCAATGTAAAACCTTGTTCTTTATTGAAATTCAAATCATACATTTTCATACATATTGGATTGGGTTGGCATCTAACTATGTACAAATTATGACATGTACACAAACTAGAGAAGAAAACCTTCGAAAATAATAAAGCACAAGACACTAATCTACCTCACTTTTATGGGCTTCCAAAAATTCATAAGCCTAACACACCGTTACGCCCTATTGTGTGATATGCTGGCTCATTACTTTACCCTCTCACAAAATTTATTTCATCCATTATCTCCCCACTTCAGAAATTACTTCCCCACACTATCCGAAATTAAACAGTAGCTCTCTCTCTCTCTCTGTTGAGAAAATCCAAAACCTTTCAATCTCTAATCAAAGCCGAATGGTATCATTCGACGTCGAATCTTTATACACTTCAATTCCACATGATGAAGCAATTTTAACTCTCAAAAATTTTATTGAAACCCATCAACACTCTGTTCTTCCTTTTTCATCTGAAGCTTTGATAGAATTGATTAAACTTTGCTTATAATATAATTATTTCAGCTATAAAGACCAATTCTTCAGACAAATTAAAGGCCTGCCGATAAGCAACCCTATTTCATCGGCTTTGGCAAATATTTTCATGAATCATATTGATCAAATTGTTACAGAATCAAAACATTCATAAATAATTCAATGGCAAAGATATATAGATGACATTTTTGTATAACTGAATCAGAAATCTCAATTTTTCTAAATTTTTCTAATAATCTAGAACCATTTTTGAAATTCACACACGAAATTGAAAAAAAAAACAATTATCTGGCATTTTTAGATATTCAAATTAAGAAAAACTAAAGAAATTGGAACGAGTATTTATAGAAAGTCTACCCACACCGGAAACTACCTAAATTTCAATTCTTTCGGCTCAGTCCATCACAAGATTTCAGTTGAAAACACTCTCTCTAAAAAATTAACAACACATTGCTCAATGAAAAATGATGAAAATATGGAGAGAAATAGAATTTTTAAAGACCTAAAAAACAATGATTACCCTGATAAATTCATTAAAAAACACCTTTATAAACCTAAATTCGTACAATCAAGCAACAGCTCTGATCAATCAAAAAAGTTTTATTGCACCCTCTGCAGCATCTTAGTACACTTTTATCTTTTAGCAAATCTTTATTCTCTTAGTAAAGTCTGATACAGTTTTTTTGTTGTTTTGCGAAACGCCAAAAAGTGACAACAACAAATCAATGATGATGATAACCTGCGTCTTGCAGATTAACATTTTCATAGAAACATATATATATATATATACATATTTATTGCTAGCTATATATCACCATCTTCTCTCTTGAAATCTCACAGGAGGTCTCCTCGCTCGAGGTGAATTCCGCCTTAGGACAGGACCCTCCTCTTTCAAGGCCTCGGGGTCAAGCGAGCGAAGAGGCTCCAATGACTTTCCATCGTCTGTATCACTCTGAACCTCTGAATCTTGATCCGACCGCTGGCCAGTTAGTCCTGGCGACATCGACTCCATATAACCTCTGTCTCGTACAACCTCCGAGATTATGGCACTGGGACCTGCTCCTCTTGAGTGCTCGGGTTGACGCTCTCCATCTCCACTCTCATCTTCCTCACCATTCCTCCACCTTTTTCTAATTTGATCTTTGTGATAGGCCTTTACCTGTCCGTGGATCAAAATGGTGTAGACTCTAGTTCCCTTCTTGCCCACAATTTTTCCTGGGATCCATTTATCACCACCTCTAAAGTTTTTACACCACACCAAATCATCTATCTGGAATTCTTCCAAATGGGTTCGCCGATCATACCTCATTTGCCTGGCTTGCTGGTCCCTAACTCTAGATGCCAAGCTGGGATGTATCAACGACACTCTAGTTCGAAGCGCACGCCCAATAAAGAGCTCTGATGGAGTCTTTCCCGTTGTCACATGCGGGGTGCATCGATATGCCAGAAGAACTTTTGACAAGGTGTCTTGAATGGTGTGTGGTGTCCCCAATTTTCCTTTTATTTTTATCCAGGGCAGTCTTAATTGTTCTAACCGCTCTTTCAGCCAAGCCATTACTTTGCGGGTGGTACGCCGGGATTAATGTTTGTTTAATTCCATTTCCTTCCAGAAAACCTTTCATTTCACTCTCAGTAAACTGAGGTCCATTATCAGATACAAGTTCCTCCGGTAACCCATAGGAAGAAAAAAGTCGCCGTAGTTGCTCAATGGTTTTGCGTGTGGTGGTCTCTCTCATTGGGATGGCTTCGATCCACTTTGAATGACTATCTACTACTATTAATAAATTAATGTTTTCCTTATTTGCAAAATCAACGTGAATTCTTTGCCAAGGTCTGGTTGACCATTTCCAGGGTTGCCATTTTCCTTTATTTGGCCCATCCTGGGATTGCTGACAGCTTCTGCACTTATTTACCAAAAACTCGATTTGGGTATCTAGATTTGGCCACCAAAAATGTGATCTTGCTACAGCCTTCATTTTGTTCATACCGGAATGAGTCTCATGAAGACAGTTCAACATTTTTATTCTGAGAGATGGTGGAATGACAACTCTCATTCCCCAAACCAAACACTCCCCATCTACAGTTAGCTCAAGTTTCCTTTGAAAATAAGGTCTGAGGTGATCAGCCACCTTTTCAGGCCAGCCTTGCTGAGTATAAAATTTGGCCAATGAGAGCACTTCGTCTTTTTCAGTTTCCGTGGCAATTTCCTCTGCTGTGATCGGCAATTCTTCCACAAAGGATAAAGCATAGACATTATTTAATCTTGGAATTTCTTCACAGCCCACAGGAAAACGTGACAGAAGATCTGCATTCCCATGGTCTTGAGTTCTTCGAAATTTAATATCGTAAGTATAAGCTGACAAAGTAAGCGCCCAACGCTGCAATCTTGAAGTAGATAGGGTAGGGATTCCTGATCTTGAGCCCAAAATGGTCACCAATGGCTTATGGTCTGTAATAAGAATAAATTTTCTTCCATAAATAAATTGATGAAACTTGGTAACTCCATATATAATGGCTAGAGCCTCCTTCTCAATCTGAGAATAATTTTGTTCTGCTTCCGATAAAGTCCGTGAGGCAAACATAATCGGTCTCTCCTGGCCTTCTATAATATGTGACAACACAGCGCCCACTCCAATCTGCGATGCATCAGTGGCCAAACACAATGGCAAAGTCGTATCATATGGGACTAGCACCCTCTCAGAGGTAATGCTGTTCTTGCACTTGTCAATGGCCTCTCCACATTCCTTTGTCCAAACCCAAGGACGTTTTTTGTGAAGAAGCTCATGAAGAGGCTTCAAAAGCTCTGGCAAATTGGGTATGAACTTCCCATAAAAGTTAACTAAACCCAGAAATGACCTTAATTCAGAGATATTCGTAGGCGTTTTGGCCTTCTGTATTGCTTGTACCTTATGATCTAAAGGTCTGATGCCCTCTCCCGTGACAAGATGTCCTAAATATTCAATTTCTTTTTGCAAAAATAGGCATTTTTCTTTCTTTAGTTTGATATTATACTTCGCCAAGCGAGCAAATATAGTCTTCAACAACGCCAGATGTTCTTCAATTGATGCTGTGGCTATAAGGACATCATCAATATAACAAATTACGCCTCCTATACCCGACAAAACCCTATCCATTACAGATTGAAAATAACTGGGCGCATTTGCCAATCCAAATGGCATTCTCTTAAACCTGAACAGCCCTTTATGAGTATTTATCGTTAGTAACGGTCGGGTGCCTGGGTCCACCTCTAATTGCAGATAAGCGTTCCTCAAGTCCAATTTAGAAAAGTATTTTCCCTTGGCCAATGTGGAGAACAAATATTGCTGTGTGGGAAGGGGATAGGCCGCAGTGTCCAAATATTTATTTAGAGTTACCTTGAAGTCGCAGCAAATTCTGATCTCTTTATTTTTCTTCGGCACTACAACCACTGGAGTGGCCCATTTACTGCTCGCCACCTCACATAGATAACCCTTAGCCACTATTTTGTCTAATGCTTCAGTAACCGCTGGCCTAATGGCGAAAGGCACCGGACGAGCCTTATGGAAAATTGGATTCACATCACACATGTTTACTGAAAATGTGAAACCTTTTATTGGTTCAGTTGTCTCCACAAATAAGGCTTGATTTTCCTTCAAAATTTCCTCAATGGTAATTTCCACAGGCATATGTTTCACCGCGAAACAGCCCAATTTCAATCTATTTATCCATTCTCTTCCCATCAACGCCCTCTTTTCTCCTTTCACCACCAACGCTCTAAGTTTGTAAGTAATATCTTGACACTCCACTTTGACATTGATTTTACCCAGAATGGGTACCACGGTACCATCATAAGTTCTTACAATAATACTCGCTTTTTCCAATTTCAAGTGTTGAAGACTATTTTTAAAATCCTTTTCTGATATCAGTGTTAGACCACTACCCGTATCCATTTCAAATTTAATAAAGTTTCCTTCTACTTTTAACTCCATCAGATAGGGAGGGTCACTTGAGGCAAAATTAATTTTATACTCAGGTATCGTCACGCTTATAATTTTCTGGACATACTCTTCCTCCTCTTCTTGGTCTCCTATCTGATGTATATTTCCCGGCTGATTCTGATGTTGCCTTAGATTTCTTCTACTGCTCCAACATATTGAGGCAATGTGTCCTTTTTTATTACACTTAAAGCATATCGCCTCCTTAAATCTACATGGTTCTTTGTGCGGTTTACCACAATGTTTACATTTGCCATTCTGGAAATTTGATTCAACCTTGCGTTCAATCCTCAACTTATCTACACAATCTTCACCCTGCTCCAAATGGAATAATTTTGTATTTTTCTCAGCCGCTTCCATAGATAATGCTATCTCAATTACTTTAGCTAAAGAAATGTCACCCTCCGACAAAATTCTATTTTGTATTTTGGCATTATATAACCCACAAACCATTTTATCATGTAAAGAATCCTCCAGAAAATTTCCAAAGTTGCATGAGGAAGCCAAACGCTTAATTTCCACCAAGTAATCCGAGATGCTTTCTTCCTTTAATTGCATTCTTTTAAAAAAAATGAACCTCTCTACTACAATTGAGCGCTTTGGAGAGAAGTGCCTTTTCAAGATATCTATTAGGTCATCAAAAGTTTTATTTTTAGGTAGAATAGGACTGCACAAATTCTTCAAAACACCATAAGTTTTACTTCCCATGAGGGTTAGGAGATAAGCCTTTTTCTTCTCATCCCCTGCCTCCTCCAATATGAGAAACTGTTCCAATCGTTCATAAAACGTTTCAAAAGTTTCAGTTTCTTCATTATATTCCTTAAATTGGTAACTAGCCATTTTATTTCACTTTTTTTTAAATTTGCATCCTAAAACTTTGCAATTTTAGTCTTTTAAAAATAACTTTCAATTATATGCAAAAAATCAAAGATAATTTCTAAAAATATTTACTTCAAAATTCGAGGGTACTTACTCTTATATCCTCGTCGCCAAATGCAGCATCTTAGTACACTTTTATCTTTTATCAAATCTTTATTCTCTTAGTAAAGTCTGATACAGTTTTTTTGTTGTTTTGCGAAACGCCAAAAAGTGACAACAACAAATCAATGATGATGATAACCGAGAGTGGAGATGGAGAGCGTCAACCCGAGCACTCAAGAGGAGCAGGTCCCAGTGCCATAATCTCGGAGGTTGTACGAGACAGAGGTTATATGGAGTCGATGTCGCCAGGACTAACTGGCCAGCGGTCGGATCAAGATTCAGAGGTTCAGAGTGATACAGACGATGGAAAGTCATTGGAGCCTCTTCGCTCGCTGGACCCCGAGGCCTTGAAAGAGGAGGGTCCTGTCCTAAGGCGGAACCCACCTCGAGCGAGGAGACCTCCTGTGAGATTTGAAGAGAGAAGATGGTGATATATAGCTAGCAATAAATATGTATATATATATATGTGTTTCTATGAAAATGTTAATCTGCAAGACGCAGGTTATCATCATCATAGATTTGTTGTTGTCACTTTTTGGCGTTTCGCAAAACAACAAAAAAACTGTATCAGACTTTACTAAGAGAATAAAGATTTGCTAAAAGAAAAAAAAATGCAGCATCTTAGTACACTTTTATCTTTTAGCAAATCTTTATTCTCTTAGTAAAGTCTGATACAGTTTTTTTGTTGTTTTGCGAAACGCCAAAAAGTGACAACAACAAATCAATGATGATGATAACCTGCGTCTTGCAGATTAACATTTTCATAGAAACATATATATATATATATATATACATATTTATTGCTAGCTATATATCACCCTCCTTTACAGCTACGGCTCTAAACGAATTGCCAGTCTTAAAGAGAAACAATATAATTGCTACATATATATAAATCTTCATTCAATATGAAAAAAATTCCTACACCACCCAGACACCAAACAAATAAGCAAATTAGAAAACAAAAACAATGTAATTTACAAAATACCATGTAATGATTGCCCCGCCAAATACATAGGAGAAACAAGCAAGCCTCTAAAAGATCGAATCAATCAACATAAATCTGGTTTAAGAAATTACACCGCGTGACATTGAAAATGGAACACCAAGAAATAGTGGCCAGAAAGTGATGAAACTCGGCAGACAGAGAGAGACAGGGACGAACAATAAGTGATCTTTATTTCAAAATGATAGTCATAATACAGAGCGAGAACGGCATCGGCTTAGTAGCAAGTAGGACCACCGCGGACGGCGATGCACGCAGCAACACGTCTAGGTAGAGAGTCAATCAGAGTACGGATGGCGTCCTGAGGGATGGCTCTCCATTCCCTCTCAACCATTTGCCACAGTTCGTCTTCTGAACGCGGCTTGGCAAGGCATGCAAACGGCGTCCAATGATGTCCCAGACGTGCTCGATTGGTGAGAGATCAGGAGAGTACGGTGGCCAGGGAAGCATCTGTACATCTTGCAGAGCTTGTTGGCTAATGCGAGCAGTGTGCGGTCGGGCGTTATCCTGCTGATAAAGGGCATTGGGTACCCCCTGAAGGTAGTGGAGTGTCACCGGTCGCAGCACATCATCAACGTATCGTTGGGCCGTCATAGTGCCCTGAATACGAAGTAAAAGTGACCTGGAATCATACGCGATTGCGCCCCAAACCATGATTCCACGTTGTCGCACGGTGGGGCGTTCCACAATTGCTGCCGGATTGGACCTTTCCCCACGTCGACGCCACACGCGTACACGGCGACTATCACTGGACAAGCAGAAACGCGACTCATCTGAGAACACGACCCTGTGCCATTCCGTCATCCACGTCGATCTAGCCCGGCACCATTCCAAACGTTGGCGCCTATTCGGTGGGGTCAATGGCAGTCTTCTTAGCGGACGGCATGAGTGCAAGCCATTAGCAACCATTCGACGGGAAATGGTTCTGGTCGAGATGGAATGATCTAGGGTGTCTTGCGCATGTTGCAGGATGGCGGTACAAGTAGCTTGTGGGACCGCCACTGCTTGTCGAAGGATACGCCGATCCACACGTGCTGACGTCACTCTGGTTGCACCGGCATTCCTATAAATTGCCACATTTCCTTGTTCCAACCATCTTCTCCACAGTCGGTGCACCGTGGACGCACCAAGGTGTGTATCAGCTGCGATTTGACGTATGGACCAACCTGCCCTTTTCAGTCCGATCACCATGCCCCTCGTAAAAGCGTCTGTCTGCTTGAACTGCCTCCGTTTACGATGACCTGGCATTCTCTGTTATTACATGTGTCTTTTGACACAAGAACAAAATTTCTACAATGATTTTCCTTGAAGAAATAACGACACGAATACTGTCCTTTCTGCAAGTTCCTTCCCTTATATCTTACTCCATGTGCGCACGAGAGCTGCGCATTTTACATCATTTGCATAACTCGGTTAGGCGCGTCTACACTGAAATTTGCATAATTTTCTGGCCACTATTTCTTGGTGTTCCAATTTCAATGTCACGCAGTGTATAATCCTTTATCACTCCTTGTAGACCACGCTTTGAAAAACAACCACACACCGGACTTTGATAAAACAGATATTTTATACCAGAACATAAATGAAAAACATTGCCGATTATTTTTTGGAAAGTTGGACCTCCGCAGAAGACAAAGACAGTATAAATAGGAAAATTGAACTTCCAGAGATATATTCGCAATTTAGATCGTCATAAAAATATTTACAGTTTAATTTTTAATTTTATTACTACAAATTCCCGATATTTTAGGTCTATATTATAATTAATTTTATAGAGAGAGGTACACATTTAGAAGCACGTAAAAATGTTTTAATGCCCAAAACTCATTTTTCCTTTTATATATCTATCTTTAAATTTATGTAACATCGTTTAAGTTTATTTCAAATACAATCACACGCTTATTTTATATATATGTATTATGTTATTATATATATTGATAGTTCAATGTTTTATTTGTGTGATATCATTTTTTAAAAAATATTTTCCCATTTTCACTTATATTTTATTTCGAATTTCACAATTTTACATTTAAATTTTTAAAAATATTTTATTTTCCCCAACTTTTCAAACATTTTTTACGCTTTGTGTTTTCAGTTAAAAATTTTAGTTTAACATTTCTTTTATATAAATTTTGTTATTTTTATTTTTTTATTTATTTTATACGAAAAATCTTTTTACACATAGTAAAAATAATTTTAAAATATAAAATAGGCGTTATTGTTAATTTTCAAAATATTCACACCTATATTTTACAAAAATTATTTTGTCCATAATATAAAATATATATATCTCAAATTTTTTCTTCCCATTGAATATAACAGAATATTTTTAAAAACTTAATGCTGTTGACGTTATTTGGTGTTGAGTTTGTTGTTGGCACACTTTAAAATGTCATAACACCTTGATAAAGGTTGGCGTTCAGCCAACTGAAATATTGGTAAAATAAATGGTATTTTGATCCAATATATGCCTTATTAATTATATATATATATATATATGTTCCCTGCTTCGCCCGGTTTTACCCGAATAAAAGTTTGCCTCACAAAAATTTGTTTAAACCATCCTAGCAAACATCCAATCCCTACTGAATCTATACTTGTCTATATTCTCGATAATTTGAAATTTTTTCCCGGTCCCTTGAAAAATACCTGATAAGTTGAATAAAATCAATATTAATTGGTCCACCCGGTAATTTGAAGTTGAAGGAATAATACCTTGCCACAAACGAACATTTGTAAATAACTGTATTTACGGAATGTACCCGGCTTCGCCCGGTTTTTATCCAAGTAAAAGTTTGCCTAACGAACATTTTTTAAAACGATTCTAGAAAACATCCAATCCACCTATATATAGATTTATAAACGTATATAAATATTGTTATATTCGTTTAGGTAAATTTTTGAAACACATATTTTTTTTAAACATTTATTATATTTTAAATAAAATATTTTTAAAAAATATATATTAATATTGAAATGCCAAGTTTTTTTAGAACGTCATTGAAATATTATATTACTAAATCCTCAAATTAAATATTAAATTTATTATACTTGAAACACATTTTAGCATTTTTACAATTTATAAATTTAATTCCACCAGATACCGCGAGGGGCGCTTCTTGAGAGTTGTAACGATTCCATATGCAAATTTTATTCTTAAAGAAAAAATGCAGCATATATGTAGATATGTATTAATTTTCTGATAGAAAATTAAATATGTAAAATGATTGGATGTATATAGAGTGTAAGAGGAGAGTGAAAGTATATTTTTTTATATAAATAAATGGTTTATACCTTATAGTGTTCGTCAAGTGCTATATTTTTTAGGTAGAGAACACAACATGAGTGAAAGTAGAAAATTTGCAAATAAAATTGCAACGAATATTTATTTCAAATCAAATTCAAACCTGAAACCTTCCCAGTAGTATATTAAATAACTTCCTCAAGTTTCACGGCGATTGGATAATCTTACCTTTTAAAAACATTTACGTGTAAACAAACTAACAAACTACGTGTAAAATTATTAACTCATCAAATTTATTTATCGTCGCGACCAGTTGCTGCGCCAAGCGGTAAAAATCTGGAACTAACGCTTTTTAGTTTTACATTTTTAAAAAGCGCATTAACTTTTTAGTTTTTTTAATAGCCTATATGTTAAGCGAAATCTTCAGCTACCTACATGCGAAATTTCATAATGATTGATTCTGTAGATTTTGCGCAACCTGATAACAAACATCGATTTTGGATTTCATTTTTATAGATATATAGATGGATGGATTTAATATCATACTAAGATAATTGTTTACAATTATAACAAAAGAAAACATATCTATGTTTAGTTCTATGAGATGAAATATAAGGTAGGAAGGGAGTTTTTTCACACATAACAATATATACTGTCATATATATGAGCTATGTAATAAAGTAGTTTTGATTTCAATTTCTCACAGGTTTATTATAAAATGACTGATGTATATTGTGTGTGATGGATTACAAAGGTTGTAGCACATTTCTACTTCACTTTTCTGTTCTTGACCAGACCTGGTTTCCAGTGTCGCCATGTTTTTCCATCTTGAGCTCTTTGTTTCTTTGTAAGCCCCTATATTGTGCATCAGTCCAATGCTTTTACTTTTCCTATCCTTTACTTTCCATTCATTTTTCGTGACATGATTTAATGGTATCTTAATGATAATGGTGTTCAGAAATGGTGGAAGACCAGCAAGAAATGAAAACTGGTTCTGGGGAGGCACTCCGTTGACTGTCACCCCTAGAATAACATGTCTGGGATTTCCCTATACAAACACACACAGTAACAGACAAGCTGCGCTATTTTTCAAAGCGAAGGCATATACCGCACTAAACTCAACCATTGGTTTTCTTAAAAGAGAAAAAATCGATTCGATAGAAGTTGCATTCAAAATATTTGAATCTTCGATAAATTTAAATTCTTCTTTACGCGGCCCCAGTGTGGGCCTGCGATAATGGGGAAATTATAGAGCAATTTCAAACCTCATTTATAAAAAACTTTCTTGATTTACCTAGATATATCCCGGGGCACATACTAAGATTGGAAACTGGAAGAATCTCACTTACTGATACCGCCACAAAATTAACATTGAAATACTGAATGAGAATACTGGAAATGGACGAGTACAGATTTCAAAATTATGCTGGAACAGACTGAAAAAAGTACATCAAATGTCAAAAAACTCCATAGGATTATACAAAACCGTTAATGATATAATCAACTGTTGTGGTCAGTCATGGCTGAACCTCCCACCGAACCATGATACAATTAAAAAAGAACTTCCTAAGATTATGTAAACAAAAATAGAACAGCTTATTCAACAAGACTTCGCTAGACTCGACAATTCGAGAAATTTTTCAAAATATAAACTTCTCTGTAATTCATTTATGCCAGAACGATACTTGTCATAGAATCTGTCATCGAAGATAATAGCCTTCATTGCACGGACTATAATTACTTCAACTCTAGATAGAGAAAGTCATATTCTCATCATCAAAAAGGGAAACATTCACTGCAGGATTTCTGTAAATTTAGATATCTGATGAAATCTCCCACTATATCATAGAATGCAAATAATTAGGTGAAGAAAAATAAAAAAATTATTTAAAACACTTTCTGGAGACTTAGCAACCCACTGAAGACGCTGAGAACTATTTCAGAAAAGAAAAATATAGCAATATAGCTCTATGATTTCTACAGATCAATTGTAAATAGATTCATACACAAAAGAGGTAGTGAGGAAAGTTTTAGAACAGATGTGTAAATAAATCCCTTTTCAAACAAAGACTCGCGAGCACAAGGGGAAAGACAGAAGAATTGCTGCATTGTTTTGTTGTTTGTGTGGCGATTCCATACAGGGCAATGGGCCCTAATAAAAGCCTTTTTGTTTTTGTTGTTGTTGGTATTTTAATGACATGACGACATAGCGCTTTTACAGGGTAGAAATCGTAAAAACATGTACAATGCTATAAAAAGAATATCAAATCATCCTGTTGATAACCTTAATCATAGAAACTCTATAGCGAAGAAAGAACTAATGTGAGTTAATTATTTGCCTTTTCAACTCTATGTTTTAAGGAAACAGTGTACGTCAGTTCATATATGTTAGTTAAAATATTTCTTGTGTTTATCTTACTTTTTTCTATTCTCTCAAGAAAACTATATACTAGGTCAAATTTTGCCTTCATTTTCCGAAGCCATCTGAAAAAGGATTGGTAATGTAACACAGTTGCTTGGTAGCAACAATTCGAATAATACAATTAGGCATCGTCCCACATTGCCTCTTAAACCATGGGGCGTCTCAAGGTTTTAATAAATATATTAGCAAATAAAATTCTATTTCACAATAAATAATGCATACATACATAGCATGTGAAAACAAAGTAGGCTATTATCATCATTATTGATACGCATATAAAGCTACGTAACAAAAAAATTGTATCTAAAAGGTGTTCTCTCTTTAGATAGAGATTGATGTTTTCTTTCTCTAAATGAATATAGAGAAGTCACTTAATCTGAATTCTCTAAGTCCTTTTAAATTATTTCTAAGTGTTTTATAGTTATCAATTGACTTACATCACTCTTTCAAATACCTATTTTAAAGAAATATTTAAAGTTAACATTTTAATATTTTAAAAACATTTTTATACGGAGCAAAGTGTTTTATATATAATGCGATATTTTTGAACGTTTACAAAATATAAATTTCAAATATGTGATATATCATACCTCGTTGATAGTGAACGAAAATACTTATATTTAAAAATATATATATCTTTAAATACCTTTTCGTGTTGAATGTTTATCTCCGAAATCCAAAATATTTTCAAAAAGAACTGGTGGAAAATCATGTAAAGACTATTACCTAATCTAATTAATCAAACATTGAAAATAATTTATGTTTTTTTGTACATTTTGAATTCAATTTATTAATCTATACAGGCTTCTTTAATTTTTATTTCGACTTAGAGGGCTATGTCCCCCTAGAAACACTTGCACTTAAAAGGTAAAGTAAACAGTGAAATAAAAGAAAAAAATATATTTGAAATATGCACAAAAATTAGTATGCAAGTTAGCTAGATGGAAAGAGAAAAAATATCAGCACAATTGAAATATTTACAAAGGGTTGGTATGCAAATTTAGTTAAATGAAATCAAATTGTAAAGTATTGTCATACACGCCTCAAGAAGTTAATTTGAGCCAAATTCATAATCTTCTTTTAAACTCCTTCTAGGTGTAACACTTTCTATTCCCCCACTATTGTATTATATAATGTTCAAATAGATATGTTTTATCAGCATTGTGTTGAAATGACGCAAGTAGGAAGCGATATTACATTTAACAAATTACAACACGTAGGTGCAAGGTACCAAAATCATCACATTACAAAATCCCCAGTGGTTGACGCAATCATAACATTCCTATTGAAATTGAATACATTGTCCAAAAGTGTAATGTGGAAAAGCATAAATTTGTTCAACTAAGGACATTGTTACACGTTGGAGGAAAGTGCTATAACATAGTAATTGTTCTATTGACTAACCCAATTGTTTAAATGGTTGAATAGTGACTACATTATTATAAAATATTTGCTTTCCTTTATGTTGAAATATTAATAAGATGCTAAAATATTTCAAAATAAAATATTATTTTAATTATGATGCTCTTTCTCTCTCTCTCTCTCTCTCTCTCTCTCTCTCTCTCTCTCTCAAGACGTGTTATTTTTACTGTACTAAAAGTCTATTTTCTATCTCTTCTAGGACATTATATTTGTAATACCAATCCTGTTTATTTCTGATTTATAGAGGTATTAAATAGAGTAATGGCACCTCTTTAATGCGGATTTAAAGTGATCAAGAAAAACGAATGATAAGAAAGGATGATGAAATAGTGCATTTCTATGATGAATATAATGATTGATCATTCATCTCTCTGAAAAAAGTACATAAAAATCAAAGAAAAAGAATGAAAAATAATCTAGATTTTGTTAGAATAATTATCAATGCAGTTTGCGTGTTCAATTAATACAAATATTTGGGAAAATCGTCTAAAAATTGTAAAAACTGGTTAAAATTTGGGGGTCTGATTCACAATTTAGAGCTGCCACTTTCGCTGTAGAGATTGAAGCTCTTAAATTTGATTCTGAAGGAAGAGTGATTTTATGCTCGTCATCACCTTCATCCGTTTCAACTTCAGCTTCTTTTTGAGCCATTTGTGTGCGGTCATCCTTTGTTAACATCTCTACTACAGCTGTTTCTTGGTCAACATTAATTATTGTAGAACAACCTTAATTCGTTCTTGAAATTTAGTAAACCATCTATTGCTTGCTAAGAAATCAATGTAACCCAAATTTGAAATAAAAATAATTGATCCTTATAACTTGTTTAGTCAAAGGAGTATCCAGAGTGTTTGTGGCTGTTTAATCCAGATAAATAAAACCTTTTTGTGTTTAGGAAAAATAGTGAAATATAAACGTTTTTGATTGTTTCTAATTGACTAGCTCTGTGAATCCTTTAAAATATCATTTTGGGTTTTATAAATGGAATTAAAAATTGAAGTGAGGATATGCCAAATTGTTCTGAAACTTCTAATTGTTTTCGTTTTATGATGATAATTTCATTGATTGTCTTTGACATTTCTTCTAAAGAAATGGCCTTGTATTTTCGTTTATCGTTAAGGCCGCATAAAGTACTTGAGTTATTCATCTTAGTGATTTAATTAAAAAAAGACTGTAATTTTAATGAGATTAACATATGTAACTAGTATATTTTAATTTATATGAAGAGAAAGATTAATAAACCGAGAATAATTAATTTAAAAAATAATACTGATTAATCTAATTATTTTGAGAATTTTCCTTTTTATTTTTAAGGTAAATTTTTAAGCCAAAATTCCGTATTAACAAATTATAGACAAATGATAGTTTTAAGTAAGAATTAATTGTTTACATTAGTTTTTTTTTTTTATGTTAGGGGGGGGGGGATCACAGAATGAAAATCCGTATTATCGAAAAATCACCAGCAAAGAGGTACATATTAGTATTACTGTAAATTTATTTTTATTTGTGTGTGTGTGTAACTTAGCTTCTAATACATCATTCAAGAAAATGGTTCTTTTTTAAATTATGTCTTTAACACAGTATTGTGATTCATAAATTTATTATTTAATAATCTATATATATAAAAATGAATGTATGTCTGTTTGTCCTTTATGCCTGACCAAACCACTCATTGGATCGCCATGAAACTTTGGGAAGTTATTTAGTATAGTACTGGGAAGGTTTCTAGCAAATAAAATTTTTGAAATAACTTTTCGCCTAGATATAATCAAGATAAATATTCTAATTTATCTGTTATAATTCAACAATCTGCTCTAAATATTATCATGATGATACGATGATTTTGTAATGTAGAAAATTAGGAAAGACAAAATTCAGGATGACACGGCAATTTATTTGAGACAAGAATAATGATACAATTCCAAGGCAAGATACTATTCCTTTAACTTCCAATTACGGAGGGAACCAATTAATAATGATTTTATTCAACTTATCGAGTATTTTTCAAGGGACCGGGAAAAAATGTTCACTTTATCGAGAGATTCGTTAGACAAACCTTTACTCGGGTAAAATCCGGGCGAAGCCGGGAATATCCATTTCGTAGCTACACCGTCTCTCCAAGAGGCAGTCTCTTATTAAAGGTCTATTAGAGATTCTTTAATAGCAATTAGAATCTTCAATGAGAGACCACCAACAGGAGAAACAAGTTGATTCATGTTTTTAGGTGGTCTTTCTTAAGAGACTCTATTTACATATTTAAAATATGAAAAAATTAAAATATTTTAAAATCAACATTTTCTTACTGTTACGTTTAATTACTGTTAATATCTATATATATATATAAATGAATGTATGTCTGTTTGTTTGTCCTTTATGCCTGACCAAACCACTCATTGGATCGCCATGAAACTTTGGGAAGTTATTTAGTATAGTACTGGGAAGGTTTCTAGCAAATAAAATTTTTGAAATAACTTTTCGCCTAGAAATAATCAAGATAATTATTCTAATTGATCTGTTATAATTCAACAATCTGCTCTAAATATTATCATGATGATACGATGATTTTGTAATGTAGAAAATTAGGAAAGACAAAATTCAGGATGACACGGCAATTTATTTGAGACAAGAATAATGATACAATTCAAAGGCAAGATACTATTCCTTTAACTTCCAATTACCGAGGGAACCAATTAATATTGATTTTATTCTACTTATCGAGTACTTTTTCAAGGGACCGGGAAAAAATGTTCACTTTATCGAGAGATTCGTTAAACAAACCTTTACTCGGGTAAAACCCGGGCGAAGCCGGGTACATCCATACAAGAATAATGATACAATTCCAAGGCAAGATACTATTCCTTTAACTTCCAATTACCGAGGGAACCAATTAATATTGATTTTATTCAACTTATCGAGTATTTTTCAAGGGACCGGGAAAAAATGTTCACTTTATCGAGATATTCGTTAAACAAACCTTTACTCGGGTAAAACCCGGGCGAAGCCGGGTACATCCATACAAGAATAATGATACAATTCCAAGGCAAGATACTATTCCTTTAACTTCCAATTACCGAGGGAACCAATTAATATTGATTTTATTCAACTTATCGAGTATTTTTCAAGGGACCGGGAAAAAAATGTTCACTTTATCGAGAGATTCGTTAGACAAACTTTTACTCGGGTAAAACCCGGGCGAAGCCGGGCGGGTCCGCTAGTTTTCTATAAATTTAAATGAGGTGACAGAGAATTATTTAATAATATTTTTAAAAATATTACTCCTTCTTTATCAATTTATCGCACAAATACAACGTGTGATCAATAATTTCCAGGAATGAGACTGGATCACGTAAAATATTCAAAATAATGAAATAATTTTATAAGAACCTAATAGATAAAACATTTATCAACACGTAGAAAAAATTTGATCACACAGACGCACGCGCTCACTTTTTTTTTTAATTTATAAGCTCGAGTATATCAGAACATTTTCTAACTTCAGTATGGACTATATTGAAAAACAGCGAGTCTGCATAGAGGTTGCTTTAAATTAGGGAAAACAGTTTCCAAATCATTTCAAATGTTGAAGCAGGCTTTAAAGAAGATGTCCTATCACAATCGAGGACATTTGAATGGTTTGCACGATTTAAAGCTGGCCAAACAAGCGTCAAGGATGATCTACACACTGGCAGACCTTTATCGATAAGAAACATCGAAAATGCACTCAAAACCAAGCCATCGATCAAAGAAAACCCAAGAATAACTATCAGAGAGCCTTTTTGTGTTGTTTTTCTTGCTTCCCTCTTTCTATTTCTTGTTTTTTTTTTCTTTTTCTTCTTTCTATATCCTTATTTTCTTTGTCTCACTGCTTTGTTCTTATGCATACCTCTGGTGAATCCTGTATAGGGTCAGGGACCCTAAATAAAGGCGTTTTGTTGTTGTTGTTGTTGTAACTATCACAGAGCTATCAGAAGACTTAAACGATCCCGGGCTAAATTTGTCCCACATCTCTTAACGAATGAGCAGAAAGACCACGCAAAGAAACGTGCAAAAACATGGTCGAAATGTTTAATTCTGATCCCCATTGGCTCAAATTTTTATCACAGGAGATGAAACATGGGTGTACGGATAGGATCTCGAGACAGAGGCAATCAAGCCAGTGGATAGAGCCTGGAGAACCAAGATTCAGGAAAGCAAGGATGATAAAATCGAAGCTAAAGTGTCTTATAATCACTTTCTTTGATGTAAAAGGATTGGTACACTATGAATTCGTGCCCGAGAGTCAGACCATTAATCGAAATTATTTATCTTTGAGGTTTAAGGGAGGATGTGCGTCAGAAACGACGCGAAAAATAGCATCAGAAAAATTGGCTCTTGCATCATGACAACGCACGGACACATAGGGCCGTCACTGTACAACTCTATTTGGCTAAACACAGAATTGATTTACTACCCTTAGCCACCTTATACTCCTGACCTTGCTCCCAACGACTTTTTCCTTTGCCCTAAAATTAAAAAAGTCTTAAAAGGACGTCGATTTGACTCAATTCCTGAAATAAATGAGAATACGAATAATATTTTGAAAAGCCTGAAAGATGAGAATTTTCAGAGGTGTTTTGATATCTGGAAAAAAAGATGGAACAAGTGTATAGATAGTGACTGTGAATATTTTGAGAAATTTTAAATAAAACTTTATTATACTTTTGTTTTCTTTAAATATTTAGCATTCCTGGAAATTATTGATCGCACTATGTATTTTAACTCAAATTAACTCAAAAGATGAAAGTAACAAGAAAATTTTGAATCGATAAAAGGATTCTAAAAATACACCCAAAACCGATCTAAGCTTTAAATAGAGTCACATGAGGAAAGTATATATATGAATAAAGTTATAGATGAAGATTATATAAAATTATCAAATTTTCATATAATGAGATTTAATATTTTTTACTTTATTTTTAGAAATAACGATAATTTATTTCTAGAATTTGAAACTAAAGCATGCCAAATAAACCAAAGAGGAATGTATTGAAAAGCTTTGATTAGAATTTATTCATTAGTTTATCAGTTTATCTCAAAGTTGCCAAATAAATTTTGGTTTATAGAAAAAGAGAGAAGTTTAGATAAAAAAAAAGGACGATTAGGTGTTCATTATTATTTAAATTTCCATCGTTTATTAAAGAGAAATATAAAAATATAGACACACACAAACAAAAAGGTGATGTGATTAAATATTAATCATATTTTATTATCATCATTATTGATATTTTTCATTATCATTTGATTTATCATTATTATTATTTTTTTAAAGTAATACTTCAACAAAACAAGACAACACACATTTATAGGTCATTATTTCGTGGAGCTTTCGTAGCATTATACATACACTTATTTAAAATATGTAATATATGTTTAAAATAAAAAAGGGGCATTTCCTGACCGTACACATGAGCATTTAGATATCAGAGCGTCATCTAGTGGAACAAAAAGACACTAAACTTTTATTTAGGCTTCTCCCATAATATTAAGCAACCCGTTTTCTTGATAAATCTAATTTCTGAAAATAATATGAATAGTATGATGTGAAGAAAAATATATAATTTTGAACCCTATGTTATACTAATATATATTCACACGAATATTTAAAATATAATTCAAAATATTTATTTCCCTGATAAAAGTGAAGCGGATAATAGAAACGTCGTGAACTTAAAAAAATATCGATTGAAATGTAGCCAAATATTTTTCCAAAAAAACTTTTAACCAACAAACGATCTTCAAAACTGGAAACATATTCATTATTTGCCACAGTAAACATTTATTTTTGTATTTTATATAATAATAGAGATAGAGATTACAATACATACTGTACCAAAGTATTTATTATATTTTATGTACAGATTATTCATTTTTGATATTTATATTATTTATATTTTGCTACTCTCTCTCTCTCTCAAACCTCACTCATTGCTCTGTCTTGTATCTTATTAATGTTTATTTTTGTTCTTGCCTTTAATACATTTCTGCGTCAGCCTTAAGTTTGTCTTTCCTATTTTTTTACATGACAATATCAATAGAGGGTCTAAAGAGAGACTGTCTAAAAAGATGGCTAAACCTTTCTCTCCTGGAGGTGGTATCTCATCTGAGATTCTGACCGACATGAATGAATTTCTGATAGACATGACAGAACCTGTGATAGGCGACCGCCTCTCGGAGAGACCGTTTTAATCACGTTTTTAATGACGTCCTCTTAACGGATACTTTACTGTATCTACTTTTCTTCTTATTTTAAACCACTATATACGTTATCAATACAGTCTATTTATTTGGTATTTTATTTGCTAAAGTATTCCATATCAACGCTTCGGATACTTCTTAATATATATAAGGTGCGTTCATAAATTTCCAGGTGTGATCCGTATAAAAAAACTAATTTAATATTTTCTAAATATGCCCCTCATTCCACAATTACCTGTGCCATATTTTTTTCTTCCAATCGTCGGAGCATGAGATAAAATCTTCTTTTGAGAGGCTCCTCAAGATTGCCTTCGATTCAGCTTGTATCATATCAACGTTATCAAATTTCCCCCCTTTCAACTTCATTTTCAATTTAGGATAGAGGAAAAGGTCATTGGGGGCTAAGACGAGGGAATAAGGAGGATGAGTGAGCTATGTGGTTGATTGCTTGGCCAAGAAATGCTAAACGATATGGACTGTGTGCGGTCGCGCATTTTCACGTGAAGTATCCAGTCACTGTTTTGCCCTTTCTCAGATCTTTTAAGAAGCACTGCCTCCCTTAAACGCTTCATTATTCCCAAATGAACATTTTGATTAATTATGCATCCAAAAGGAATAATTTCGTGGTAAACCCAACCGTTAATATCGAAAAATGTAACAATAAACGTGTTTTGACTGTGGATTTTGCAAATTTTGCCTTTTTGGCCTCGGTTCCCCTCTTTCAATCCATTGGCTGGAGTAACGTTTGGTTTCCGTGGCATACTGATGCACCTATGTCTCATCCCTGGTAATGTTTCTTTTATTCAACTCTAGATTAAACCGAGTTATTTCGATCATGTTTTGACAGACTTCCATTCTAATCTCCTTTTTTTTTCTCCGTTAGAATCCGGAGAACAATTTTGAAGACGTCGGGATCATGTCCAAATCTTTTGTTACTATTGATGACACAGTCTTTTTCACCGGGGCTTTTGACCTGGCGTAGAAAATATTTAGAGGAAAAATTAACTATTTAAGAATCAAAGCTAACAAGGTGCGGATAATAAAAACGAAAATATATTGATGACTTTTATAGTTATGAAAGTGATGATAATGAAGATTATGATTCTATTGATACAAAATTTCAATAAGGATTATTTATAAGACTGCTTTTTGTTCTAGATGTCTTTTTAGAACTGGCATTCGGCTAGTAATAAATACATTTTCAAACAGAGTAAAATATTCTCTTTATTAATAATTCTATCTAAAATTTGACCATCTCCTTGAGCAGTCACTTGTGTTAAATCAAAAGTGCACTGTTTTGTTCTAATCCAATCTCCTATAAACGACCGACTCATGAAGAACCATCGCGAACAGGAATATATTGTACAGTGATATTTGAGCATGGGCCTTTCCGAATATGGTGAAACTATCTAGAATGTGTTCCCAGATCAAATAGGTTTTAACGCCATAGTAACCGGCAAAAAGAATATCAATCAAATGCCCGCTTAGAAGAAAAGCAGTCACTAAACTACATCAATCGAGAAAAAAATAATATTATATATGACGTAAAAACTATTTTTCAAATATCCGCTAAAGAGATGACTGCTAATTACAGTTCGGAATCAAGTAATAAAATTACCAAAAATAAATAAATCAATGTCTTGTACAAAACAATATCGGTTCCATAACTTCTGAGGAAAATATAACTCAAATGGTGATAACTTGGGACAACTATACAGAGCAACACGCTTCATATCCAAAAACTTCTCAACATTTGACTACCTCTCGTCAAAGGCAGCCGATGAATAAAAAGGACCCCGACAGAAGTAAGAGACGCGTTTAATAAAGAATAGTTTTAGAATAGAGGGGGGACTTACGGAGGAGGGGTTGGAGATGTTCCGTAACTCGGGTAGGGTCCGGAAGATAGGGTATTCCTTGAGGTTTGTAGGTAGTGGTGGCAGTGAGGGTCGCAGGTGCAGCATGCAGTACTTCCCCTGGAACCCTGCAGGGGACCTCAGGGAAAGGCATTGGTCGTAGGAACCCAGGTTTGCCGTGGTGCCACCTAGGAATCCTTCTGGTATCTTTCCAGAGGCATCCAGATCTAAACATAGTATTAGAGGTATATATCAGGATGCACTTGTATTCATTGTAAAAATGGAGAAAGTCGGTGATTTTAATTGATCAAAAATGCCTGTTATAGTTTCTAAAACGATTATTTGGAAAATAACCAGTAAATATTATTAAATAAACTTTTTGTTTAATGCCACCACCGCAAAGATGGCGCTCTGCTAAGAAGTACTTTTGATATCATCGTATTCACTGTTTTCGACAGGTTTGCACTATAAAGTAAATGCTATTTGAAACGACTTATAAATATTAGAGTTGAGATGAAATGTCCATATTAAAATTTCTTTCAGAAGTATGTTCAATTTAACGTCGTAATAGGTGTATAGTTCTAAAAGATTCAAAATACTTGGTTTTTGAACGTTTGTAATTTTTAAATATGAGCGCACCTTTTTGTTCACACACACAGATGTGATAGCAATTAATTCGAAATAGTACCAATAATATTGTGGTAACATTTTCAGGAAAGAAACTACTTCAATTTCTAGAGATAAGAGTTTTTCACAGCGATAAATTACGGCGAAAATTTGACAAGAATCAAAAATAACTTTAGATAAAAAAACGCAAGCTACTATGATGGAATACAAAAAGAGACCGGAATTATCATTGCTTTCGATGGGTCTTTCTTGTGATTCTTTATGATTCTATTGTAATACTGGAAATAAATCTACATTTTTCGTCAAAATATATACAAAACCCTATGTGATATATCTATCGGCTATCATTGCAATCACAAAGGTACAGGATAGAGAAAATCTCATGACACCAGATTCGAAAAATTCGGAAAATTTCATGAGTTTTATTGGACAGATTGAAACCAACAATTAGATTAATAACAAATAATTTAGCCTGAAACCGTGTTCTTTTATATTGATTTTCTAATTTTACAAAGCTGGCATGGTCGTATTTCCACCAATTTGAATCCTCGCGATTGAGAAGGTGATCTCAAAGTTTGCAGAGACTTTTGAGAATGCCAGGGATATTGACATTTATTTTTTCAACTTTGAATTCTTCTTGTCATTCAAAATAGAATTGAGAAAACATTACTAAAACAAATTTTAAATTCGCTGTAATTTACTAAATTATATTTCTAGGTTTGGTGGTTTATAAATTTTCGATTTCTGATTATAACGTAATTGAAGTTACTCTCAGCATTTATATTAAGGTGATTATCAAAATATTAACGTCAGCTCTCAATCATAGGAGCTCTTCATCAGACGGTTATCTAGAAAACATTTATACGTCTGTGATATTCTCTTTCAAATATAAACAGAATCACGAGTGTAATGCGCCTTGTACTCTTAAAGATATTATGATGGATAAAATGTTTTGCTTTCAAATTTTCAATAAATCATTTAATAAATTGTATTTTTACCTATAAGAGACTGGTGTTTTAATAAAGACTTTGTGTGTGTATCTTTAGCTGTACAATTGAACTAAGAATACGAATATTTATAAATTTAAACATGGAGATATTTCTAGTTTCTCCTGGAGGTGTTTTTTTTTATTTGAGTTTGAATTAAATCAGCCAAATTATTTTAGATTTTATAAAAGTTATCATCTAGGGAGGTGAACGTTTATAGGTCGCTCTCTCTCATGAGAGGTTTCCTTGTACATTTGACTATTTTAGTTAGTAAACAGAACACATAAAGCGACTATAAAGGTTCATAGTCGCTTTCTCTCTCATAAGAGGTTTCCCTGTACATTTGACTATTTTAATTAGTAAACAGAACACATGGCTCTCTCCAACTGCTTGCTCATGAAGATATTATTTAACATTTAGAACGAATTTAGTGCGGCGATACGGCGGTTAAATTGGTGAAATCTCTGCAATGATTCAACATTGATGGTCCAAACCTTCCCTTTTTACTCTCAGTTCTCTATTTTGTAAAATGTTGTTTTATATGATAAAAATAAATACCGTTGAAAATAACTATATGCTTAACATAACTTTTTATGATTGAAACTGAATTCAAATTTGAGCTCCTTAGCGTAAAGGTTTGAGAACAAGCCTTATACGTGGACCATAAGGTTTCGTTAGATTTTTCAAATAACATGAAATTTAAACTCGCCAATTAAAATTATCGTTAGAGAGAGAGTATTTAGAAACTAATATATTAATCTTTTTTCCATTCTCTCCATCTAATATTCAGCTCTTGTTTCTAAATATAGAATTTATATTATTATTTGCATTTAATTGCATATCTTTCTCCTTCGCACTTTTTATTTTGATCTAATTTTCAAAACCTCCCCATATAATCTAATATACGGATAAAAATAAGATTTTGAGTATGAAAATTCAAATATTAAATTGTTGATTGGCAGAGTCAAAATAATCTCGAACGCTGAAAGAAACATCAACAATGCAAAAAAACTGGGATGTCCGTCTCCTGAGGGATTTCCAGGATTCTAATTTGGGTCGTGAGGAAAGATAGAATATTTCCGAAGATGGGAAAGTTGGGCCGTTTGAGGGGAGAGTGGCCCAGTTCCCGAGTTTCCTGCATTCATCACGTTCTCACACGTGTCATCAGTAGTATCAGAAACAATACCAACTTTTGAGACAATACGGCGCTATTTTAAAATACAAACAATCTTCTACTGCCCACGCGGCAATAAAAAGGTCCTCCCTATATTCTTTCTCATAGAGCGAGTACAGTAGGAAATTATTTTTGTTTCCATTTAAAAAATATCACTATATTATTTGAATAAATTCTTATGGTTTATTAACTAATATAATAAATATAATAATAAATATATAATAAAAAATACCAACTAATTTATTTCAAACAATGTTTTTTTTTGTTTAGATAATAACAGAGAGATGTATAATAGATTTATTTATAAAACGAATTTATTTGCCAATATTTCGACTGGAAGAACGCCAATCTTTGTCAAGGTATAACAACGCATTTATTTTGTACATAAAACCACAGCGCCACTGAATAATAGTTTTAAAAATAGGTTTCTTATTTTTAAAAAACAACGTGTAGTCGTATGCTTGTTTATATACAAAAACAAAAAGGTTATTATACCTTAACAAAGGTTGGCGTTCACCCAACTTAAATATCGGTCGATATTTTGCCTTTTTGCCCAAGAGAACCTGATGGTGTTTCTAGTGTAACTTTTCATGCTGAACTCAAAATTCTAATCAGAAATTTTCCATCACCCATGGATTTTGCGTGACAGCCTTTTTTTGGTATTGGGGTAAATACAGAAAAAATATTACGTAAGCATTTTTGCATAAACCTTATTACATTACACTGGTTTATCAAAAATTATTTTTCTTTGTCCCAAAAGCAACAGCATTTTATCTAAATTTGACTCTTTGTGCTGATTCCAAATATACCATTAGTTTATTTCTATTACGCAAGATTTTTGAGATACACCTACTTGAAATTTGGAAATGTTTTTAATATATAGGCCTATATGAACGAAATATATTTATTTTATTGAAAAGTGTGACAGTGGATTTTCTTCTATACTTTGCTTGTGGTACATCCCTCTTGAGTGTCCAGCAGTATTCAGCAAGCATAACGGGACTCCATTTACCTTGGTACCGCTTTTCCATGCTTGATATAGCTTGATGAAACCTCTCACCATGCTCATCGCTAACTGCACCAAGATTGTCTGGAAAGAAATCCAGATGTGAATGCAGGAAATGGACCTTGAGAGACATGTTACATCCCAGTGCCTTGTAGGAAAGCAACAGATCATTAACTATGTCTCGGTAATTTTCAACCTTGACACTTCCTAAGAAGTTCTTGCAAACGTTTCTAAAGGAGTTCCATGCTGCTGCTTCAACTTCATTCAAACTATTTTGAAAATTTCCATCCTGCAGCAATTATCGAATCTGAGGTCCAACGAAAATGCCTTCTTTAATTTTCGCATCACTTATGCTAGAACATTTTTGTTTTAGGTAGGCAAATCCACTGGCATTTCGATCTATTGCCTTGACAAAGTTCTTCATTAATCCCTGTTTAATATGTAATGGCGGTAAGTAAATATTTTCTGAATCAATGAGGGGAGGATTTTCAATATTTTTATGTCCTGGAGTAAAGATTTCACGGTTTGGCCAGCTTTTTTTAATGTAATGCCTTTCCCTATCTCTGCTATCTCACTCACACAGAAAACAACAAAATTTTGTATATCCAAGCTGTAATCCACGCAAGAGAGCAATGACTTTCAATCGCTGCATATTTTCCAACAGTATCTTTCATATTCTATCTTTTTCAAAAGCAGTTTCATGTTTTCGTAAGTCACTTTCATGTTGGATGCATGTGCTATTGGCACTGATGGGAACTTATTTCCGTTATGAAAGAGAACAGCTTTCAAACTAATTTTTGAAGAATCAACGAATAAACCCCACTCTTCGGTATGGTCATGGTCATGACCAAGCGCTTCCATTAGACTAACAACATCATTGCAATATACTAAATCATTCTCTTGTGAAAAGAAGTCTTCAAATTCATCTTGACGCTTGTGAAAAAAGCATACTTTTTGCTTTTATGCAGCAGATTCCAGCCTTTTAACCTTGAGCCTAAAGGTTCACTCTGTTTTTGGATAACTCTAATTCACGTACGAGGTCATTCAAATCTCCTTGGGTTAATAAATGAGGTTCAGATGAAGCACCTGGTTCAAAATTTGTGTCATCCGACTGTTGCTCTCGTCTATTTGAATCATCGTCACTAAATATTACATTTTCAGGAGGCTGTGGCACAGGTAAAATATCACTATGAGGAGTCTCATGGCAGAAGGAAAATCTGAATATTTAACTGTATGTCTTGATTTGAATGTAATACCTGTAGTCTTTGTCAAACAAAAATAACAGTCTGAAGAATGGTCTTTAGGTTCCCTCCATATCATTGGAACCGCAAAAGGCATATGACGTTCACCTTTAATCCACCCTGTAAGACGACGACACAAATTTCACAACAATGATGAGGAGCCCAAGTCTTATCTTGATCACCGACTTTACAGTCAAAATAAAGTTGATAGCACTTTTTGATGAGCTGTGTATAGTTTCACCTTTGAACTTGGAAAGTTAATTTCCCACAAATGTAACACAAAATATCAGTAATATTAATGCAACGCCTCGGCATATTGACAGTCTAGTGCACACGATTTATAGAAGCAAATCGATAAAGAAGAATAAACTGATCACTTCAAATTTACCTGTCACTTCTGATGCAAATCTATTTAACAAATCGTTAGGTTCAATTTAAATATATATTTTAAAACTGTTATTCAGAAAATAGCATTCCAGAGCTTGTCGTTATTTTTGAGTTGAAAGAAAAAAAGATTGCATTATAAAATGAACATATTTAATAAAAATTCAATAATTTGTTATTCAAATTAATATTTATGATTCTAAAAGGGCAAAATTTAATTAATAACAATCAAAATAAAGCTTTTGGCTCCACATATCAACTCTTCTTGTTAAAAATAAAGCGCTAGCTAATGTAATGATGTTTACTTAAAAATGCTTACGCAACATTTTCTGCGCTCATTATTACTGTATATACCAAATTATAGAAAAATGGTTATCCTGCAAGAACTATTGTGATGGAAAAACTTCTGATTTCATTTTTGAATTCAGCATTAAAAGTTACATTAGAATCAACTTCAGGTTTTTTCCGGCAAAAAAAAAAAGTTTTTTTTTTGTAGACCTAATTTATTTTCAATTCAATATGTACAATTTTATTACCTAAACTAGACGAATGGCCCGGGCAACGCCCGTGTTTTACCCGATTGAATGTTTTTATTCAAATACTATTTGTTACAATTATAAATTGGAGCCGTGGATGTCACTCTTGTGAAACGTCCCGCTCCAAACTTTACATGTACATTAAGTCAGCTGGTATTACCCCTCATTTTCACCGCTAGAGGCGCGAGCGAATTGACTTTTTGTAAATATACATAATTATAAAGATAGAAGCTTCTATAGAAGATAATGATCATAATGATGATGCGCGCGCATCCGTGACAGCGATGAGGAATTGTTGAGGAAAGACGGTCGTGACTATATATGTTGATAATAAAATAATAATAATATACTTATAAATGACTGCGGCGTATAATTATAAAGCTATACAACCAGTTTACCCGAATAAGTTTCTTTTTATTTATGAAAAATCATTTTTAATTTCAAAGAGAAATAATTTAATATTTCTAACTTTAGGATGACGTATGAAAAGGTTGAATATATGAAGAGTGATGGTCTATATATGAATGGATGACATATGGAGGGTGAAAAATATGAAGAGTAATGGCGAACGGAAAAATAAAAGTGTCCAGGAGCGGGAATCGAACCCACAACCTTCTGCTTACCGGGCAGGTGCCATGTCCACTAGGCTATCCTGGACGATATTTCTCCGTTCGTAACTAATATTTAAACTGACTAATAATGCTTATAAATGACTGCGGCGTATAATTATAAAGCTATACAACCAGTTTAACCGCATAAGTTTCTTTTTATTTATGAAAAATGGATGACATATGGAGGGTGAAAAATATGAAGAGTAATGGCGAACGGAAAAATACTCTTCATATTTTTCACCCTCCCTATGTCATCCATTCATATATAGACCATCACTCTTCATATATTCAACCTTTTCATACGTCATCCAAAAGTTAGAAATATTAAATTATTTCTCTTTGAAATTAAAAATGATTTTTCATAAATAAAAATAAACTTATGCGGTTAAACTGGTTTTATAGCTTTATAATTATACGCCGCAGTCATTTATAAGTATTATTAGTCAGTTTAAATATTAGTTACGAACGGAGAAATATTGTCCAGGATAGCCTAGTGGACATGGCACCTGCCCGGTAAGCAGAAGGTTGTGGGTTCGATTCCCGCTCCTGGACACTTTTATTTTTCCGTTCGCCATTACTCTTCATATTTTTCACCCTCCATATGTCATCCATTCATATATAGACCATCACTCTTCATATATTCAACCTTTTCATACGTCATCCAAAAGTTAGAAATATTAAATTATTTCTCTTTGAAATTAAAAATGATTTTTCATAAATAAAAAGAAACTTATGCGGTTAAACTGGTTGTATAGCTTTAATAATAATAATATAATAATAATAATTGTTATTATTATCATTCGATAATGATAATGATCATAATGATGATGCGCGCGCATCCGTGACAGAGATGCGGTATTGTTGAGGAAAGACGGTCGTGACTATATATGTTGATAATAAAATAATAAAATAATAATATAATAATAATAATTATTATTATTATTATTATCATTAGATATTGATAATGATCATAATGATGATGCGCGCGCATCCGTGACAGAGATGAGGAATTGTTGAGGAAAGACGGTCGTGACTATATATTACCGAAATATTTATTTGTGTATTGATTTATTTTCGAAGGGGGGGGGGGTTATTTGTGTATTATTGGCCTAAGAGAAAGAAAGACTTTATAAGTCACGATTACTCCTTGTGGACCCTCGGTTTGCGAGCACAATCCGTTCCAGAGCCATGCTCGTATTCCAAAACGCTCGTAGTGCGAAACTAATTTTTTATTTTTAATAATTGAAACTCGGGCAATTCTTCTTGCTACGAACAATTGCACAGTTTCCCACATTTTACATATTTCCCGAATCTGATCTGAAGGGAGGGATCCCAGTGAATTTTCATCCATCACGATTACGGGCAACCATCACGAGTTGCTCGTAATGCGAAATTTCACTCGTAATCCGAGGTAAAATTTTTCAAAAAAATTTGCTGGTAATGCGAAAAGCTCGTACTCCAAGGTGCTCGTAAACCGAGGGTCCACTGTACTCATATTCCTTTAATTAAAATTCTGTTAATTGCCAACTATATGTCCGAACTGTCAACTAAAATTGCAGAACGGTCAAAAAATCGTTAATGGGATTCATCACTGTTCACACGAACCAACCCCCTTCCCTTTCCAAATAATATTTCTTATTCCAGTGGGGCAGTAAGTAACTGTTTTTATTTTCCACCATATTGTTTCAATACTTATTAAATACATCGCGATAACATCTTATGTAGAGAGATATATTTATAACAGTTTCTCTCCTGGGGCACAGAATGTCAACTGCCCGGTAACACCTCATATCAACTTTGATATAAGCCTCAATTTGGTTTATAGGTATTTGTTGTTTCGGTGTGGATTTTTTTCTCGCTGTGTGTGTGATTGGCTCTCTACTCTTACGTAGCCTCAATCAGGCAATC
The DNA here is from genome assembly GCA_030710605.1 of Cordylochernes scorpioides. Classification (NCBI taxonomy): domain Eukaryota; kingdom Metazoa; phylum Arthropoda; class Arachnida; order Pseudoscorpiones; family Chernetidae; genus Cordylochernes; species Cordylochernes scorpioides. The sequence goes on from CP092882.1 coordinate 43,848,957, forward strand.
AGCGATTAGTACAATATCCAATCAGTGTAGTGTTTTCAGCCCAGTGGTTCCATCGAGAAACAAAGTTCTATATTAAATATATAGTAGTGGACGCTAGATTCTTGAGAGTTCTCTCTCTCTTTTTCATATAGCAATATTGGAAATATTTTCTCATTCTGTCTGTTTTTTTTTTAAATATATATACTCATGAATTATTTTTTTACAAGAGGAGGAATCGCCAGACATCATCTTGAAGAAGGAATAAAAGTTTACGGCGACTAGTTTCTTTTATTTGTGCGGTTAACTTTAATTCCTTCTTCAAAATTATTTTTTGTCAAACTTATATTTATTATTAGTTTTATAAGAATTTTACCTTTGGTCTTCTTATCCTGTAATGGTTAATTTTATCGCGGTGTGAAAATAATTCAACACACATTTTCAAAGAGATTTTATTATTTTTTAAATCTCCCGTCGCATACTCTAGTTGAATAAGTACAATGGAACATAAGGTTAATCAATAGATTGGAATAGCTGACCCAATAACAAATATCAACAAAATAGACGAGATTAGGAGACCAGAAAAATCTAGAACCAGCTGTGTACAAATTGCAAAAACAACTTCTAAGCTCGGCCCATCATACCGAGAATTTAACTCCCAAGACAGACCACTGGGCAACCTATGTTGGTCGGAGACTCAACCGTTCTTTGAAAGACGATATTAAATGAAACAACTAATGTGTACGTGATTGTGAAGAGACAGTGTGTAGATTATTCAAAAGAAGGTTATGAATTTATTTTCATATATAAACCATACCAGCTATTCGGCCGCAGGTACAAAGAGTTACCTTCACAGGAACAGTGGACTTTCTTTCAAAGTTCGTTTTAAAAGTATATTTAAAATGAGCCTAGGAATACAAACTGATGCAGGATCATTAATGATGTAAAAAAATCCTAAAGTAATTTCCTTTTACCATACTTTGACTCTCTTGTGCGACCTTTAGTAAATGATTTTCTTCCTATTAGATTAATTAGAATCCATTGCTACCGTAAAGTCATAAAATCTGAGCATCCAGTTAGTTCATGTTTAACTTTCTAAATTGTTTTAAGGAGTTGAAGAAATAACATGCGATTTGCCTTAAATTATTTTCTTGTGGCGTGTAATATACGAGTATGATTAAGTTTAGATACAATACTAAAAATGGCTTCTGAGTATGGCTTCTGAGAAGCCAACTGTGCGGACGTGTTTTGTTTCGCTCGTCTCGTTAAGCTAAGTACTTTTTTCTTTCCTCTTTTAAATTTAATATTACCTTATATACCTTTCTGTCCAAAATTATTTATATCATAAGTATAGTATTAATATCACTTCAATAAGATTTTACTCCCCCCACTTTTTTTTTCTTTTTGGACAGAAGACATGGATTGTATTTTTAAATCAATAGATGTTAAACTCGATGAAATATTAATATATTTTGATTACAAATTTAAAACTAATCAAAAATAATCTAACAAAAAATGATATAACTTACTTATCTTCAATGATTAACCAAGCAAAAAATGGAATTGAATCTATATATGAGTTAAATAAACAATATGCAATAGATAGTTTGACCACACAATTGAAAAGGCTATAAATAATAAACTAGATAAAGTTCTTAAAGAGATTCCGAGACAGACACCTTCTTATGCTCAAGTTGTGCGAAAGGAAGCAGAACTAATCAGAATAAAACAGCAGTCATTCAAAGATGAATCTACTTTAATTGTGGCTTTAAATGATGGTGTACCTAATTCTTATGCACTTCAAAAAATTTCTAATAATATTAAAAATGTCAGAGAAAATGGTAAAAATATTAAGATTAATAGAATTATAAACGCTAAAAAGTCTGTAATTATAAAGGTTACAAACCAAACTGATTATAAAATTCTACTGGATGAATTAAATAAATCAGAAGATTTGAAGTTGATTAGTAAAATTTACATACCGACACCAAGAGATCCAACTATAGTAGTCAAAAACGTATCCAAAATTACAGATACGGCAAACTTCGTTCAAACCATATGCAGAATGAATTCTGATCTAGAAAATTTGGAAAATGAAATAAAAGTTCTATTTACAATGAGATCTAACTCTCCCTATAACAATATAGTATATTAAGAGTAACTCCTAAAGTTTATTAAATTCTAAGAAAAATGGGTAATGAGATATACACCGATTTTGAGCGATGTTCTATACAAGACAGAATATTTGTAAGACAATGCCAAAATTGTTTTGAATTTAATCCGAACCACAAAAAAAAAGACAAACATCAAAATATGTAAAATATGCGGTGTACAGGGTAGCCACAACTGTACTGAAGCATCAAATTGTCACAATTGCTCTAAGCACCCTAAATTTAAAAACCTTTCTACAAACCATAAATCAAATTCAAGTGTATGCCCGATTTACAAATCACAAATAGACAGAATTATCCAAAGGACACAATATTCACAAATATACGAGGGAAATGATGTATCAAATACAATTTAAAGTTTAATCTTAAATAGATTAATATTCTATATGATTGAAAATGAGAATTTTATAACTTCTGTAAATTACTTTTCTCGAATACACACAATACTTTACAATTTGATTTCATTTAACTAAATTTGCATACCAACCCTTTGTACATATATCAATTGTGTTAATATATATATATTTTATCTTTTCATCTAACTAACTAACTTGCATACTAATTATGTACATATTTAAAATATCTTTCATTCTTTTCTTTCAAAATTTTGTTCATCTTCAAAGTGCAAGTTTCCCTAGGGGGACATAGCGCTCTAGGTCGAAATAAAGAAATACTAAAAAGAAAATACATTTTATTTCTTTTCATTTTTTAAATCTTTTGTTCTATTCAATAGCCTGTGCATTCATGCCAAGTTTCATGCTAATCCACCAGTTATTTTAGGATTCTTTCGATTCCGCTACTTCATATATAGAAACTAGAAAAATTTAAATGTATATCGAATATGTACAGATGTTATATCTCCACCGTCGATGTTTTCTATGAAGGTTTAATGAGCCGATCTTCATCAATCCTACGCATTCTTCTGTCAAACAAGTAGACGTAGGTCACTTACTTTGCTAAGAAATAACGCATCTTTTCTTATATCACTTCTGGTAAATGAAGAAAATATAACCGCCCATTTTGGATGTATTGTAATAGTTGTGGATACGCACTACACAAGAGAGTTAAATCAGTCAAGGCGATCTCCACGGATGTTTCAGTCTCATTGAATTTTATCATTAACATTTCCTTATGATGACTAGCTGCGAGAAATTCCAAGTCATTATGTTAGAAAAATTCGTTATCCTATAATTATGTTAAAAGAGAGTTTGTCAGAATTTGAACCTGGAATCTGAGGATCCATTGTCAGACGCATAAATCATTGTGCCATGCCAACTACGAACCAACCGTATTTTGGATATATTCATAGATATCAGATGATAAAATATGAGCCAGGCTGACAAGTAGCATATTTTCAAGCTTAGTATCTAAATAGATGGAACTGAGGGCACGTGAAGGAATTCTCTCTTTTATGGGGGAATCCCTTCTATGTATTTTTTTCTTTTTTTTATTGAGTTGCTTAATGCAGGTCTTCCGTTCTACTTAACTGGGAAAAATTCAGTGGTCCGGTATACTTTAAACAGATGATATAAAATGAGTTTATAGTTTCACATTAAATGTAATACTTAAGAGACTTGCGAATATTAATACTGTAAGCACACATTATGTCTAACGTGTAAAAGAAGTTTATCTTGTAGTTTGCCCTTACAAGATTTTAGAGGCCCATTTATTGGCTACACTCGTTGGTAGGGTTAGACGTTGCAATAATCTGAAATCATTTTGGCATAATTGTTGGTTTTTAGGGAATGTTCAACACAGGTTAATATTGTAAGTCCTAGTTTTCGGAAATTAACAGTTTGCGAAATATTTTCTGAATGATTGCTGAAATGACAAAATGACTATTTTTTTGATATATTTTATTATCTTATTACATACAATATGCATTTAAAATAATCTACATTACACAAGTTATTATATTTTCCCCCTTGATTTGTTTTCATAGCCCCATTTTTTCAGTTGATGAGGTTGATATTACCTCGCGTGCGTATTGCTTAAATTTTAGTCAAAAAAAAAAGTTTGATTTAATACTAAGAGAAACGTAATTTTCCTTCGGTTTAATCTTTTTAATTTTTTAATTTTTTTTTTGATTCTATTCTTGTCCATTTTTTACAAAATTCGAAGGGACTAGAAAGAACATACCTGGATTTGGTAAAGAAATGAGTGAAACATATTTCGAAGAATTTCTCTCTTTCAACTACACCTTTAAGTTTTGTACTATAAATTGATAAAAAGGGAACTAACATTAAAACTATTTTGAAAAAGCTATTTTATATTTCCCAGATTCACAGGTACGCTCTTAATTATATAAAAATATTCTTTATTTGAAAGTTTTAACAATTCTCCTTGTTGAAAGCAAAGCTGTGAATCCATAAAGTAACAAAACTGCATCACCTGCAATCGCCCCTTTACTCTCTGAATATAGCGAAACATTACTCCCAGCAGAATTTATGGGTCAAAGTAGTTCATCAAAGAAGGTAAACTGAGATTCCACCATTTCCTGGACATCTTAGATGCAAGCTAAAACCGCCTGATATTTCCTTAAATGGAAGGATTCACGAAATTTCTGCTTTCTTCATTCTTCTTAAGCCGGTAATTAAAATGACAGGTTTTATTATTGTTTCACTTATTCCGAGAAGATACATGTAGTACCATGACATGATGAAGGTTTACAATACTTGTGTACTGTAAATGTTTCACATAACCCAATTACATGTAAAAATAATATTTTACCTTAAAATTATTCTCTACTGAGGTTGAGTTGGGTTAAATAACAATCTAATAAAGTTTTTATATTGTTTCACAATTTGAAAATCATTTTAAAAACTTCAAATCTTTTCAAATCGTGATTAGGAACTTTATTATAAACATGTGCTCTATAATACGAACATAATGTGATAGAAGTAGACGTAAACGATTAAGTCTTGGAACTTTTGTGACGTTTGCACATTCAAAAATAAAATTCTTATTATATTTGATAAATATATTTAAAATGTTTTCAAATATCAAGAATTACTCAAACATTGTTTCTGAGAGCGCCGAAGGTTTATCCTCTTTTGTCTACTAGAGCAAAAACGCTTGTTAAAATATTTAAAATGCTCAAGCAATGCACAACCAGTGTTGTGGACAACACATGCATAAGTATTTGTGTGGTGCAAATGTTATTCTGTGTATATGTGTTGAATGTATGTTTATTATATGTATTTGTGTTGTGTGCACGTGGGTTGTGTGTATTATGTTGTATTGATTATTATTTGTATAATTGTTCTTTGTATGTTTGAATATTTTCTGTATTTGTTGTTTGTATTGAATTTGTAGTAACGAAACTATTAAAGGCAGAAAAATTGTGTTAGTTTATTTATTTTATTTTCTACCTCGAATTGTAATATCTGTTCATATAAATAAGGACAAATCTTGTTTTAAGGGAGATACAGAGATAACGGAGTTCCAGGAGCGTCAAATAACTGGAACACCTTATCAAACACACGCCCAACGTATTACTCAGTGTTTATATTTTAATTAAATATTAATTTAATTGAAAAGGCATATATTGGATCAAAATATCATTTATTTTGCCAATATTTTAGTTGGCTGTACGCCAACCTTTATATTATATTATAACATATTAATGTGTTTTGAAAATAGAGCAATCCATAAATAAATCTTTAAATAAAAAAGGCATATATTGGATCAAAATATTATTTATTTTAGGTAAAATAAATGGTATTTTGATCCAAAATATGCATTTTTATATAAATATTAATTTGTGTCAACAACAAACTCAGCGCCACATAACGTCAAGTTTAAAAAATAGTTTAAATTAGTTAAAATAGTTAAAAAATTAAGTTTAAAAAATATATTTTTGCTTATATTCAATGGGGAGAAAAAAATTAACTCTATTGACGTTATTTGGCGCTGAGTTTGTTGTTGACACACATTAATCTACTCATATATTTGCCTTATTCTGTCTGTTTGTCTGTATGTCTGAAGCTCACGGATAGAATGCGCGCCCATTGGCTGCCAGCGAACACGTGGCCTCCCTGCCCCTCTCTAGACAACCCTGTTATCAGCTGTGCGATACATACACCTGTCTATAGCGGCCACTCTAGACAACCCTGTTATCAGCAGTGTGCTACATCCACCTATCTAAACAGACCACTCTGTCTATAGCGGCCACTCTAGACAACCCTGTTATCAGCTGTGTGATACATCCACCTGTCTATACAGACCACCCTGTCATAGCGGTCACTCTAGGCAACCCTGTTATCAGCTGTGTGATACATTCACCTGTCTATACAGACCACCCTGTCATAGCGGCCATTCTAGACAACCCTGTTATCTGCTGTGTGATACATACACCTGTCTATAGCGGCCACTCTAGACAACACTGTTATCATCAGTGTGTTAAATTCACCTGTCTATACAGACCACCCTGTCTACAGCGGTCACCTTAGGCAACCCTGTTATCATCAGTGTGTTACATTCACCTGTCTATACAGACCACCCTGTCTATAGCGGTCACTCTAGGCAACCCTGTTAACAGCAGTGTGATACATACACCTGTCTATACAGACCACCCTGACTATAGCGACCACTCTAGACAACCCTGTTATCAGCTGCCTGTCTATACAGACCACCCTGTCTACAGCGGTCACCTTAGGCAACCCTGTTATCATCAGTGTGTTACATTCACCTGTCTATACAGACCACCCTGTCTATAGCGGTCACCTTAGGCAACCCTGTTATCAGCTGTGTGATACATCCACCTGTCTATACAGACCACCCTGTCAATAGCGACCACCCAAGACAACGTTTTTAAAATATATTCGCACTCGGGTAAACCCCGGGCGTTGCCCGGGCCTTTCGTCTAGTATGTTATAATACCTTGATAAACGTTGGCATTCAGCCAACTGAAATATTGGTAAAATAAATGATATTTTGATCCAATATATGCCATTTTAATTGAATATTTATTTATGGATTGCTCTATTTTTAAAATTTTATAATATATAAATGGTAAAAACATATTTTCTGGTTCCTTTAAGAGGTGATATATATATCTTTTCATCTTTAAAATTAAATACATACAAAAATTAAACTTTTTATTAAAATATAGCCGTCGTTGGAACACCTCTGGGTAAATTTTATTTATATTCATTATTAGCGCTCTTTTGTTGAGCTGTAGAACCTTCTTGCAAGGACACCTAGTCACAGAGTCAAAGTGTCCTCTGGGAAGAGATGCTATTTTACTGAATAGAAGCTAATTAGTAAAAATGAGGAATTTTCCCCCTCAGTAAGGAGGTCCTCATGAAGGTTTTACTGTATTTTAAAAGACACATTTCTACAACCCCACCGATCAAAAGGAAGAAAATATATATTTGGAAGGGTTGGCTCATCAGTAGTAAATACATTAAATAGGCGAAACCGCTGGGAAGGTTCACTACTGATGAGCCAAGCTCTTACTATATACATTTTCCTTTTTTATATTTATTGGTGGTTGTAAAAATATAGCGCCATGTAACAATTATATTTTTTTTCCCAGATAGATGGTGCTAAGTATCATTTTTAAATAACCAATGCATAAATTACGCAATTTTAGATCAGCAAATTGCAAACAAAAATTCCGTTTATTTATAAGTATGAGCTTATATTGCCAATATTTTTTCATTGCAATAAGAAGAGTAGGAAGTTGTTTTACTTTTAAAAATCGCACTTAATAGTTCCAATTGTTGTCTATAAAAACAGTATTGTGTGGGCAAAAGGAAGACAAGCTGAAGGGTGTAACAGGCTATAAGAAAAGGGAAATAATTCAGGCAGAAATGAGGTCAGCTAAAATGGTGAGAGTTTGTAGAAAGTTACTTGGTCGCCAGGGGGCTGAGCTTCCTTCTAGGCACGTTCACTTGCTACACCTTTCATACATTAGGACATTATTTTTATTTTATTATTTTAGCTTTACAATTCCAGTTACTTCTCAGTTGGAGACCGGGCCACATTTCTGGTCTCAAATCTGATTAGGTCTCAGTTCCTAATATTTAGAATTGAAGGAATATATCGCGTCAAGATATGTGAAAATTCTCTTTTTTACAACGTTTCGATGAATATCAGATCCCATTAACAGGGTCGAAAATAAATATAAAATATATAGCAAACATTAAATATTTTAAATTTACAAATAACTTATCCTTGCTATGTTTTATTCTTTTTGTTTTAAATCCTGATACGGGAGAATGATATTCAACGAAACGCCGTGAAAATAAAGAATTTTTAACTGAACAAGAGAGAGGTGTTCTTTCAATTATAAAAAAGAACTCCGACCAGACAACATATATATTTTAATTACTATTAGGTATCCTAATAGAATCGTATTTCCAAGTGAATATGATGCACGGATATTGCTTTAAAATTGTAAATTTTCGTTCTGCAATCATCAACCTTGTGTGGTAAGTTTAACCATTAGGTTAAGGAGTGCTATCTTTAACAATACACATATAGCAACCACCCTGCAAACATAGTGTGGTTTTCTTTGGGACAGTAAAACGATACATCTTTTGACTGGTAATGGGAGATCTCCGATCAAATATTGTTCTGCTGTTATAGAAGGGAGTAGATTTTTATAGTGCGAATAAAATTTTGAATTTGCTATTCTTAGTAGGTCTTCTTGGCGAGTCTGGTCGGTAGCAGTCCTGATAATTTGAGGAATCGCTCTTTCAAAGATATAATAGTCAGAACAGTTAATAAGCCATTAAAATCCTTAATATCATCTGAAATATTTATTATGCTTTCGGAGAAACCTTTTTTTTGTTTGAGTAGATATTTCTCACAGTTGTCTCAAACAAATAAATTGTAACCTTTATTCGTCCATTTTTACCAGAATTAACCAGAATTTTAAAGTTAATTTCGTTGATGTAACTGCAAGTGAAACTTTTGCAGTTTCAGTTCTTAGGATATATACAGGAATATAATTTGGGAGATTATTTAGAATAATTAATATATAAATTATCTTTAACATTTTCTGCGAAATCAAATTTTCTATTTCTAATATGCTTATATTCTTCAGATTTACAGAGTTACCTGCCAAACATGTCAAATTACACACAAAAGGATTGTATCAATTAATATAAAAAGCAACCTCAAGAAACTATAAATCATTACCCCTCATGGTTGATCATACCTTAAACAATAACCATTTCACTTAATAAAACTTGATAGTTGAGCTATTTATATAAAGCTAAAATGCACATATGATTTCAATTGATATTCTAGGTTTCAATGTGCCAATTATGTGATATTCCTGAGAGAGATATTTCAAACTGCTCCAATCCCGTGAAGGTTTCTTTTGTCTACTTATCACACGTCAACATGACAAAAGCCGTTTCAACCTAGACAGGTAGTAAGCGACTGCTTACGACTGTCTGCATATGCAGAAAGCAGCTCAAATTTGTACTTTGGGGGTGCCTGGGCCCCGTTTAGTTGCTTGCACTCATTAGAAAGGTCGGACTTTTAAAAGAATAAATAGCCTTGTCAAGCAAATATTTTTTCTTTTTAAAAAGTGCCTAACGCGGGATTCGATGCAGGGTAATGGCTGTCCAGAGTTTATATCAACCCTCCACTATCCGCACCCATCCAGAGGGAAGACCAAAGAGCATAGGACCTATATCACGGTGCGGTTACGTCAATCAGGGGAGTGATCCATTAAAGCAGAGCGGAGGTCGTGAGCGGACAGAGAAAGAGATTCGGCGGTAGCTTTCTAAATGGAATGAGGTTGGAACGCTCCCTGTATCAATCCTGATTGTAGCTACACATCTATAGTGGCAAATGATTCTGGAAACTGATTATATATGTATTTTTGATATATAATTATGTATAGACAAATTAATGAAAGATAAAAACAAACACATTAAGATAGCAAAAAAAAAAAAAAAAACTTAAAAGTTGATCAGAAAAATCATTCGTTTTATATATTATATATAAAAAAATTACCCAAAATTAACAATTTCTGATCAACATTTAGGTTTTTATTTACTATCGTTGAATATTGAGCAATCTATAATTTGAGGAGCAACTCGCCTTTTTTTTTTTTTATCGAGGAAGCTTGTGTTTTGCACTAAAATACGTGACCAGGTGCGCTACTCTCGTTATGAAATATCAACAACTGTGAGAGAGATTCATATATTACATATTTAGTATATTTGGAACGCTTTTAATTAGAAATTAACTTTGTTTAGCATAGTTTTAATTGAATAATGCTCTATTATCTTGCATATTTTCATTCTAAAATATTCCTTAAAACTTTCTTGAATCTGTAAATTGTTTTCCTCGAATACACGAAATACGTACTTTACAATTTGATTTCATTTAACTAAATTTTCATATCAACCCTTTGTAAATGTTTCAATTGTGATGATATTTTTTCTCTTTTCATCTAACTTTCATACTAATTCTCGTATATATTTCAATGTTCTTTCTTTCTTTTCTTTCAATGTTTTGTTTATCTTTAAAGTTCAAGTGTCCCTAGGGGGACATAGTGCTCTAAGTCGAAATAAAATTTTAAAATATCCAGTATATTTAGCCAATAAAATTATATACAATATCATATTGATATTATTATTATGTCAACATATAGATAATAAACAGTGTAATTATGAATTTAAAAATTCTATAAATATATTAAATAATAATTATAAAATAATAAAAACAAAAAATTTAGGCAAAAATAAATAAATAAAAATATTTTTTACAAATTACATTGCTTAAACAAATCTTACGTCACTCAGATATAATAAATATTTCAAAAAACAGGAAATTAAAAACCATATAATTTACAAAACATTTCGAGCTACTTACATTCAAGAAACCGCTAAATCACTAAAGGATCCTATCGAGAAACATAAATCAGCTTTAAGATCTATAAACCATTATCCCTTCTAATTTTGACCACTCCCTAAATAATAGCCATATACCTGATTTTGAACAAGCATCAATTATATAGCATAATATAACAGAAAAGTATTGCAGTTTTTTTTTTAGAAAGTTGGGCTTCTGCAGAAGATAAAGTATAAATTAAGAGAAAGGCATCTCCAGATCGTACAACTAAAAGTTGCTAATGGCTTGCGCCATCTGTTGGATAAACATTAACTAATCGCTTAATTTTTATATCCCAAATTGCCGAAATACCCATTCTTGATTAATAAAAGCTACCACGTATTTGTCCATTTCTGGAATAATTTTTAAAAATCACGATTAGTTGATATTTATTCCGACGCAACTTTTAGTTTCACAATCAGGGGATTCTTTTTTTATAATTTATCCCCCTGATCCCAGTACAATTTCATTTTTATACTATTTTTCACAATGTTTGGCGTTCTCACGCATTTCTGGCCATAAATCCTCGTTTAATGATTTTTCAGGATGCATGATAAACCAGTTTTTTTTTTGTCGGTGAAGTACAGCTTGCACCACGCTGATGAGAGCCAATAACCCGAAGAATGGATATTTGGAAAATTCTGGAGTTATTAAAAATCAACTATTAGTTCATATTTATTCCGACGATGGCGCAAGCTATCAGCAACTTTTAGCTACACGATGAGGAGATGCCTTTAAGCTTGCATATGCACTGTGATTTACTATATATTTACTGTGATATAGATTTAGGTTTGGAAGGAGTCCCTGGCTTAGTTTCGAACTCAGAATATGTAAATTAGCCTGAAAATGAAGCGAGTTATCATGTTTCGTCGGTAGGAAAATTATGATAATAATATATTATTGCTTTTTAGATCATTGCAAATAATAAACCTTTGTTTAAACAAAAATGTTTGGATCAACAGTCACCGCCCGGTTCCAAGCCAAATCACTCTTCTATAGTTTTCACTAAGTACAAGTAATCAAACGAAGTTCCACCCCTCTGAGAATGCCACTGGCACATGTAGTACGTTCAGAGCTAAATATAAAAGTTGTAACTCTCTATACTTTATATTGTATAGATTAGTACTCTAAGTAGTTCTTGAGTTAATAAATAATACTCTTAAACACACTCTTTATATCTTTCTCTAGTAATTTTAATACTATTCGTTCTTTCGGCGAAATTGTCGGATAATATTGGCGTCGTTATATCATCAGATGAGGCCAATTGTTATTTAAAAAGGTCAATTAGCTCCATATTGGTCAACATTGGACATAAAAACAAGGGACATAATGCAGGTGATTGAGCTGTTTTCAAGCCTCCAGGCATTTCTGACCTTTCCTCTAACATGGCGGCGGCCTCGAAGAAGAGAATACAAAGAAATGCTACTAGGTTAAACTTTGAAAGATAAGATGACGGCAGATTTGAGAGACGACCCAAAAAGCATAGATAAACCTCTGATGTGGTCGTCTATTGGAGAATGGTATAAATCGGGAAATTGTTGATTCAACAAAAGGATGGTCTCTTAAGAAAGTTGTCGTTTTATGGATAAGTCGTTTATAGCATATTTTATTCTAGTTACAATGATGTTTACTGTTAATAATATGATCCCTTCGGTAAAATTATAAATAAAAGACAATTCTCTGAAGGAAGAGTTTCGTTTTATATATAACGGCAATACAAGCTTTCGGGATCAATAGCCCTTCGACAAGTATAACAACGCTACGAAGTTTTTTTGAATTTCAACAAACCCATGTATATATACATACAACGAGGTATGGAATATGATATAGATAGACAAATATACTGATTTACATAATACAGATAAATCATTGAAAAAAATATATGGATCATTGGTTAGTGCTAATGCTCTATTGAGGTTATGTGATTTACAGTAAATAACAAATTGGGAATCCGGAGATTATTATTTAGGTAGTAGGATCCGGAATTATACTATGATATACGTCGGACAAATCTATGGATCTATTGATTCCTTTGAGTTCCTTAGTAAGTACGCTGGTGCTTGTTCTTTATTTCATGATAATGGGTTGAGGGCTCACTAATATTGAATGAATGGACTGTGTTGTGGATATGCTGGTTTACGAGAGAACGGGGATCCTTTCTCTTTACAGATCTTTCATGCTCGGCCATTCTGAATATCACAGTTCTACCCGTCTCTCCCACATACGTAGCTTCACACTGCAGGCATGATATTGAATAAATGGCTTTGCTGAGGGAATCTGTAGGGGTGTTGAATATGTTCGATATGTCGACGACATCTTTTGTATTTGCGACAGGAATTCAATAGATCAAATATTAACCCCTCTCAATAATTACCATAGTGACATGTCCTTCACCATCGAACTAGCACAAAATTAGGTTATTCCGTTCCTAGACACTTTAATAATCCAAACCCCTAGCAGATACCACACCACTGTGTTTCACAAAGAAAGATATCCTTCCCAACTACACACATTACACAACCTGCTGTCCTTTTTCCCACAAAATTAACATTGTAAGAACTTTATCAAAGCGCATACACAGCACTGTTCTCTTCCACTTTTTCAATCAATAGAAAAACGTAATATAACCAAACATCTTAATTCTGCTGGCTATCCGACTTCCTTCATTTTTCAGCATTTTTAGAATCCGTTCACGGCAAGAAACCCTCCTCCGTACCTATCCAATTGTATTATCACCTTCTCTTCTAAATCCTCCGCCATAACACGAATATTAAATAAACATGGCATTAATACCTATTTCTCTAATTCACTAACCCTCGCAGACAGACTAAGACAAGAAATAACCAGAAACAACACCCCTACAGATTCTCTCAGCAAAAATAATGCCGTATATTCAATATCATGCCTGCACTGCTAGAGAGTCAAAATTATATATATGCAAAATACAATTTAGCATAATGCAGTGACGATCGTTTATTGTTCTCTCTCTACAGTCAATATAATAATATGTACTAAAATTATATATGCTATCTTTTAAAAATTTGCAGTAAAACCTTTATAAAGCGTTCATTAAGGAGACAGAGATAGAAAGGCAGGATAACACACGTTCAAATACATTAACTGGGTAGCCATGGAACCACATAGCTTTAGGCGTCTAGCAAATACAGGGTCTGTTCAAGACCGGTTTCCCTGGAGAGATCACTGGAGTGAGAACGTGTCGAAGAACACCTATAAATCTAATTGGATATATAAACAAAGGAAAAGATAAAAAAAATTATCTCCATTGGGAATGAGGCAATACCTGACCAGGAAGAAAGCCATTGTCTTAGGTGGAGAGCGGCAGAGGACCAATAGCTGACTCATATCTCCAAACTGGACGTCGTTACATTAAGTGGATTAGGAAAAACGATCCGGCTGATTCCTCAATCTGGCAACAGAAGTCAGGCCGTAGAAATGATCAAGCTTTAAAATTTCGGTCGGTACACTAGCGCGCATCAATTCCCACAGGATGTGGAATAAGTGCAAGGGTGTATTGATGCGGTGTATAAGCCCTAGTGGACTAGGCGGTTTTTACCATCCTAGAATTCTGACGATTAATGAGAATTGGTGGGCGTGCATATGGTAATGGTAAAAACTATCGGCCTTCAGCAACATGGGATGAGGTCAAAACCTGAAATGCTTCGGTGGTCCCCGAGTCTTAAACAAGTCCAATTATACCAGCTAGTTAAAATAAACAAATGCAGGTCTCCGGCGGCTTGTAGTTGCAAACATCGACTTATTTCTACATATGTGGTTCACTTACAGTAGTAGCAATAAATAACAGCGTTCCATCATGGTCATCATGGCCCATGTGTTCTCGGGACCCGCATCACTAAGCAGAATCTTTTAAACTTTGCCTTCTAAAGTTATAAGGAATATGATTTGTGGCGTTTTAAAATTCTATCAATTTCCGAAGAGTTCTCTTGAGTAGCATGAAAGGTTAAATAGAGTAATACATGTTATTCATTTATAAATGAGTGTAATACTACGCATTCTCTAAATTATTAAAGTGACTCAAAATTATAAAAATGTTAGAAGATGTAACAAACCACGCCGCATAAATTAAGTCCCTTTTGGGAATTCCACAACAATTATACTTCCCAATATTTTCATTTGATAATTTGATTTTGAAGGGAATCTTTGTGCTGATAAAGTGCGAAATTGGCGAATTATATATGAGAAAATCACCACACGAGCCCTTGATGATGTTATAGAAAATGAGAAATGTCCAGGAACAAACTTTCAGCAATAAATAGACTTACAAACGGGCCATGATGATGACCAGTGACAAAAGTAGAGACCAAGAGTCCAGGAACTGCCCCAATATAATTACACACCGCGCCATATTTAATTTAACGCTGACCCGGAAGACAATATCTTCTGCCATTGGTTTCCCTCAGACCATTCTTTGAACTCCTTTCCTACTAAACAACGACTCCATCTTTAGTTCCTTTTTCTTAGAAACAAACTTGCGGCTTTAAAAATCGTCCCTATTTTAGTATATTCTAAAAATTAGCTTGCTAATTGATGTTATATAATTTTATAGAAGATTGTTTTATAGCGCGTAAAGAATATACTGCATGCTGAAATAACATATTGCGGCTATTTTTAATTCTCTAACTAGATTATTTAGATTAAAATACATAATTGTGTAATTCTCTTCAGCACCAGCCCCTCAACTATTTATATAGCCAAACCTTTGAAAATTCACCAATGAATATTTATAATATACTGTATGTGTGTGTTGGAGTATATATATGATGATTTTATAAATATCGTAGTGATAGTCTTTGAAATCTGTTCCATTACGTATAATTAATATATACAGTTATCAGCGTCATAATCAATTCTTTCTGAATCAATTGTCACCGTTTGCTTTTGTGAATGGAATAAATACCCAAATATTGTTGGCGCGCTGTTGGAGCCTTTGATTTGCATGTCACATTTTGATTTACTTGTTTTGTCTACATCATTTCTTATGGATCCAATTTTAACTTTTAACATCTTATTTATTTTTAATAACTCTCATGTATAATCATTTTTACATAATTTTGTTTTCTATAATTATTTTATATACTTTTGTATCGTCAAATTTGCATACTTTTGTTTTTAGATTATTTAAGTCAATAATCTTTAGTTAGAAGGTGCTTCGCCTCAAAACTTTTGGTTTGTGAATAAACGTCAAAAAGACTGCTCGAATGTTTCTTCCCAATACCTCAGGTCACCAGCGCAACACTGGTGGAGATGCTGTTTCCAACCCAAGAAGAAGCAGGCGGACACAAGGCCTACCACCAATTAGATCTTTTAGCGCCTCGCCAACAAGACGCATAAAAGTTGATCCTGAAGATGCCGCCTCTTGGAATAACAACGTTTTCTTCTGCCAGCCACCACCGCCAAGCCTAGAATTTTTCGGAGGGTATTCTGAAGAGGACCCAGCAGAATGGCTAGAAGAACTCGAGCTTTTAGCAAGACAGCAGCGATGGCCCGAGGACGTGATGCTGGCATATGCCAGAAGTTACCTGAAAGGTCCTGCAAAAAAATGGGCAAAGCTAAACACTCCCCAAATATTTTCAAATTGGACAACCTTTAAGAAAACACTGATGCGAGACTTCAGGATTGCAGATACGACAAAATTCAAATTAATCATGGATCTCCAGAATAGAGTACAAGGATATAATGAGTCTACTCTACGATATGCTGAAGATGTACTCAACCTGTGCAATAGAGTAAACTCTAAAATGTCCGCTGAGGATAAACTTTATTATATGAAAACTGGACTAAACAAATATCTCTCACTCGTCGTATTAATGACACCTTGCAGTACAGTTAAAGAATTCTTGGAACTAGCAAGACGCATTGATCAGCATCTGGTTGACTTCGAACAGAGAAGAAGCTGCAGACAAAGATCTAATCCTATCCAACCATTTCAGACAAGAAAATATAATTATAGCAACTATAGAGGTCCAGCACGACCTTCAAACGAGAGACCCCAAATATCGAACGAACGCCCAACTGACTATGGAAGGCAAAATACAATTCCGAGTAAATTCGAGGGAAAAAGAATAATTGAAACTAGAGCAGGAACAAGTGGCATTAATCTGCGAAATTCACCCCCACCTCAACAAAATCGCAACAACGAGCAAAGATCGACACGTCCTAATACCTATTATCGAAGGCAGTATCAGGTTGACAAAAGAATCTGTTGGAACTGCTCGGAACAAGGTCATATTTCGAGGTATTGCCCGTATAAGCCCCAACACCAAAACTACAATATCAGACCTATCCGAAGACATTATACGAGGTCTATAGACGAACCAAATATACCACAAGAGGATTACCTAAAGAATTGCAGAGGCATCGAGGATGGGGAGCGAGAGGATCCGGATTTCGACATTCATAGCGAGGAAGACTTCCCTACTCTAGGGGAAGCGTCAAAAAACTAATTAAGTCAAAAGGATTGCAACGCTCCGGTGATCGAATAAATTTAATTGTAAATCTTCAGGAAAACAAAACCATTCGCATTGTAATATGTGGAATGCCAATAGAAGGACTGATAGACACCGGAGCAATGGTCAGTTGCATTGATGAGGACCTTGTTAAGAAGCTCGAATTAAAGATAATACCCGATAAAAATCTAAAATTAAAATCAGCAGGTGATCAAAAACTCAATGCAATAGGGAAGTCAAGAGTTAAATTTAAAATCAATAAAAAAGAATATGAAATAGAAATGATTATCTTAAAAAAATGCAACCCTGTAATAATCCTTGGAGATGACTTTTTAAGTCAAAATAAAGCACTAATAAATTGTCAAAACAATACCTTGTGGGTGGAATCCCCAAATGTATTTGACCAAAATGAACCAAATTTAAGATATGCTCATATAGCTGAGGATAAAATCATTCCTGAATTTTGTTTATGCTTAGTAAAAGGATATAGTAAGACTAGCATTACAGGCAGAGAAATACTAATTGAGAATATTCCTTCTCTGACAACCAAATATAATCTTATAACAACCAGATCCCTATTGAGTAATACCAAGAAAAACTTGAACATATGGATTTTAAACGGTACGAACAAACCTGTAAAACTCTTCCGGAACACGAAGATAGGAATACTTTCGGAGGTAGACAGACTGTACCAGACGGGGAACCAAAGAGTAGCCTCTATTAGAACTGATTTTGATATAAATCCTGAATTATGTCCAGAAGAACGCAGCCAGGTTTTGACCCTCCTTGGTGGATATGGCGAGATGTTTACGGCACCGGATGAGTATAAGGGTAGAACACATCTCGTCAAACACCAAATTAGAACAACGAGCGATATCCCCATTAGGAAAAATCCTTACAGAGTATCTTTAAAAGAACGGAAGATAATTGGTGATCAAATAAACAGTATGTTAAAAAATGGAATTATTTCACATTCCTCAAGTCCATGGGCATCCCCTATAATTCTAGTGAAGAAAAAGAATGGAACATTCAGATTTTGCGTGGATTATAGAAATCTGAACTCAGTCACAGTAAAAGACCAATATCCACTACCGCGCATAGATGACTGCTTTGACTCCCTTCATGGCGCCAGGTACTTTACTTCACTCGACCTTTGCTCAGGCTACTGGCAAGTGGAGGTGGAAGAACAGGACCGTGAAAAAACAGCCTTTATCACTCCTGATGGACATTATCAATTTAATGTTCTTCCTTTTGGATTGTGCAACGGGCCAGCAACTTTCGAGAGATTAATGGATACTGTTCTTAGAACCCATAAGTGGAAAATATGCCTGTGTTACCTCGACGACGTCATTATATTCTCAGAAGATCTACATTCCCACTTGAACAGATTGAAGACAATCTTAGAATGTTTGAAAACAGCAGGATTGACACTCAATGCTTCGAAATGCCGATTTGCATATACCAAGCTTCTTATTTTGGGACATGTCGTTTCAAATGAAGGAATCGCGCCAGACCCAGAAAAAATTATAAGTATAAGAAAATTTCCAACGCCCAGAACTGTCAAAGATGTCCGAGCTTTTCTTGGACTTTGTTCATACTATAGAAGATTTATAAGAGAATTTTCAAAAGCTGCATTGCCTTTGCAGATTTTGACCCGTAAAAACCATTCGTTTGCATGGGGTAAAGAACAAGAGTTGTCATTTAATTCATTGAAAAACAAACTCATCTCTCCTGAAGTATTAATACATTATGATCCAAATAAGCCAATAGGCCTCCACACAGACGCAAGCGACCAAGGACTTGGAGCAGTGCTTGTTCATTTAGATGAAAACACTAAAGAGCGTCCAATTTCTTATGCAAGCAGGACATTACAGAAAGCAGAAACCAACTACTCTACAACCGAGAAAGAATGCCTAGCTATCATATGGGCGATTAAAAAATTTAGACCATATCTTTACGGAAGAAAATTCACTATATATACCGATCACCATAGTCTGTGCTGGATGGCAAAAATGAAAAACCCTGCAGGGCGATTAGCGAGGTGGTCACTAGAGCTACAAGAATATGATTTTGCCATTAAATACAAGTCTGGAAAAACTCATTTAGATGCAGATGGATTGTCACGATGTCCTATCCCGGATAGAATTATTTCTACAATTAATTATGAGGAACATGATTATGATTCTTATATAAAAAAGATCGATAATTTTGTAAATCAGAATCCAAACAGCTATGGAGAGAACTTCACCAAATTTAAAGAAAAATTATTCAAGAAAAATCCTTCTGTGACTGGCGATCCTTGGTTGTTGATAGTCCCGAAAAACAAACAGAAAGAGCTCTTAGAAAATATACACGACCATCCAACATCAGGTCATATGGGCATTAAAAGAACTTACAATCGTTTAAAGAGTAAATATTTCTGGCCCTCAATGCTTAAAACTGTGGAAGAATATGTATCTAGTTGTCCTGAATGCCAGTTCCGCAAGACACCTTCCCAATTGCCTCAAGGACTGTTGCAGCCGATTCCACCAGCTTCAAGGCCTTTTGAAAAAATGGGAATAGATTTAATGGGGAGATTCCCGAAATCTGTAAGAGGAAATAGTTGGATCCTGGTATGCACGGATTATTACTCCAGATATATCGAGACAGCGGCATTACCTCGCGGGACGGCGGAAGAAATTGCAGACTTTTTCTTGCAAAGAGTGGTATTACGACACGGCGCACCCAAAACAGTAATATCTGACCGGGGGAGTTGCTTCTTGAGCAAACTATTCAATGAAGTGCTTAAGATATGTAATACGCTCCATAAGAAAACGACGAGTTATCATCCCCAGACTAACGGCCAAACGGAGAGAATGAACCGTACGCTCGCTGATATGATGGCCATGTATATCGATGAGAGACATCAGAATTGGGACGAGATACTTCCATTCGTAACTTTCGCCTATAACTCGTCCATACAGGATACTACCGGCTATTCACCATACTTCCTAATCCACGGACGAGAGCCTTTGACCTTCTTAGATTCTACTTTTGATATGCCAGAGTTCTCTAAGCACAAAGACTATGACGAATATGTATCAAACCTTTTAGAAATAATAGAAGATGCAAAAGAAATATCCACCTCTAGAACAATAGCCAGACAGAATAAATCCAAACAGTTATATGATAGAGCCCACCGAGAATTTAAATATGCCATCAATGATCTGGTACTTATTTGGACACCAATAAGGAAAGTGGGAAGAGCGGACAAACTACAAAGAAGATACGTCGGTCCTTACCAAATACTGCGACAAACATCACCAGTGAACTACGAAGTCATCGAAATTGCAGAAGGGAAAAGGAAAAAGAAACAAATAGTACATGTGACAAGAATGAAAAAATACAGATCACCAGACTTGAGGACAAGTCTTTTTCAAGAGGGGGAGTAATGTTGGCGCGCTGTTGGAGCCTTTGATTTGCATGTCACATTTTGATTTACTTGTTTTGTCTACATCATTTCTTATGGATCCAATTTTAACTTTTAACATCTTATTTATTTTTAATAACTCTCATGTATAATCATTTTTACATAATTTTGTTTTCTATAATTATTTTATATACTTTTGTATCGTCAAATTTGCATACTTTTGTTTTTAGATTATTTAAGTCAATAATCTTTAGTTAGAAGGTGCTTCGCCTCAAAACTTTTGGTTTGTGAATAAACGTCAAAAAGACTGCTCGAATGTTTCTTCCCAATACCTCAGGTCACCAGCGCAACAATATGGCCATTTCTCATAACCATCGGTCGTTCAGTGGTAGAATGCTCGTCTGCCACGCGGGCGGCCCGGGTTCGATTCCCGGCCGATGCATTTTTTTTTTTTACAATTTTTAAAACTCATTTATATATTATACAAGAATGACATCCACGGCGCCAATTTATAATTGTAACGAATAGTATTTGAATAAAAGCATTTAATCGGGTAAAACCCGGGCGTTGCCCGGGTCATTTGGCTAGTATTAAATAGATATGAGATTACAGATAACATTAGAAACAATGAAAATCAAGGGATTTATTTATTTATATCAATTTAAAGCGTTATGTCCCCCTAGGGACATTTGCGCTGTCATACATGTATGCCTTTACATTTGTCTAATCATATACATTTACAATAATTTTAGGCCGTAAAGAAAATAGACATATCAAGGGATACTGAAAGAGGAAAGAGTACCTAAATTTGTGTATGAAAGCAAATAAAGAAGAAATTGCTTCGAGTTTGTTTTGTCCACACGTTTCCATAATATTTACACTATATAGGCATACAATTCTCATATTATAACAGAGATATAGATCTATAAAATGTCACTTTCATAATTTCTACCAGGGAATATGCAAATTAGTCAGACAACAGGTAAATTTTCATAATCCGTTTATTATTCATACGTTTTAACTTAACTATTTTTTACTTAATTTGACTTGAATAAATAAAGAGTACATCTGGTTAGAGTTACTATCATAGATTAAGAGGCTTAATAAATATTATAACAATTAAGGCTAATTGCTATAGTCTCTTCATTCCGCATAAGATTTCACAATTATTAACCTGTCCGGATGATGACGGATGATAACATATAGAGTAAGTTTTGAAAAAATTGTTGTCATAATATCTATCCTTTTGTGGAATTAGTAAATGCCTCTGATAACAGGCTAATCAGCATATTCTAGGATTAGACATTGATGATGATTTTCTATTATCCATATTTTAGCGACACAGGCCATGATAATCAAGGTGAGAAGTATCTGGCAACGGATTTTACTGTAAGTGTTCTACATGTGTTCACAGGTTGAAAGCAATTAGACTCGGGTGGCCAAAAGTAATAAATATCAAACTTCTAGCTGACCGTGATGGCCAGGCGTAGAGCATGAATATTATTTTTATATTCCCTTTGAAATGAAGCGATTCTTTAGCGTAATGAGAGGCTGATATCACGAATACTCAACCTTCCAAGAATAAACCTTGTTTCTTTTAGGCGACTAAGCTAGCCAGATTTCCCGCGTGTAAACTTCCGAATTACCTCAGACTGCCAATTGACTCTTTCTGTCATATGCAGTCCACTCCACTGTACATCCAATGTTTGACTCTGCTGTGTCAAAGGTCACAGCGGTATTCTGGGAAATGGACTAGCAGACCAAAAGCTAAGTCTGCTGCATTTTCTAACCTATAAGCCGTCTTTTAAAATCTTTCCATAAACCGTTTCCCACGATAAAAGAACTCAGATTACACAGAATCTACTCACAGACCTATAAATTATAGGTTACACACACAAAAAAAAAATAATAATCTAAGAATATTTATAGCCGCACCAGCATTTTCAACTCCATACTTCCAATAATCTAACATGAGTGCACTTCAACGACCATCCTAACTGGCCATGGCCACGCACAAGCATACTACACGAAATTTTGTAAGATAGCCTTCTTACAATTTACACCATCTGCTAGAATGAAGACTAAACAGTGGGTCATCTCCTCTTCATCTACTCAGCTTTCCGATAACAAAGAGTTCAAATGTCCCCTCTCCTATGAAATATAAATCTCAACTTGGCATCAATTAACAAATTCCCTAGAAATAATTCTACTTGACACTACTTAATATCTTGGACCTCCACAGCCATTGTAAATAAACCAAAAAGTCTTAAGTCTGACTGACAACACGAATAGTTAGAGAGATATTTTGAAGGCCTAAGGAACCTGAATTAATTACCTATATTTATAATGTAAAAATAAAAATATCGCCTATTATTGTAACTTGCTTGAAACTAATAAAGTTAAAAAAAGGGGGGGCTGGCGTTCCCAGAGATAGCCGTGACAGCCTGGCGCCAGATGACTTCACAACAGGAAAAAAGCGAACAGAAACGTCCGACCTTTGGCCCCTGGGCCGGGGCTGTTAGGGAGGAAAAGTTCAAAGGAAATGCAGCCGTACTGGGTAGTCTCGGTGATAGAGCCATGTCAGCACGTCTTTTTCTATGGACGTAGCTTTCTTGTCGCCACTATCCTCTGTAGTGTTGATTTCCATATCCATTTATACATTATTACACACACATATATTTTTCATTTTTGTGTCTTCTCTGCCATTGAGAAATTTATATTAAGATTTATATGAGAAAATAAAAGTCGCAGGGCAATCAGATAAAGATTAAGGAAACACATAAAAATCACTAATTAGTTGCTTCATTTTAAATCACAAGTTCGAAATTCATTATGATTGTCTACCGCCGCTTTTATTTTCACTCATATAAATCTAATTTCTCAATAGCAGAAGAGAGAAATATTTATTTTTCACTTTTATTGAATTTAAATAAAAGCTTTTTTAAATGTATTTTTTATTTTAATTCAATTTAACAGTGAAGGTGTAAAGCGGGAAAGGGTGGAGTGCTGTGACACATTGGTATTTCTATATTAAAAAACCGAAAATTAAAGGAATTCACAGAGTTGCCAAGAGACAAGGGGCCCTATAAGCTGAAAAGATGTGGGTCTCTTCCGGGTCAACTGGTCCGGGGAAATCCCTCGGGGTGTATTGCGGTCGTTCGGGCGGGGGAGGGGTACGGAAGCCGTCGCCGCCCGGGTCAAGTTCTGCTACACCGCCTTCTCACGTTGGTGGGCTGATCTTGTTTTCTCAGGTCAAGCATACCGCTTAGGTGCTAATACCTCTTCTAATGTCTGTACTCGCCTTTTCTTTTTTGTCTCGGGGGGGAAAACAATTTCATTTTGTGTATTTATCGTGTTTTGAACTTTTCTGAGGTCAAGTTTAAAGTTGGTGCCTCATATTATTTCGGTGCCTCTTTCACTTTGTTTATTTACCATTTTATTATTTTTCGGTGCCACTTTCACTTTGTTTATTTACCATTTCAATATTTTTCTGTGCCACTTTCACTTTGTGTTTTTACAATTTAATTATTTTTCAGTACAACTTTCACTTTGTTTATTTACCATTTCATTATTTTTCTGTGCCAATTTCACTTTGTGTATTTACCATTTAATTATTTTTACAGTACAACTTTCCCTTTGTTTATTTACCATTTAATTAATTTTACAGTACAACTTTCACTTTGTGTATTTACCATTTAATTATTTTTACAATACAACTTTCACTTTGTGTATTTACCATTTAATTATTTTTACAGTACAACTTTCACTTTGTTTATTTACCATTTCATTATTTTTCTGTGCCACTTTCGCTTTGTTTGTTTACCATTTCAACAACAACAACAAAAAGCCTTTATTTAGGGTCAGTGACCCTATACAGGATTCACCAGAGGTATGCATAAGAGTTTACCATTTCATTATTTTTACATTACAACTTTCATTTTGTGTATTTACAATATCATTGTTGCCTCAGTGTCATTTTTACTGCCACTTTGTCTCTAGTGTATTTTAGTATTTCGATATCTCTTCTACTTTGTATATCCATACTATATAAGATAATTTTCGCAGCGTTGTTATTTATTAGCCTTTCTATTATTTTGAAGCTTTTCCCATTTTGTTTATATCCTTTTTTTTTTGTGTGTTTTCTGAGGTCAAGTTTCTCGCTGTTGTTCTTGTCAGTGCCTGATATTCGGGTATCATTTTCACTGTGTGAGAGAGAATTCACCTTGTTATAATTGCAGAGGGTGTTTCATTTTTTAAAATAACGATTTTTAAAAATTATTGCTCTCGAAAGAAGAACACATTGAGAACAAGATTAACCTCGCAAATGCAGCAATAAATAGATTATTACTGTTGTTCATCAATAAAAGTAAACTCTCACTAACCTGCAAAAGAATACTTTATACCTCAATAGTTAAACCCATTTTAACAAATGTATATATATATACCCAATTTTTATTTCAGCCAATAAAACTATACTCAGAAAATTGGAAATCTTTGAAAACAAGACCCTGAGTAAAATAATATAAAAGCCCCTTTCTTTATATGTAAGAAATTCAATAATCAAAAATAACCTCCAAATTGAAAATATTAATGACAATATTAGAAAATTAGCATTGGAATTCTACGAACGTAAACTTACAACCCAATCATTTCAAAAGGGCTGCGACTATAAAAACTGCGATTAAGAAAAAAGAAAAGGAACCTCAGACCTAGACAATATTTATTTATAATTTCAAGCAAAACAATTAAAAATGTTTTTTAAAAAAGAAAAATAAATGATGTCGAAGCATTAATATAGCCAGATAATTTCCTAACACTACGTATAGAAACATGCAGCAGATGGTAAATACCGGATCTACAAGATACATACAGATTATAAATATAGGTTAATGTATATATTCTATATTGTAATAAAGTATTTATTATTTTATTAACAGAGTATCATTTTTTATGTTTAAATTTTGCTGCTCTGTAAACTTCCCTTATTGCTTATCTTTTGTTTATCATTTATAGTTTGTTCTTGCCTGAAATACATTTTTGTCTCATCCCGAAGTTGGTCTTCCCTAATACCTTTGCGTTCTTTTTCTTGCGGCGTGAAGAGCGGCTTTGTCGTCGTATCGTCTATAGGGACTTCGTCATTTTGGAGGAAAGTCTTGGCTTTGACACGTCGGTGGAATCCTTGGACCCAGTCTTCGAAAATGTAGATCACAGCACTCATGGCCTCTAGGTCTTTTCGGCTATCTTCAGTTTGTCTTCCCTAATTTACCTAGCATCTCCACCAAAAATGCCACGTGGAAAATTAGGGAAGACCAACTTCGGGATGAGACAGCAATTTATTTCAGGCAAGAACAAACTATGAGTGATAAACAAAAGATAAGCAAAAGAGGGAAGTGTACAGAGTAGCAAATATAAACATAAAAAATAATACTCTGCTAATAAAATAATAAATACTTTGTTACAATATATTTCCTGCATATGCACCCTATATTTCTGATTGGAGAATATGTATAAGAACAAAATATGTCTATAAGGCTTTTTGTTGTTGTTGTATATTATATAGATATATTTAATGTAGATATAATTTATATATATATTATGAACCCCTGTATACAACTATTGACTGCACATTTATGATCTAGGTTGCTCTTGCCGAGCGACACCTAATAAGGTTATTTTTAACCTCAACTGCCGTTGAGGTACAGATGCACCATGCTAACGAGGGCCAACAGCCCGAAACGAGTACGTTGTTAGCCTTTCTTGATTAATCAAGAAACGGTATTTGGCCAATCATGGAAAAATTATAAATCAAAGATCAGTTGATATTTATTCTGATAGATTGTGCAAGTCATCAGAAATTTTTGCTGCACGATCAGGAGATGCCTTTTATCTTAATTCATCCATTCATTCGTTCACCTGATCCTAGTACAATTTTATTTTTGTACTATTTTTCAATTGAATATATGCAAATCAAATTATATGCTATGGAAGAGAGGATACAAGCGCAAAAGAAACAAGAAATTCAAAATGGGTGGCCAGGATTAGTACAAAATTTGGTTATAGGTATCTGGCAACTCTATCTTTCTATTAACGCTGAGAATTTTGTTGGATACAATTACTTCCAACACCAATATTTGGTGTAGATTTGGAATGTGCTCATAGGGGTTTTAGGATTGGTAAAACTGAGTGTTCTGTTTTAGAAGTATGCTGAAATATTAATGACCAGGAATCTCTTTTTCTGAAATTTCTGCAGTGTTAAAATATTCGGATTCCTATGGATCTACCCGTCTCTTCCACGTACCTAGCATCGCATTGCTAGTAGGAGACCGATTAGACCACACATAATTTATTAGGTGGGTTAAATGGTGTACTGGGTTTGGTTATTAGGTATCGAAGTCAGATGGATAGGTTGGGAATATTTCTGAAAAATGTGTTAATGCCAAACCCTTTTAGAGAGCTTGATATGTTAAAGGTGAAAAGAGAATAATACATTTATATTTATAGACTGTAGGGGTTAGGGGTGTCCGGGAGTATAAGTGTGTTTGTTAATGAAAGATAATGGGTATGCAGAAGCGATAAGGTGGCTGATTATCTTTTCTTTATTTGTTGTTTTAAACATAGGGATGGAGCAATGGGTGTTAATTTGTTTGGTTAGAGTATTTACTATATTTATTGTGTGTGTGTGTGTGGTGTGTGAGCAAGTGGACAGTAGGAGTTTAAAT
The DNA here is from genome assembly GCA_030710605.1 of Cordylochernes scorpioides. Classification (NCBI taxonomy): domain Eukaryota; kingdom Metazoa; phylum Arthropoda; class Arachnida; order Pseudoscorpiones; family Chernetidae; genus Cordylochernes; species Cordylochernes scorpioides. The sequence continues at coordinate 43,876,576 of CP092882.1, forward strand.
GAGTGTAATCTAGTTTGAAATTTCTCTTGTAATAGACTGTGGTGTGGTAAGCATTGGGGGGTCTGTATTATTAGTTTATACAAGAACGGGATTTCCTGTTGTATTCTTTTTAATTCCGTTTAAACTCGTTAGTAATGCTTTCCTCTTGACCTTTTCGATATAAACAAAAAAAAAGTTAATGTAACGACGCCATATTTTAAAAATCTATTGGCTGTTTTTGGTCAATCCGGGTTTCTGGGTGAAACATTACAATTTCGGCAACTACTGTTGAAAGTGGGCTATCCATTGGGGAACCTCGGATGTATCTATAATTTTGAAGACTAAAGGTGAAGGTGTTCATTTTTAGACAGATTTCTGTAAGTGTAGCAATCCTATAAATAGTATCCGGGTTTATATTAAGTGTGTGGTTGAAAAATCATGTATCCTATCTTTTATGAGGGAATGGTTTAAACTAAGGTATAAGGATGTAACATCATATGGACACATGGTTGAGCCCTACTCTGGTTGAAGTTCAGATATTTACTGTTTGAAGATCGGGGTACTGGAGATAGTGAAGCTATTACTGTTGTCTCTCAATAATGCAAAATAAACTTGGCTAGGAATCTAGCTAAAGGGGAGCTACGAATGAAAGTTGGTACGCTTTGATTGAACATAAAGGGATAGAAAGCTTGTGCGCTTTGTGAGTATAATCCATATATATAAGAATTACCAATCTAATCTAATGAAGTCTTTACTTCAAATATGGCAGGTAATGCTTATATATATGGATTACCCAGGGTGCACCAGCCCTCTATCCCTTTACGTTCAATCATACGGTACCAACTTTCATCCGTATCTCCCCTATAAAAAAAAAAGATGGCGTCGTTACATTGACGATATAAATATATATTGTATATGCAGAAAAGGTCAAGAGGAAAGCATACTAACTCCTGGGCTACACCAGTAGTAGTGATGCAAAAAAAAGGCATCACAATTTATGTACCTCCCCTTTAAGCACATCCCTGCCAAATTCTAAGACTTAGCTCCTATGGACTTTTGTGTTTTTGGCTTTCTGAAAACTGCTCATAGATCTAAAAGACTGAAGACACTAGATGGTTTCTGGAAAGTCGATAAGGATAGTTGTGATGGTCTTGATCAAAATATCCTAAGACGAACCTTAATTCCTGAAAACATCGATACAGGGCTGTTGATAAACGTTAAGGCTTACATTTAGAAAATAGTTAGTTGTACAAACATTTGTGAATCATTTTCAATAAAACACTGAATTCGTTCTTTTAAAAATTGAAGACCATCTGTATTTGGTGCCTCTTTCATTTTTATTGTAAACCATGTTATACTTATTTGGTCCCGCTTTCATTTTTCTTTATACTTTGTTATACTAATATGTGCCGCTTTCATCTGTGTGTATACATTGTTATACTTACTTGGTGCCTCTTCTATTTATAGATTTTTACTATTTGAGTGCTTTCTTTCTCCCTTTTAGATCAAGTCCCTCACCGTTGTTTGGGGTCTGTTAATAATTTTATGTCTTTTCCAATTCATGTATTCAAATAGTTTTAGCTTCTTTTTGCCCCCCTCCCACACACACATGTCTCTGTATTTTGCCTCTTTCATTCTAAGTATTCAAATTCAAGATATATTTGATACCTCTGTCTTATTATCATTTTTAATTCATTTTTTAATATTATATTTTTTCTTATAAGAGATTCATTTTCTTTCATGTATTTTATAAGAAGCGTGATATAAGTTGAGATTTAAACTCTATAATTAACTATTTTATTTTAAAAATATACTCCGGAAAATCGTATATCTCGATCTATATAAATCCTTATATCCGATATATATTCGAGAGTAATCAAATTTTGCATCAAAATACTTTTTAAATTCTATATTTGAATTTCAATTCGTCATACATCTTCTAGGTACAAAGTTATTTCCAAAGATTTGGAGGAGCTCGTGCACGTGCGCTTGTTGTCCATAAATATAAATAAATATATATTTAGATAGATAGATGAGAGTGGGAATGAGTAGAATGGGAATTCTCAGCGAGCATATCTAGAACGATCTGAGTTATTGATGTTTATATAACCTTTATAAGTATATTGTCATATATCATCATGTTTTATCCAGAAGGATGCAAAATGACAGAATATTGTAAAGAATATTATATAAAATATATATATGTGATATGATATGATCCTGTCGACTTTCAATGTGGCATTATAGTGATAATAATGTGGTGAGTGAGAAATTAGGAAACAACAAGTTTGGAAGATGGAACCTGGAAGCCATCCGAGAGAGAGGGAGGTAGCGAGAGGGTTGTCCGCTGAACGACTGTTTTTTCCCTGTGTACACAACCGGGGGCTAACCAGGATAGTCGCCAGGTGGTGACGGCCCCCCCCCCCCTCAGGAATGTGGCCAAAAATGGTCGTAAGATAGTTGTCTAAAGTGTCTCGCTTTAGCTGCCCAGCTCTCTCTCGTTGGCTGTTGGTTTGTTTTATTAATCCTGGAAGAGCATATATTATGACATATATAAATAAAATTAAAAATCCACCCCTACCGAGATTCCAATCTGGAAAGCAGTAATACAAGCTTAACATGCTTACAGGAGGGACCAGGAGTAGGCATGTTATCCTAGTAACTCTCATGGGATGTAGTGCTATTTATCTCTCCTCAACCATCCATTCCAGTCATATGATGAGATTATAGGGTCTATTTCTATGGCAATATTTCAAATTGAGACACGACACACATTATATCTGTGAATAGATTAACAAATTCACCGAAAAGAAATACCTGATTTACCGTGTTGATAGAATTGATTGAACGAGGTAATAAAATCATAAAGTGTACGAGTAGTTATGACATTTTTGTGCAGCGAAATAACTTCACCAAATATCAACATTTATGTTATATCAATTACTAGCGGATGTACCCGGCTTCGCCCGGGTTTTACCCGAGTGAAGGTTTGTCTAACGAACATTTGTTAAAAGAATTCTCTATAAACTTATAAAAAAAATAAAAGATATATTTTGATAATTTGAAACTCGTAAATTTGAATCTCTCGATAAAGTGAACATTTTTTCCCGGTCCTTTGAAAAATACTCGATGAGTTGAATAAAATCAATATTAATTGCTTCCCTCGGTATTTGGAAGTTAAAGGAATAGTATCTTGCCTTGGAATTGTATCATAATTCTTGTCTCAAATAAATTGCCGTGTCATCCTGAATTTTGTCTTTCCTAATTTTCTACATTACAAAATCATCATTTTATCTATTCTCCTAATATATATGCTGTAGATAAATGATAAAACTAACTACAACTTGTTCGCAATTAATAGGTAGAAAATCTTACTTTTGATTAATAATCTTTAAGATAATAAACTTAGTGATAATAAAACTTATAGATAAAAAAACTTGTTATCATCGTCGCAATGGGGGCGCTGCTTGCGAGTTAAATATACAAATCGGCATATAACCCTAAGGATATTCAAGATATTCAAGAAATTATTTTTCAAAAACCTTCCCGGGGATATACGAAATGTGTTCAAAAGGTATCGCGACTTTTGAATTTTCGCGGGTTACGTATATTCGAATTTCGATCTTTTTGTGGCTTTATGTTGGTACTCATGTCTCTCACTTATGCCGACACGCTCGGCCATTTTGAATCTTCACTTAATTGTTGACAGCTGCTTTGATTGCAGGTGTTTTGGATCGTCTTCGATTTTTACCTATTAAAAAAAATGGATCAAAGAACCTGTATCAAATTTTGTGTGAAAAACGAAATTAAGTGCGCGGATGCATTCCGAATGTTGACTGTGGCATACGGAGAAGCTACCTTGGACCGAAGCAACGTTTATCGGTGGTACAAAATGTTCTCAGAAGGCCGAGAAGATGTGAACGACGAAGAGCGTGCCGGACGCCCGAGCACTTGAACAACAGACGAAAAAATTAATGAAGTGGAGAAAATGATATTGGCCAATCGTCGAATCACCGTTAGAGAAGTTGCTGAGGACCTAAACATATCGATTGGCTCGTGCCATTCGATTTTTATCAATGATTTGGGCATGAAACGGGTCGCCGCGAAATTCGTACCAAAATTGCTCAATTGCGACCAAAAACAGCATCGCATGAACATTGCTAATGAGATGTTGGTCTCTGTCCGCGACGACCCAAATTTGCTCCAGAGGGTCATAACTGGTGACGAAGCGTGGGTTTATGGTTATGACGTGGAAACCAAAGCTCAATCATCTCAATGGAAGCTGCCGCACGAACCAAGACCGAAAAAAGCGCGCCAAGTTCGGTTGAATGTGAAAGTTTTGCTGACAGTTTTCTTCGATTTCAGGGGCGTGGTGCATCATGAGTTCTTGTCACATGGTAGAACGGTAAATAAGGAATATTACCTGCAAGTTATGCGCAATTTGCGCGAAACAATCCGCCAGAAACGCCCGGATTTGTGGAAGAAAAAAATTGGCTTTTGCACCACGATAACGCCCCTGCTCACACATCGTTGCTTGTGCGCGACTTTTTGGCCAAAAACAACACACTAATGATGCCGCAGCCACCGTATTCCTCAGATCTGGCCCCCTGTGACTTTTTCTTGTTTCCTAAACTGAAGAGGCCCATGAAAGGACGACGTTACGCTACGCTTGACGAGATAAAGACGGCATCGAAGGAGGAGATGAAAAATATTTTTTTTTTAAATGATTTTTTGAAGTGCTTCGAAGATTGGAAAAACCGTTGGCACAAGTGTATAATATCTCATGGGTATTACTTTGAAGGGGACAAAATAGGTATTCATGAATAAATAAATAAATTTTGAAAAAACACAAAAGTCGCGACACTTTTTGAACACGCCTCGTACCTAATAATATCCCAAAATTTCACGGCGATTGGATGTATGGTTTTTGAATCTATAGAGTACAAACATACAGACAGACATTCAATTATATATATATATATATAGATAATCTAAAATTAGTAACCTAACCTATATGGCAGTAAACGTACAACCTATTGTAATTATTTCATTTATATCCAGGAGATTTAAATCAATTGACATGAAATAGGAGAATTTCACGACTTAAAAGCAAACTTTTGCCTTTGTTAATATTGTCAATATCTCGTTTAAATGGAAGTATTCTTGTCTTCTCAGTATTTTTTTAAATTTGAGAATTGTCTATGAATTTCATTCTCTGTGATTTACTCTCATACCTTACTTCACATACCCTCCCTCCAGTAATACCGTTAGCCAACCATAGTTGGACGAGATGTGAAACATGCTGGTTTTCTTGCTCTCAATCGTTTTTTAAATCCCTCCTCCTTTATTGGATGGACATCTTCGTTACTTAGTCTGCCAATCCATGGGATTCTCATCTTTCGGCGCGAGCTCTATAGTTAGCGCTTTTTATTAAATAAATAGACGAACACCTGCTGGAAAGTCATTACGATAAGCTAAGCTCTCTCCAGTATTAGTGTATTACTTGTTTTTACTTCGTCAAAACATTATATAATACTTATCTATTTTAAATCTCTTGGCAAAAGATTTTCATCGGGCTTTTCTATTACCATTTTTTTCATCTCCTTTGTCACCTCTCTGGACGAAGGTATTACAGACTTGAGGAAGGTGAGGTTCCCAGGTTGTCACGCCCGGAGCAGCTGACGTTGTGAAAGACGAGGAAGTCGGAGATCTAGCTGGAGGGAACACGGCCGCCATCTGGAGACGATGAATCATTCCTAGGCTATGTTCATCTTCATGTTACGACTCTTTCATCATCCAAAATAATGATGATAATTTCCATCTGGTTTCCCAAACAACGTTTCGATAACTAGGAAAAAACTGAAGCTAATCAGCTACATCCTTTTATTCAGACACATAGTCTAATAATGGTTTCATCGTGATATTGTTTTTTTTTTTTCAGAACAGATAAGTCATATGAAGATACACTAGTGGTCTTTTTTGTGTGTGTGTGTTTCAAAATAAATTAAAATTAATAAATAGGTTAATTTTTTGCCTGATATATTAATTTAAATCACCTTCAAAGCTATCCCTTTCTCCACTTTTGGATTTAAAACATCCGAACTAAGAAATTAAAGGAAGTCTTTTTAAGAGTAAAAAAAAAATGTTTTCGAATGAAAGTAGATGAAGAATCAGCAGATAAAGGGCATGCCTATATACACTCATAATCTTAATTTAATTTACAACTTTGTATAAGATAGAGGGAAACTATATACATTTTTATTATAAGGCGATAACGTGCCATCTATATATAAGAAATGGAAGCATTAAAGCACGAATGTTTCTTTTTAAATATAAAAAAAACTTCTACTGTCCTTACTGCGATTAAAAATATTGGGAGGGCTTGGCTCATCAATGGTGAACCCTCCCAGCGGTTTCGCCAATTTAATCTACCAGGCCGCTTCTTAGAGCTCTAATATTGTATTGAACGATTCTGCTTATATATGATGCAATGAAGGGTGGAACCTTAGAAATGGTTTTCAAGCAAAATTATGGACATAAGCTTTTAGGACAGTAGAATTACATATAAATATTTGCATCGAGCAAGGCTCTTCCGCTCTTTCATTGCAATAGAAGTTTGTTTTATATTTAAAAAGAAACATTCGTGCTTTAATGCTTCCATTTCTTATACATTTTAATACAAATCTCTGGATATATGATTGACATGAATAATATTCCTTTAAATTTCTCTAGCCTGTATAGTTCTGTGGATAACATTAGGTAATGAGACGTAGAAATTGGTGTATGTATTGCCAGTATTGGACTGTTGGTCTTTACGCTTTTGGTAGAGCAGCAGAGGACAATACAGTTGAAGCCAGTTTATAACAAAAGGGTGTCTCAGGAGGATTCCAAGCAGATATGTATTGATTTCGACTAGAATGGTGGTTAAGTATGAATACAGTACACACAATGTTCTTTTTTCTTATTATCGAGTCGGAATTTAAGATTCAGTTTAGATCGATCATTTTTGAGTAATATCGGAACTTAACCAAAATTGAATTAACAAACTCAATTTGGTTAAATTAAATAAAATAGAGAAAATCGCCTAAATTGGCGCAGTACCAATAGAAAATAAGGTGAATATCTAAAATTATATCTCTAGTTTTTACATGTAAGATTGGATTACTGACAGATTAAACTTTAAAGCGTTCATAGTTCGGCCACAGAAGTGGTCACTCATTGGTATATCATTTTGAAAAATAGAGATAAATATAGGTATACACAATCCTGTTGGTGAGACATAGCAACCACTGAGTGTTTCTTGATATATTGGTATATTATAATTCCCTAAAATGACTAAAAGCAAAGTTTTAGGGGAAGAATTTTTTTAATGTGGCAATCTTATCTACACAAGCTCTCGAACATTTCTGCTTTTTACCAGCAGCAGTGTAAAGATAGTGAAGCCTCGATATAAGGGATAATCTATATATATAATTGCCTTATTCTGTCTGAAGCTCACTAATAGAATGCGCGCCCATTGGCTGCCGGCGACCACGTGTCCTCCCTGCCCCCCTCTAGACAACCCTGTTATCAGCAGTGTGTTACATCCACCTGTCTATACAGACCACCCTGCCTATAGCGGTCACTTTAGGCAACCCTGTAATCAGCAGTGTGTTACATCCACCTGTCTATACAGACCACCCTGTCTATAGCGACCACTCTAGACAACCCTGTTATCAGCTGTGATACATCCACCTGTCTATACAGACCACCCTGTTTATAGCGGCCATTCTAGATAACCCTGTTATCAGCTGTGTGATACATACACCTGTCTATAGCGGCCACTCTAGACAACCCTGTTATCAGCTGTGTGATACATCCACCTGTCTATACAGACCACCCTGTCTATAGCGGTCACTTTAGGCAACCCTGTTATCATCAGTGTGTTACATTCACCTGTCTATACAGACCACCCTGTCTATAGCGGTCACTTTAGGCAACCCTGTTATCAGCAGTGTGATACACACACCTGTCTATACAGACCACCCTGTCTATAGCGGCCACTCTAGACAACCCTGTTATCGGCTGTGTGATACATACACCTGTCTATACAGACCACCCTGTCTATAGCGACCACCCAAGACAACGTTTTTAAAATATATTCGCACTCGGGTAAAACCCGGGCGTTGCCCGGGCCATTCGTCTAGTTAGTTATAATTCTAAGGCCTTAAATTTTAATTTCTAATGTTTTAACCCTGGTTATAAAACATCAAATCTTGGTCCCAAGTGATGTGGTTATAGCGATGTGGTTGACATAATCTTTGCAGCTGTTGAAGATAAGAAATGCTCGAAACCGTGCACCTAAAGGGATGTCCTGTTAAAAAAACTTTCACTCAACTATCCTAAAATATTATACCGTACATATCAAAACCTGAGGAAATATATTTTTTTGAGAACTCTTTTTTTTTCTGTTATATGCAGGCATTGATAGTCACACATAGTTGGAGCTACAAAAACCTCCATAATTTCTCTAGAAAAATCCTATTGTTAGCCGGTGTAGTGAAGTGGAGAAAATTAGTCAGCTTGACAGGTGGACGGACGACAGTTTCTTCCGGTCGTGCATGGGGTTCACTGGGTCGTGGGGACTTGTCTCCCATATAAATCAATGTTCCGTAAATAAATGTATCTTCAATAATATAGTTGGTAGGCAATATTCCAACATTCAACTGAATCAACAGTGACGGATATTTACCAATAATTTTCTTCATTAGAGATTTCATAGAATAACTCCTTTCTTCTTTGCCCAAAAATCGATACAAGGTAAAACAAAATAAAACAGATTTAATGAAATTTAAGTTTAAACTACATTCATGGACACAAAAAACTTAAAGAAATAGAAAGAATTTGATATCGCTGGTCTTTTTTTCTTTTTTTTTTTTTTAAGGAAACAGGAGCAATTTTGTTTACACTTGGCTATCTCGTGTGCCTTCATTGAAGGTCATTGTGTATTAAATATCTTTCAGAGAATATTTTCTGAATCCCGATGTACATGCTATGAGAAACAACTTCCTTAAGTTTTGTCTATGGGTGTGAATTAAAAGAAAAGCTAAATTAAACTATAAGCCCAAAATATTGAACTAATAAATCAGGTTTAATATATTTCACCTCGTTTCATCTTCTATGATTTTTGGTTTGAAGAAAGGGGTTCTTTCCTGAAATTTCGAGGGGTTTTATTTAAGAAAATTATTTAAATATAACATATCTACTGATGTGGTTTAAACCGTTAAGAGATGATGATCTAGTAATAATTATTAATATAAAGTGGGAAGAAGGTTGTTTGTTCAACCTATCCGGATGAAGCTTTACCACAATATTGGGTCGGGTATGAGTCACTATAGTCCCGACAAAGAAATATTTTATTAGAATTATGATAATATTTTTTATCAGAAAAAAATCCTATCAGCACTACACTGCCAATAAAACTATTACTACCAATTAATAATGATAATAAATCTATACATATTAATATTGAATTAATATTTACTCAAAGAGAAACCAGGCGAAACCGGGTCAATTTTCGCCTAGTATATTCTAAAAGAATGAACATCATATTTTTTAGAGTCAAAAATGGTACAAAACTATACTTATTATTAATATAACTATTACTTATTAATTAAACTCGAAAACATTTCAAAGCTACTTTTAAAATATATATTACAGTTTCTCTACTGCGATAAGAAAATATAAAGGAAGAAACAGTCTGATTAGTCAAAACTATTATAGACGCGTATGATTCTTTTGAAAATAAGACAATTTCTACTGCCCTTACTGCAATGGAAAAATTAATGGGAGGGTCTGGCTCATCAGTGGTGAACCCTCCCAGCGGTTTCGCTCTCCCAATAATTTTTTCATTGCAGTAAGGGCAGTAGAAATTGTTTTATTTTTAAAATAATCATACGCATCTATAATAATTTCGAATTTTCATAATAGATGGCGCGATAATGCATCAGTCTGATTAATGCTAATATTTTCCATTGTTTTCGCCATTTAAAAAAAAAAAAAATTTTCCGGAATTTTAGGGAAATTATTAGTAAAGAGAAATTATGCGCTATATAAATGATTATTTCTAAAAGAATAGCTTACGCAATTGAATTATAATGGATTGGCCCAATAAATAAACAGCTTGATATCTATATAAATAATTTTTATAATGGTATATACTATCTCCTGTAAAGTTAAATCAACGCTTAGTTAATGTTTATTCCTATATATAGCGTTTTGCCATCTAAAATGGAACCTAAGGTCTCATAACCATCTACTTATATTGAATGTAATAATAATAGAATTACAATAATATATTAACATTTAATTAAAAAAGCATATATTAGATCAAAATATCATTTATTTTACCAATCTTTCATGATAAAGGTTGGCGTTCAGCCAACTGAAATATTGGTAAAATAAATGATTATTTGTTCCAATATATGCCTTTTCAATTAAATATTTATTTGTGGATTGCTCTATTTTCAAAACAATATTAATATTGGTTAAAATAATATTCGTTGTGCAACATCCAGTCGGGCAGAACCCGGGAGCTGAGGTTTATTCATATCTAGTAGTTTATAAAAGATGTAGATTCAGATTCCATATGCATTCGAGTTCACTCTCGTAGAAACCTCTCAACACATGAATATGATAACTGCTTATAAATTGGATTTAAAATATATTTTTTTTTATTGTCCCAATATTCCGAGGGTCAAGTCGCCTCTCTTTTTCAAGGTTGTTTGTGATTTAAGCTGAACTGTAAATTCTATATATAGTTTTTACATTTATTTTTATTAAAAGCGTTTATATATTAACTTGCTTCCATGTCTCTGTCCACAAATCTTGTAATCAATTTTTAAAATATTTCTAGAGAACGTAGATATCTGAAATTTTGTACACTTTTTAGAAACTGATGTCAGTGAGAGTTGACAAATTTTCAGCCTTCTGGGTTGTTAGGTTGGCCGAGAACGGATGAATTTCTATTTTATTTTCAAATTTTGTAAGTTAATTTTATTGTGAATCTCTCTTCTCTCCAGACAACACATAATTATCTGTCCAAATAACAGATTTTCAGACTTCTGGGTGATCGAGTGGTCGGGAATGAACCAGTTTCTAAATTTATTTTTCGTGTTGCACACGATGTCAACACGGAAACTGTTGGGAGTTGCGAATTGATTTTTTCAAAGATTGTATAAGACCTAAAATAAATTAGAAATCCGAATATTCTGATTCCTTTCTAAACCTTCTTGGAATTATAGGCAAACAACTTCCAAAAGTCAATAAATATATTTATTTATCTGTTATAATTCGAAATATTGTTAAAATAATCCTTATATCTATAAAAATGAAATCCAAAATCGATGTTTGTTATCGCGTTGCGCAAAATCTACAGAATCAGTCATTATGAAATTTCGCATGTAGGTAGCTGTACATTTCATTTAACATATAGGCTATTCAAAAAAACTAAAAAGGTTAATGTGCTTTTTTAAAATATAAAACCAAAAAGCGTTAGTTTCAGCCTTTTACCGCTTGGGCGCAGCACTGGTCGCGACGATAAATGAATTTAATTGGTTAATAATTTACACGTGGTTTGTTTACAGGATGAATGTTAGTTTGTTTACACGATGAATGTTTTTAAAAGGTAAGATTATTTAATCGCCGTGAAGCTTTAGGAGGTTATTTACTATACTACTGGGAAGGTTTCTGGTTTGAATTTGATTTGAAATAAATATTCTTTGCAATTTTATTTGCAAATTTTCTACTTTCACTCGCAAGCAGCGCCTCTTGCGGTATCTGGTGAAATTATATTTATAAATTGTAACAATGCTTAAAATGTTTTCCAAGTATAATAAATTTAATTTGAGAATTTAGTAATATAATATTCCGATGAGGTAAAAAAACTTGGCATTTCAATATTAATATATATTTAAAGAAAATATTGTAACGTTTTTGCGTTAAATGTTAAAATGTAATGTTGAAATATATTTTTACATTGTTAATTTTTTGTTGTTGTTTTATGAAAATGAAGATGCAAATTACATTGTTGTTGTTGTTTATTATATTTTGTTTATATAAAAAAATTTACATTGTATGTGATGATGATAACAAAAATGAATTTTTAAATTAATATCTATAATGCATTGTGAAAAAAAAAATAATTATCAAATTCACAAAAGTGACAATATCTTATTTAAAACTAGACGGGTGACCCGGGCTTCGTCCCGAAATTGACCCGTGTGCATATCTACCCGAGTGATAAATACTTAGATAAGATTTTTTAAACAATTGTTTGTTATTAGCATTATCTATTTGTTTGCATCAGCATAATTTAATCTAATCTTTGATAGAGGGCGCTGTTCGTGAGCAAAGTAGAATAATTTGAATGTAACAACAAACAACAATAGCCTTTATTGGGCACACGTGCCATACAGGATTCTCTCTGTAGGACAAAATAAATAAATAACAGATTAGCATCGTAGTTATATACAAGTATTGGGTATTGGCCTCGACCAATTATCGAGTTGGATCCGGTGTCTGTGCTAAATATTTTGATTGAGCTGATTTCCAGTATTTATAAAAAGCGAATGCAAAGGGTCTGGATTTTACGACTTTTGCCATTAAAACATAAGGCGAATTGCTATTATAGCCGGTCTCTTGACGAATAATTTATCTTTCTTCTTCCATTGCCGTACAGTAGAACATGTAGTATGGAAAATCGAGACTAAATTCACCGTTGCATAAGGTGCATTTTATGGTCTTAGTTTTCAATAGTGAAACATGATTAATTCTCTGTACTACAAAAAGGCTTCTTACTTGTACAATGATTCTCTTTAAGGTTAGGGGATATTGTCATTCAGATAGCATCCCATTGTAGGTGATGAATGAAAGTATTTATAGTGAGAGTAGAGTACTGATTTTCTTATTCTTACATAATCGAGCTGCAAGGACTGATCGGTTGCCGTTCTAATAATTAGGGGGATGTATCTTTGTAGAATATTGAAGTCTGTACATCCAACAAGCCATGAGAAGCCGGTGTTATTAAGTAGCTCTGTTATACTTTTTACCAGTCCGATATTCTGTTTTGAAGAAATTGAAATGTCCCACAAATGTGCCAAACATATTGAAGGTAGCCTGCTGCCGTCCATTTTCAGAATTCTAGTCCAGAATTTTAAAGTTAGTTTTTTCACTGTGATATCAAGAGAGTTTCTTCCTGTTTCAGCCTTCAAAATATAGCCCGGAGTATAGCTTGGAAGGCACAGAAAACGTCTGAGGAAGGTATCCTGGATTCTATCTAGGATTAAGGCTTGATCATGTGCCCAGATTGGAGCTGCATAGAGTAGGACTGTCAAGATCATAGAATCCAACAATCTCATACTGGCATGGAAGGATATTAATTTGAATGTATAGGTTTAATAATTGATATATATATTTTTTAAAATAGCCTATCGTCTTCCCCGTATTTTTTACCTATGTATGGAAATTTTGGTTTAAATTAGTGAACTACTGCGAATTTGTATACCGGGCATACAAACAAACAAACATACAAACATTGATTTTAATATGTATTTAAAATATAATAAATGTTTTCAAAAAAGTATGTGTTTCAAAAATATATTTAAACGCATATAACAATATTTATATTTATATACGTTTATAAATCAATATATAGGTGGATTGGATGTTTGCTAGAATCGTTTTAACAAATGTCTGTTAGGAAACTTTTACTCGGGTAAAAATCGGGCGAAGCCGGGAAACGCGCCATCTATACATATAAAATAAAAGGATTTTAAAAGCGCGAATGTCTCTTTCATAATAATACAAACTTCTACTGTCCTTACTGCAGTAAGGACAATAGAAGTTTGTATTATTATAAAAGAGACATTCGCGCTTTTTTAAAATCCTTTTATTATATATATATATATACTAGCGGACGTACCCGGCTTCGCCCGAGGTTTTACACGAGTAAAGGTTTGTCTAACGAACATTTGTTAAAACAATTCTCTATAAACTTATAAAAAAAAAAGATATATTTTGATAATTTGAAACTCGTAAATTTGAATCTCTCGATAAAGTGAACATTTTTTCCCGGTCCCTGTGTGCCGTGTCATCCTGAATTTTGTCTTTCATAATTTTCTATATTACAAAATCATCGTTTTATCTAGTGAACATATTTTCCCGGTCCCTTGAAAAATACTCGATAAGTTGAATAAAATCATGGTCGTGAATCTCTCGATAAAGTGATTATTTTTTCCCGGTCCCTGTGTGCCGTGTCATCCTGAATTTTGTCTTTCCTAATTTTCTACATTACAAAATCATCGTTTTATCTACATATTTTCCCGGTCCCTTTAAAAATACTCGATAAGTTGAATAGAATCATGGTCGTTTATGGAAGATGGACGTAGTTCCCGGAGGTCACCCGCCCCCCGCGTGCCAGGACCTCTTGATCCCTCTGATTGGTCGGTGGGAACTTGGACTGACCGGCCGGACGGGGGGCGGGGTGGGGGGCAGACCTAAGCCTATCTCCGTCGCAAGGTGGCGCTGCTTGCGAGTTAAAGATACAAATCTGCAAATAACTCTAAGGATATTAAAGATATTCAAGATATTATTTTTCGTAAACCTTTCCGGGGATATGCCTAATAATATCCCAAATTTTCACGGCGATTGGGTCTATGGTTTTTGAATCCATAGAGGACACACACACACACACACACACACACACAGACAGACATTCAATTTTATATATATATATATATGTTTGTCGCTATGCACGCCCTCAATATGTAACTAATCTCGCTGGAATTCGAACAGGATAGATAGTTAAATCTGGAAGAGTTTTTTGTCGCACTTTAACCAAGAAAAATTATAATTAACCATGTACTGAGCAACAATATATTTTTAGTCAGAAATGATAATGTCAATATTGCTGTATCATGCTTGATTGACATAAACAAAATTCTTTAGGGGAATATTCACTAAAGCAGTTCACGGGTGGAGCCAGATAATAATTTTTAGTTGCAGGAACAAAGTTCTACCAGCGAAACATTCACTCGAGCAGAAAACACACGAAGCCAGGTCATATATATATATAAAATATCGTTTCTCGGCCTTTTATCTAAGATCATGTTGTATATCTCTAGATATTTTTATTTATATTTATCTTTTTAAAATATCTATTCAGTAGAGAGAGTGATTTGTTTGTTCGAAAACTATATTTTATATCCTTCCTTCCTTTCCTTTTATTTTTAAATCTATAAAAATGAAATCCAAAATCGATGTTTGTTTTCGAGTTGAGCAAAATCTACAGAATCAATCATTATGAAATTTCGCATGTAGGTAGCTAAAGATTTCGTTTAACATATAGGCTATTAAAAAAACTAAAAAGGTTAATGTGCTTTCTTAAAAAAATGTAAAACCAAAAAGCGTTAGTTCCAGCCTTTTACCGCTTGGCGCTGCACTGGTCGCGATGATAAATGAATTTGATTAGTTAATAATTTTACACGTAGTTTGTTTACACGATGAATGTTTTTAAAAGGGTAAGATTATCCAATCGCCTTTAAACTTTAGGAAGTTATTCACTATTCTACAGGGAAAGATTTTGGTTTGAATTTGATTTGAAATAAATATTTTTTGCAATTTTATTTGCAAATTTCTACTTTGACTCGCAAGCAGCGCCTCTCGCGGTTTCTGGTGAAATTAAATTTATAAATTGTAAAAATGCTAAAATGTGTTCCAAGTATAATAAATTCAATATTTAATTGGAGGATTTAGTAATATAATATTTCAATGACGTTTTAAAAAAAACTTGGCATTTCAATATTAATATATATTTAAAGAAAATATCTTATTTAACATTTAATAAATGTTTTCAAAAATATTGTGATTCAAAAATATATTTAAACGCATATAACAATATTTATACACGTTTATAAATCTATATATAGATAGATTGGATGTTTTCTAGAATCGTTTTTACAAATGTTCGTTTGCGGCATGATACTACTTCTTCAACTTCAAATTACCGAGTGGACCAATTAATATTGATTTTATTCAAATTATCGAGTATTTTTCAAGGGAGCGGGAAAAAATTTCGAATTATCGAGAGTATAGACAAGTATCGATTCAGTAGGGATTGGATGTTTGCTAGAATCGTTTTAACAAATGGTCGTTAGGCAAACTTATACTCGGGTAAAAACCGGGCGCGAAGCCGGGAACATATATATATTTATATGTTTGTCGGCTATGCACGCCCTCAATATGTAAATAATCTTGCTGAAATTTGAACAGGACAAAGTTAAATCTGGAAGAGTTTTTTGTCGCACTTTTAACCAAGAAAAATTATAATTAACCAAGTACTGAACAACAATTTTTTTTTAGTCAGAAATGATGATGACAATATTGCTGTATCAGGCTTAATTGACATAAACAAAATCCTTTAGGGGAATATTTACTAAAACAGACCACGGCCAAAGCCAGATAATAAATATTAGTAGGCAGAAACAAAATTCTACCAGCGAAACATTCACTCGAGCAGAAGACACACGAAGCCAGCTCATCTCTATATATAAAATATCGTTTCTCGGCCTTTTGGCTAAGATCATGCAGTATATCTCTAGATATTTTTATTTATATATATCTTTTTAAAATATATTCAGTAGAGAGAATGGATATGTTTGCTCGAAAAATATATTTTATATATTATATAAATATATAATGTAACGAATATTATTATCATTATTATCATAATATTCTGTGTGTTCCGGAATATTATTATCATTATTATCATAATATTCTGTGTGTTACGGAATCTTATTATCAATAATATTCATTAGGCAAACTTTCACTCGGATAAAACCCGGGCGAAGCCGGGTACACATCCGCTAGTATATATATATATATGCAATGAAGGCGGTCATCATACTTATATAATTTAATATAGATTGCCCTATCTTCAAAATGATTACAACTTATGTGTAAACACAGCGTTTTAGAAATCATCAAGAAATTAGCTCTTTACTAATATTTTATTTGAAATTACCAATTCTCTGATGTTGAAAATTTAACAACATTCCAGAAAGAGTAATGATTTTTCTTTTAAAAAAATAGAGATCACTCGAGAAGACACGGTTGTTTACAATAGGCCATTATCTTGGAGAGGTTAAAATGCAGATAATTGTGTTTGTATAAAAAATATCAGATATGAAATGTGGTTCTTGAATGGAACTATTGTCTTTTTGAAATATTGAGGGGTGTTAATAATTTATACCCTTAATAAGCGCTATGAAGTAATTGCAAACAATTTGGGAGAATTTCAGGGAGTCAGAGCGGCTGAAAAAGAATGGTCCATTGTGGATCTCTTGGCCTTTATTGTATACCGAGCCTATATCACTTAAATATCACAATTTAAAATAAGGAAATATTTCATTCATAAATTTGGAAAAGAAATTGACAGAAGATAAATTTTAATAACATATTTGACCGAAGAAATTAATTATCAAAATACTTTGCTTTTGGCGTGTCTTGCCTATAGAAAAAAAAAGTATCACTATCATTGAAGAGGTGTTTTGTTGCATCATGATTAATGCTCGTATTTCTTAAATTATTTGTAATATTATTTTTAATATATTTAAAATTTAAATTATATATTTTTATTTTTTATAAAACAGATTATTACTATAAAATATTATGTAATATAAAACATTTGAATTTTGATACACTGAATACACCACCTGCTTTAAACTTTGATGTGATAAATAAAGAGATATTCTAGGTGCTACCTAAAAATATAGTTGTCTTATTATTGATTGATTTAACCTTGTAGGATGGTTGAGACACGTTCTGGAAATATGCAAGACGCGTCTAAGGAGAGAATCAAGACTAAAGAATCTGCCAAACCGCAGCCTGGTGCAACAATTGGTCGAGATGCAAGTGCCGACCCAGTTGTCTTGAACCCCAACATAGACATCCCCAAGTATGATGGAACAGAAGATCCTCGCCCATGGTTTGAGTCCCTTGAAGAAATTGGCTTCCTGTACCATTGGGCAGAATATATTATTTCTCGCTATGCAGCCATGAATATGATTGGTAGCGCCAAAACCTGGCTGGACCTACACAAGATAAGTTTCACAAGCTGGGAAAAATTCAAGAGCCGCCTAATTCAGGATTTTGCCTCAGACGCCAACAAAGAAGAATAAATGAAGACGAGGCTAAACAGAATGCAACAGTGGAATGAACCTGCAATCAGGTTTGCAGAGGATATCCTTGTACTGTGCAACAAGGTGGGTGGGGGGGGTCAGGGGTGCAAATGGAAGAAGAGACTAAAATAAATTGGATTAACGGAGGGTTAAAGAAAGAATACTCTTTTGCCCTCTACCTAAACCCTCCTAAGAATACCAAATAACTTCTAATATTGTGTAAAAATATGGATTTGTTTGAAAAAATTATCAATAACGTGTAGAAAAGACAAAGGCTCTACATAATGTACCACGCTCTCCTCGCCCTCATCATCAAGAGCAATGAAAGAACGCTCCGTCGTTCAGAAGACCATACCAGAACAGCTCCAAGCCCCAGGTTCCTGCTCCCAGACAATACCAGTCCAACTCCTCGCCCCAGGTCTCTGCCGCTAGACGACCTGCCGATGCAAATCCAAGTTTCACGCAGAAACAGACCCACCAAAATAAAGTCTACAAAAAGAGTCCAGTTACAAACAAAAGCAGGATGGAGGACGGAAGACCTTTATGCTTTAAGTGCAATAGGCCAGGACACATTGCGCGTTATTGTAGGGTCAAGTTTGTGAAAATCCTAGAATAGGACTCCTCAGTTTCCAAAGACAGAGTCAAGAAAATTTCCAAATGAACGAAAGAAAATATTATACACGGCCTCGCTTCTATGCGGATGTTTGTAATGACACACGAACGAATATTCCTACACGGAATAGATATTCCGTGTTGGAAGATTTAAACTAAGTGTCGTGCCTGATTCCTTCAATCAAAGCAAGTCGACCATAAATGGAAATAGAAAGTTGGACCCTAGGTACAAAATTAATATTAATGTGGACAAGATAGATTTATGCGAATATTTGATTGACACAGGCGCTGATCTTCCAGTGGTCGACCTAAGAACAGCACTTTTTGCAGGCCGTGACATAAATAGTCTCACTAAAATGTGTTCTGGACCCGATGGAAAAAAAAAGATATGGTAGGTAGCATTATTTTAGATTTAAAAATTGATGACACTGAATTATCCCACGAATTTGTAGTAATAGACACACATCTATGAACTCATATTATTGGACGAGATTTCCTTTAAAAAATGAATGCTAAAATTGATTGTAAACGAGAAACAATAAAATATGATTTGACGAATAATCATGACAAAAGCAATTATAATCTAAAAAAATAAAGAGCACTACAGATACCGTTATACCTGTTAGAAATGTGAAATTTATAGAGTCGCTGTTTCCATCCCAAGTCGACCTTGACACGTGTACAGTGCGGCGGCGCCACCTGATACCATGTGACGTCACTACCTACCCCTTCCTGCCTGCTGCTAGCTGTTTACAACTGTCATTCTATCTCTCTTTTGATTTTCTCTAAACTTGTATAACCAATAAATCAATTGGCACTCTGCTTTAACGAGTGATTCGTTAATATTTCCAATAGGTTATGGGTCCTGACTACGACCCAAATTTGAAGAAGCAAACCTAAAGTGAAACTGCTAAGCCTAACTCGTGCTAAATATGACGCACCTTGAGAATCAAGTCCGCCAGTTCAAAGGCGAAAACTTCTCCCTTTGGAAATTTCAGTTCCGACTACTATTAGAGCAAAATCAACTTTTGGATATCGTGGACGGCAAAGAAATCAAACCAGAGGTAAGTGACGCTACCTCTGCTATATAGGATGCATGGCACGCCAAAGATATCAAAGCCCGAATGCTTATATCACAGGCACTTGAATTAAGATTTCTAGAACCTTTGATGTCCTGTAAAACTGCCGCTCAAATGTGGACAAGGCTCATGTCCATCCACGAACAGAGATCAGAGATCGCAATTGGCATGTTATGGCAACAATTTTTTGACGCCCGAATGTCGTCATCAGAGGATGTCAGCAGCTATATCGCCAAGATTGAAAATCTTAGTGCAAGAATTCAGGATGCAGGAGGAACGATTACAGATGACCAGAAAGTGGCAAAGATAATAAACTCTCTTCCTTCGAGCATGCGGTATTTCATCCCAGCATGGGAGTCTCAAGCACCGATTACGCAGACTCTAGAGAACTTATCAGCACGTCTTCTGATTGAAGAATGTAAAAACCAGCAGGCCGATTCCTCGCAAGGTACAGCATTCTACCAACAGACTAAACCAAGAATCAAAGAAGACAACATAAAGAAGACTGATTAAGGAAAGATATCAGAACTAAAGAAAAAGACTGAATGCCATTATTGTCACAAGATTGGTCATTGGTCACGGGAATGTCGGAAACGGATTGCCGACCAGCAGAAGAAAAACGAGAAGCGGAAGAACCAAGCAGGAGATTGTGATCACAAAGGTTTCAACGCTGATACCATCCTAAAGTGGAATGATTGCGACATATGGTGGGCAGATAGCGGAGCTAGCTGCAGCATGACCTTCCGACGTGAATGGTTCAAGTCCTTCACTCCGATCCACAACGATCATAGAATATACCTTGGAGACAACACTTCCGTCCTTGCAGAAGGTACAGGTGACATTGAAATCCTTGCCATGGTGAATGGAGAATGGATTACAACATCAATCAGGAATGTGCTCTACTCTTCGAAGCTTAAGAAAAATTTGTTCAGCCTGGGAGTGTGCACTGAAAAGGGATACCGAGTAGACATCGACAAGGATGAGCTGCACATCTACTCAAAAAAAGATCTGAAAGCAGTTGGACAACGCCAAGATGGGCTCTACAAGATGATGTTCCGAGTTACTTCATCTTCACAAGGATTTTCTGCAAAGATCAACAACCTCCAACTGTGGCACGAAAGACTAGCACACATCTCACTCACCACTATTCGAGAAATGGCCAAGAAAGGATTGATCAACGGTTTGCAACCCGAGGACATAAAAGAAGACGATTTCTTCTGTCAAGGCTGCCAAGAAGGAAAAGCTCACAGAAAGCCTAGTCATTTGTCTGAAACAAAGGAGTACAATCCTGGTGAGTTCATTCTAAGTGATATCTGCGGCCCTATGCCAACACAATCAATAGGAGAATCACTTTATTTCATTTTATTCAAAGATTATTCCAGTGGCTTTCGCCATATAGATTTCATTAGACACAAATCCGATATTTTACACAAATTTGAAAACTTTGCTAGATTCAGTTATAATCAAACAGGCAATAAAATTAAAGTGATTAGAACCGATAATGCACTAGAATATACCAGTAAATATTTCACAAATACTTGCAGAAAGTTCGGAATAGTGCATGAATTGTCAGCTCCATATGTTCACAAACAGATAGGGCGCGTAGAACGAGACAATAGAACTATTGTCGAAGCAGCTCGATCGATGCTGTGCGCACGAAATCTTCCCGAAGAACTTTGGGCAGAAGCTTGCAATACTGCAACCTTCATTCTAAACCGAGCATTCACTAAACAAGCTCCCAATACCACACCCTATGAACTATTTTTCGGAAGAAAAGTTAGTTTATATAATCTAAAGATTTTCGGCTGTGAAGCATGGTTGCATACACCTAAAGAACGTAGAAGGAAATGGGATAAGAAATCACAAAAGATGATTTTCTTAGGGTACGATAAAACATGCACTAACTTTCGACTCTGGAACCCTTCTACTAGAAAGATTTCTAAATCTAAAGATGTTACTTTTGACGAGACAAAACTGCAACATTACGAACTAGAGGGAGAAAACCTAATCCCAATAAACATTGACCTTGATCCGCCGGCACCAACGACCGAAGATGAATCACCTACAGCGCTACGGTTTCCCACGCCGTCGGGATTCCACCCGATGATAACTCGATCTAAAAAGAAAGCAGATTCTTGTAACTACCATTTTGTCGATGAGCCTTCAACCTATAAAGATGCTATGGAAAGTCCAAATGCCGAAAAATGGTTGGATGCAATGAAAGAAGAAATAAAAGCGTTAGAGTCTAATAACACATGGTCACTCGAAACCCTACCAGACGGATATAAGCCAATAGGAAGTAAATGGGTTTATAAGCTAAAATCCCATCCCAACTCTACGGCACCTAAATTTAAGGCTAGACTTGTAGCTAAGGGTTACACACAAAGGAAGAACGTAGACTATTTCGACACCTTCAGTCCTGTTGTCAGATATGATTCACTTCGAGTGTTACTAGCAAACGCGGCATCAGAAAGAATGTTCTTAAAACAATTTGACGTAAAGACTGCATTTTTATATGGTGACCTAGACGAAGTCATATACCTTGACAACCCAGGACAGACACACTGGACAGCAATTAAAAATGTATTTCGCTACTTGAAAGCAACACCACAATTAGGAATATTGTACGCTAGCCATCAAGAGTTAACAGGTTACTCAGATAGCGATTATGCTAGGGGCATTGATTCAAGGAAAAGTACTACAGGTTACATCTTCATGTTAAACCATGGTGCTGTTTCATGGTCAAGCCAAAAGCAATCGACAGTTGCCCTCTCGACAACAAAAAGTGAATATATTGCTGCCTGTGCTGCTACTAAAGAAATGGTCTGGCTACGCAGACTTCTTAAGGATATCGGGATTAAGATGGACAGACCCACAGTACTCAACATGGATAATCAAGCAGCCATAAAGCTAGTGCAGAATCCCGAGTTCCATAAGAGAACGAAGCACATTGATGTACGATATCACTACATTCGTACTAAACAGGAAGATGGTGAGCTGATCACAAGATATGTCAGCACTCTTCAGCAGACGGCTGACCTCCTACCGAAACCTTTGGGACCGAAACACTTCAGGCGGCTCCTAGAAAACTTGAACGTTATAAATTTCAAGAGGGAGTGTTAGAAATGTGAAATTTATAGAGTCGCTGTTTTCATCCCAAGTCGACCTTGACACGTGTACAGTGCGGCGGCGCCACCTGATACCATGTGACGTCACTACCTACCCCTTCCTGCCTGCTGCTAGCTGTTTACAACTGTCATTCTATCTCTCTTTTGATTTTCTCTAAACTTGTATAACCAATAAATCAATTGGCACTCTGCTTTAACGAGTGATTCGTTAATATTTCCAATAATACCTGAACTATCTATTAAATTGATTAAAGCCTCAATAGAAGCAGAGGATGGCGAATATGTCATCGAAGAGAACAACAGAATGATTCAAACAAATGGTCTTCGATTGGCAAGAAGTTTGCATACTGTCACGGATAAGAAACCCCATATCTGGATAACGAACCCTTATCCTCGAACGTTAAAAATCATGAAACCAAACATTGACTTTTGGAAGTTTTCCTGCACAGGTAAATTTTATTGAGAACATAGAGAATCAGAATGAAAATGACGAAATACAATTTCAAATAAACAAAAAAATATTATTTAAAGAATAAGAAAGGGTAAAACAAATTTTGGTCAAGTATACTGATTTGTTCTCATCGAGGTTAGGCAGGACCAATTTGGCAAAACATCGGATTCATACAGAAGATGCAAAACCAATAAAGCACAAGCCTTACAGGGTAAGCGCTAAGGAACGAACCATTATAAAGGAACAAATATACGAGATGCTTGAAGAAGGAATAATTAGACCATCTTCAAGTCCTTGGTCCTTTCCCGTTATATTGGTCAAAAAGCGAGATGGCAAATACAGATTTTGTGTGGATTACAGGAAATTAAATGAAGTAACAGTATATATATATATATATATATATATTGCGTATGATATTGTTTTTTACAGCACAATACAACAATGTTGGCAAGTTTCTCTAGAGTGGAATGTCGAGGTGACGAATCCACTCCAGGGCCTCCTCTGTGCACCGGTGGATATCCCCAAGTGTTCCCTGGAAGAATCTTCGAGGACAGTCCCTTAGGATATGGTGCATTGTTTGTATTTGTCCACAGTCGCAGTTCTGGTCTGGACTCATGTTCCACTTATTTAGTAGGTAGTTGCATCTACCAGTAGAGGTCCTGATTCTATTGAGGGTTGACCAGGTCCTCCTAGGTAGGTTGTAGCCGGGAGGTTTGGTGTTAGGGTCCTCCACCAGGTCTTTGTTGGCGATGGCAAGATTGCTCCATCGGTTTCTCCACTCTTCTTTAAGATCTACATTTTCATCGGCCACCCATGCAGGATTCCTTGATATTAGTCGAGTTGGGGGAGGAATTTCGAGAACAGTGTTGATTGGAAGCTTAGTGTTAGCTTTAATTTTACTGAGAAGGTTGGAGGTAGATTTCTTTCTTCTGAGGTCAGGAGGTGCTATGTTAGAGAGATATGGGAGCCAGTCTATAGGGGTAGGTCTCATGTTTCCCGTTATTAATCTCATAGTTTGGTTAAGTTGAGCATCTATGCTGTCTGTATGGGAGCTTCTTTCCCACACAGGGGCGCAGTACTCCGCAACTGAGTATACTAAGGCGAGGGCAGTCGTGCGTAGAGTGTCAGCACCACAGCCCCACGTGGTGCCTGCCAACCTAGTCATGATATTATTCCTTGTTTTTAATTTATCTCTCGTTTTTTCAAGGTGTTGGCGAAAAGTGAGAGATCTATCAAGGGTTACTCCCAGATATTTGGGGCATGGATCATGGCTGAGTGGTTTGTTGCAGAATGTGAGTTTCAAGGGTCTATTGGCTTTATGGTTATTCAGATGGAATACTGATGAGACTGTCTTGGAAGGGTTGGGAATCAGGTGCCATTTTGAGAAGAAATTCTCCAATTTCTTTAGGTCTTCATTGAGTATCTGTTCCAGAGTTGAGAAAGATTGTTCTTGGTGAAGAAGAGCTATATCATCAGCATACAGAAATTTTTGAGAATTAGTAGCTGGGATATCAGCAGTGTAGACATTAAATAGTAAGGGAGCAAGAACTGACCCCTGTGGCAGTCCGTTATTTAGGGTGCGAGGTCTGCTTTTTTTGTTGTTGAGGTGTACTGTTATTTTCCTGTTGGTGAGAAAATTATTTATTAGTTTGATGATATTTTTACAGTTGATTATTTTGGATAGTTTGTATAATAATCCCTCTCTCCAAACTGTATCGTATGCGGCGGTTAGGTCCACAAAAACTGCTCCAGTTTTTAATTTTTTCTGGAATCCATCTTCAATTGTGGTTGTTAGTGCCAGGGTTTGCTCTGCACAGTTTCTCCCTGGTCTAAAGCCTGCTTGTTCTATGGGTAAGTACTCTTCTATGATAGGTGATATTCTGTTGAGAATGATTCTTTCCAAGATTTTATAAGGAATGCAGAGGAGTGATATTGGCCGGTAATTGTTAGGGTCATCTGAGGTCTTTCCTGGTTTCAATATTGCCAGGACCATGGCTTGTTTCCACACTGATGGAATGGAACCTGTTGATAGGATGTTGGTGAACAGTTTTGCCATCCATTTTATGGCCTTTTGGCCTAGGTGTTTCATAAATTCTGGCATGATACCATCTGGTCCCGGGGCGCGATTGTTGTGTGTTACTTTAATCGCATCTTCTACTTCATTAAGATCTATATTGGTTGATAACTGTGGGTGAGTTGAAGATTTACTCAAATTGGTCCCAATGACTTTTTTAAGCCTGCTTTTTTCTGAGGGGTTCGGATGTATCCTGGATTTACTTGAGATACAAGTTGCTATTTTATTTGGGTTGGTTAGTTGGTTGTGTTTATGAGGGGGGTCAGCACCACCAAGTTTTCTCAAGAGGGACCAGCTTTTCCTACTTGATTTGCTGAAATCCATTTGTTCAAGCATGGTGTGCCATCTGTGTTTTCTTGAATCGTCTAAGGATCTGATGAGGTTTTCAGCTGTTTCTGTATTTCCTGAGAGGTTATATTCCTGATAAAGTCTTTCAGATTCTGGTGACCAGCATGGTATATAGATTTTTCTATGTCCCCGGGGGATAAATTTTTTGGCACATGATATTATTAGATTTGAGGCTCTAGAGTAATTTTTAGGGGTTGGAGGGATTAGGTTGATATTATCCTCAATATACTTGGTGAAGGCTTCCCAATTAGCCTTTCCAAGATTCCACCGTGGGATTGGAGCGCTATCAATTTGTGGGATCTGTATGCCCATTTCGTATATTGATGGGCAATGTTGGCTTTTGGGAAATTTGGTTAGAATTTTATGAGCAATTTGGATGGGATTGTCACATTGGTCTTTTGTTACAAAGCACAGGTCAGGAGAGTATGTTTTACCCCAGCGTGCAGATTGAAAGGTGCCTTGCTTTTTTGCATCGAATATTAATTGCATATCATTTATTTCCATCCAGTCGTTTAGGCTTTCTCCTTCATTATCAGTTGAGGAATAACCCCACAGGGTATGGTGGGAGTTGAAATCTCCCAAAACAATGGCTGGATGTTGAGGAGAAGGTAGTGATGTTGGGATCCATAACTGTGAAGGAGGCTTGTACACATTGTATATAGACAAATCATTGATTTGTATTCCTATAGAGTGAGATGTTTCTGGGAGCAGTGAAGGATGTTTATTCAATCCCAAGAATTGATGATGTAATAGATACTCTCCAAGGATCCAAGTACTACTCAGCAATAGATCTCAAATCGGGATATTGGCAAGCCGAAATTGAAGAGAGAGACAAAGAGAAGACGGCTTTCACTACGGCACATGGATTATATGAAATCAACGTAATGTCTTTCGGTCTATGCAACGTTCCTGCTACTTTTCAGAGGAACATGGACAATGTCCTTGGAAATCTGAGATGACAAATTTGCCTTTGCTTTCTGGACAATGTGATTATATACAGCTTGAACTTTCCAACCCACATTAAAAGACTTGAAGCTGTCTTCAGATGCTTCAGCGAATCTAATTTAAAACTGAACGCCAAGTAATGCAGATTTGCTTTCGAAGAACTTGAGATCCTTGGTCATATAATCAACCAAGAGGGTATAAAACCTTCCGATTATAATATCAAAGCCGTTAGAGATTTTCCTCAGCCCAAGAAGGCCAAAGAAGTGCAATCATTCCTAGGAATGTGCTTATATTATAGAAAATTAATTAAATATTTCTCATTAATCGCTGACCCATTGACCAGTCTTATTAGAAAAAAAGTGCAATTTATCTGGACAGGAAAACAGGAAGAAGCGTTCCAAAACATTAAAAAAGCTCTTATAAATCCGCCAATTTTGGGTCACTTTGATCCAAATGCAGCCACCTGCATTCACACAGATGCCTCTTAACATTGCTTTGGCGCAACAATAATTCAAAATATCGATGGCGAAGAGAAGGTAATATCATATTTGAGCCGAACCCTAAGAAAACCTGAGCAAAATTATTCAACCACCAAAAAGGAATGTTTAGCAGTGGTCTGGTCGATATCAAAATTACGGCCCTATTTATATGGAAGGCACTTCAAAATCGTAACTGATCATCACGCACTATGCTGGCTTAAGAATTTGAAAGATCCGACCGGTCGATTAGCACGATGGGCACTGAAGATTCAGGAATATAATTTCGAAATTATACACAAATCAGGAAAAAAAAACATCTGGACGCTTATTTGGTTGAAAAATGTATGTTTCATTCTTATTTGTCATTCATTGCTAATTATTGTAGAAATTGTTGGTAAATGTTTAAGCATCGACCCAAGGTCGTGACTCAAATTATGGGTGAATTGCCACTTGAAAGGGTGGTGCCTTCCCGGCCTTTCCAACGAGTCGGTGTAGATTTTATCATTACTAAGCCAATGTTAAAAAGATCAAAAATACTGTTTAAAACTTATATTGTTTTATTCATTTGGTTCACCACCAAGGCAATACATCTTGAGGTGGTTTCTGATCTCACCGCAGAAGCATTTATAGCTACTCTTAGGAGATTTACCTCGAGACGCGGCTTGCCTTCAGATATTTTCAGTGATAATGCTACAAATTTCAAATTGGCCAATAGAGTTTTGTTGGATTTTTACAGGGAGTTAAATATTTAAAATTTCTGTGCTCAAAGAGGGATTAGGTGGCATTTTATTCCTCCCTCCGCTCTCCATTTTGGTGGACTTTGGGAGGCAGGTATTAAATCTGTTAAGTCATTTAATCAAAGTAACGAAGTCGGCCATTCTTAACCTTGAATAATTTTACACATTGCTTACTCAGATAGAAGCAATTTTGAATTCGAGACCACTTCTCCCCCTTGATTCCAACTTTGATTCTTATGAAGCACTGACTCCTTCACATTTTTTGATTGGTTCCCCTATTCCAGATGAAGTTGTGGATAATTTAAGTCACATTTCCCGTTGGAAATGCATTCAATCAATGAAGAATAGTTTTTGGAAAAAATGGTCCCAGCACGTCCAAGGTGGCATAAGACTCATCAAGATCTACAATCTGGACAGCTTGTACTCATGAAACAAGACTCCACACCTCCTCATCATTGGCCTCTGGCACGAATCATCAAGACCTTTAAAGACCAGACGGACACGTGCGAGTCGTAGACCTTAAAACTCCAAAGAATGTACTCAAGCGTCCCATCACCAAGATAGCTCC
The DNA here is from genome assembly GCA_030710605.1 of Cordylochernes scorpioides. Lineage (NCBI taxonomy): Eukaryota > Metazoa > Arthropoda > Arachnida > Pseudoscorpiones > Chernetidae > Cordylochernes > Cordylochernes scorpioides. The sequence continues at coordinate 43,905,191 of CP092882.1, forward strand.
TTTGCCATTCAAGGAATGAACTTTATTCTTGTTGGACTTGGCTGTCCAACGGGGGGGGGGGAAGTATGTTTGGTTGAAAAATGTATGTTTCATTCTTATTTGTCATTCATTGCTGATTATTGTAGAAATTGTTGGTAAATATATTTCATTTTTTACATAATTAATTCTTTATTTTATTTTTAATCTGTATATATTTTTATTGATTCGGCAACACTGTGTTGAATATATATTTTGTTTTTTGCTTAGTTATTTAGTTAGTCTAGTTTAAATCAGCCATACATTCATTAATGTAGCTTATTCAAAGATAATTAAATTCAGAGGTTCCTTGTCAATTTGCGTAGAGTTCCCTTTATTCAAGTCTACAGAACCAAATCAGGTTAATCATCGCTGTGTACCGTAGCTCATAGAATTTGAGCTCGGTAGACCACGCGAAAACAACGCTGATGGTCTATCTAGACGAAGATTATGAAAGATTATTTCTGAATAAAGTAATAGACGAAAAGGATGCTTTTATTTAGAATATTAAGGAGAACCTTAGTGGAAACAAGCGTTCAATTACACAGAACTTTAAAGAAGAAAATGGGTGTCTCTACAAGAAAAATCCAAATCCTGAAAGTAGGGCATGGTTGCTGGTAGTGCCAAAGAAGAGAAGGAAGGAAATCATGAGTGAATACCACAACCATATGCTGAATGGCCATCTGGGCGTCGCCAGAACCACATACCGTTTGAAGAATAAATACTATTGGCCTTCCACGCTGAAAAATGTTTCCGAATTTGTAAAGAGGTGCCATCTTTGCCAAAGTCGGAAAGGTTCAAATCAGTTGCCATCTAGACTTTTATAACCTTTTCCCCCAGCTAACTAGCTTTTTAAAGAATCGGAATTGGCCCCTTGCCATCAACAGAAAGAAGAAGGAAATGGATAATTGTTTTGACAGATTATTATACCAAATATGCTGAAACAAAGGCAGTACCTGAAGCGACAGTGAAAGAAGTCTCTATATTTTTAATCGAACATATATTTTACGTCACGGGGCCCAAAAATTTCTTATTAGCGATAGAGGTTCACAATTCACTAGCAATTTGATGAAGGAGGTTATGAAAATGTGCAAAATTAAACATTGCTTCACAACGAGCTACCACCCCCAGACCAAAGGAACTGCTGAATAGAACTTTAATCAATATGATCAGCATGTATGTAAATACGGACCAAAAGAACTGGAACGAAATCCTCCCTTTTATCACTCACGCGTACAATACCACTATTCAAGAAACCACAGGCTACTCTCCATTTTCCTGTTGTTTGGGAGGGAATCCATGTTCCTCTTAGACGACGAGAATATCCCAATTGACAGAAACATGAACGATTACGACGAATAAATAGAATTACTCAGATGTGTGTGTGTGTGAAATAGCAATAGATAGAATTACTTAGATAAAATAGCAAGGACGAGACAGGTAGTGATTAACAACACAGAGAAGACTCAGGAAAGAATGAAAATAAACTATGACAAAAAACACAATGAGAGAATCTATGAACCAGGACATTTAGGGGCAGTTTGGACGCCAAATCGGAAAATGTAAAAAACTATTGAGAAAATATTTTGGCCCATATCGAATATTAAAGAAGCTGTCCAACGGAAATTACTTAATTGAGCCGAAAGATAATCCTGGCCAAGACCCTTTGATTGTCCATGTCTCGAGACTCAAACCCTATTTTGAAAGAATTGATTAGGTCACTCACCAGGACTTGACGACCTCTGGAGAAGGGGAAGTGTTGCATCATGATTAATGCGCGTATTTTTAATATATTTGAGCCCCTCAATGCACAGATTGATTAACTCCATAAATAAATCGGGAAAAAAATGTTTAATTTTTGTTGAAAGTCTAAAAATCTATATGACATATAGATTTTTAGACTTTCAACAAAAATTAAACATTTTTTTCCCGATTTATTTATGGAGTTAATCAATCTGTGCATTGAGGGGCTCATTTAATATTTAAATCATATATTTATCTATTTTTATAAAACAGATTATTACTATAAAATATTATGTACTATAAAACATTTGTATTTGATACACTGAATACACCACCTGCTTTAAACTTTGATGCGATAAATAAAAATATATCTAGGTGCTACCTAAAAATATAGTTGTCTTATTATTGACTGGTTTAACCTTGTAGGATGGTTGAGAAGAGATTCTGGAAAGATGCAAGACGCGGCTGAGGAGAGAATCAAGACTGAAGAATCTGCCAAACCGCATCCTGGTGTAACAATATTTATGTATTTTATATTATAATTTATTTTTGTTCAAAAATAAAAAGGCAAAATTCAAGCCTAAATCTGTTCATCTAAAGATATCCCTATAAAAAGATGATTCTTTTATCGAGCTTTCGACAAAACCTTTTGTTATAAGTAGAGCGAAACCGTTTTTTTTTTTAATATAGAAAAAAACGTACTATGAGAGATAAAAAATATAGGAAAATATATCATTTTAAATATTTCGAACGATTTATCTCTCACACTGAGCATGAAAGGACAAAACATGTGTTTAAATAGACAGATAAAAAGATGAGTAAAGTGAATAAAACGTGTTTTGCTTCATAAAATATAAAAAATATTATATGATCTTTTTTTTTTTACAATTTTATATTAAAAATTAAAATACTTGTATAATCGTATGATATTTCTTGTTTAAATTATCAGATTCTCATTTATAGATGCGGAAATTGCCAGAAAAGCAGTTTGGGCGTAAAAATTGAAAACATGCATAATTAGTCTAATGTTTCCACCAGTGGGAATAGAAATAGTGGGGAAAAAAGTGATACACTCAAAAGGAATTGCAGAAAAACATGAAATTAGGCTCGAATTAACTTGTTGTGGCGTGTAAATAATGAATAAAATTTATATGCAAACCGCCCAAAAACTATTGATTTTTAAATTATTTTTATTTTCTATTATTTGATCCCATGTAACAGCCTGTATATTCATGCCAAGCTTCATGATATTCTACCAGTTCCTTCTGGACACTTCTTATCTCCACTAATTTATTATATATACATGAAAAATACTTCAGGAAAATAATAAAATTGTCTAGTATATATGAAGCATCATTTTCATATAAGTATTAATACCAACCAGGCCATCTTTTATATATATATCGATGCCGTCGAAGAGGCTACTGTCGGGAGTTCGCCGCTCGCCGTCGTATCCATCGACCTCCAGTCCTACCTTCGACTGCCTGGACCGCGGCTTCCTGGTGTCCCTGCGCCTCCCACCGGCCTTCGTGAGCTGGATCCTCCTGCTCTACGCCGGGGCGGACGCGACGATACGGGCTGGGGGTTTTCAGACTGCCGCTTTCCATCTCCTGAACGGCAGGGCTGCGCCGTCAGCGCCGCGCTCTTCAAGCATCGCTACGGGGCCTCTGCTACGTCGCCTGGAGACGATCCTCGGCGCGTGAAACGTCATCGCCTACGCCGACGACATCGTTCTCCTCGTCCATCGCGACGAGATGTTCGCCGGAATCGCGGCGGTCTTCGAGGAATTCCACCGAGCCTCTGGGATCGCCGTGAACTACGGGAAGAGCGCGGGCCTCTGGTGCGGTACTTGACGCGAGCGAGGAGACTCTCTCCTCGGTGCCTCCTGGTCTAAAACCTCCATCCGGGTCCTGGGGACGAGCATCGCCACGAGGAGCTCCGTCGCGCACCGAGAACATCTTCTGGCCCTCCTGGAAGCTGCCTGCCGCAAGGCGACGCCCTTTACCCGCGGTCTCTCCCTCGTCGGGCGAGCCAGGGCCGCCAACTCCCTGGTGATATCCACCATCCAGCACCACCTCCACGCGTACCTACCAGAGGCCACGACCATCTCGAAGCTGCAGGCTCGCGTGTCGAGCTTCATCTGGGGACCCGACCAAACGGCATGGCTTCCTGCCGGCATCCTGGCGAGACCCGTCGTCGCGGGCGGCATCGGCCTGATGGACACAGCTCCATCTCGCGTGCCTGAAGGGGGTCCAGGTCGCGCTCCGAGGAGGTAGGAACGGCTTCTCCTGGCTGGTCACCAGCGACGCCTGGATGAGACCTCCACCCGACTCCAGCCCCGGCGTCTCCGACTCCTTCGTATCTGGCAGGGCATATCCGGCATCCTGACCCTCAACCACCGGGCGGGTCCGACGTCTCAGCTGCTGGACCTTCCCATCATCGGCGGTTGCCGGTTCTTCCGCCCACCGAACCTCCTGGCTCCCACGCGCTGCATCGGCGCTCGAGTCCGGGACCTGGGCGACCCCTCCATCGTCCGCCCCACGCGCTCCGCCCTCGTTGACGCCGTGGCCCTCGCCGCCTTCTGCCAGAACATCGTGGCGGAGAACCTCCAGGGGAGCTACAAGGAGTCCAGCCTGGCTGAGGCCGTTGTCCTACGCAGGACAACAAGGACCCTAACCAAGATCACCACCCGCTCGGCCCGCCGCGCTCTGGAACGCCCCCGCCTGGCGGCCTTGTCGATCGCCCGGCTCATCGCGAAGTGGAAGCCCATAGTCGACGTGCCTGCAAGAGTGAGCTGGACCTTGCTGCGGTGCGGAGCCTTCTCGGGGTATAATGCCGACATCGGCCAGCGATTGGCCCTCCATGCCTTGCCTCACCCAGACCATCCAGCTTCTGCCGGTCTTTCTGCCCTGCCTGCGGCTCCCCCGATGGCTCCCTGGGCCATCGGTACTGGAGCTGCCCTCACATCAGGCCTCTCGTCCGGGAGGCATTCAACATCATAGGAAGGCCCCCTGACCTCCAGTCCTGGATCTTTGGGACAGGCCTGATAGAAGACGATCTGGCCATCCTCGCATCGGCGAAATAAAAAATCAACCGATACTTCATCCAGGTCGGACTGGCCCAGACCATCGAGGACCACGTCATCACCTGGAGGAAGACACTATCGCGGAGGGGAAGAACACCTGGCTGATTGTAAATAGTTCTCTTGATCTTTTTCATGTAAATATTGACTAAGAAGTCAATAAAAGTGTTCTAATTGTCAAAAATTGTCATCTATTTTTTTTAAATTAAATTTTGTTTCATCCGAAAATATTTGCAGCCTTTTATTAATTCCATGATAAAATTTGCTGTAAATTAGTTATCGCGAGAGTTAGGTGAACGAGTTGTTTTGACTTTTCCACTTGCTCCAGAATTTCTTTTCCGCTCGAGTTGTTTTACGATTTCCACGCACAATTGATTCCTAATTCACCTCGAACTGTTCTCTCAATCTTTTTCTTTTTAACAAGATCTATGTTATTCCTTTTAACCACTTACAAGACGTAAAAAATAGTTGAATACCATTCACAAGTCCTAAAAAATAACAATTTAAAAAAAGGTTTAGGACAAATATAAAGTGTAATATTTCATTCACATTAGGTTTTGAATATATATATTATACATTATATCAGAAAGCTTATGTTAGAACAATATATATATATATATATATACTAATTCCCGATTGACCAAACACCAACCTTCATTAAGGTTTAACAACGTAACTTTTGTATAACCAAGCTCAGTTCCACATACGTTATGACGTCAATAAGTTATAGTTTTAAATTTGTTTTGCTTATATATATAAGGTAAAAAACCTACACTCATGGATAAAAGTTAAGGAAGTTATATCTTTTAGCCATGTATATCGGGATTCATACAATAGCTCTGAATTATATTTTTATTTATTTTTAAAAAGATACTAGCGGATGTGTACCCGGCTTCGCCCGGCTTTTATCCGAGTGAAAGTTTGCCTAATGAATATCTATATATATAAAAATGAATGTATGTGTGTGTGTGTGTGTCTTTTATGCCTGACCAAACCACTCATTGGAACGCAATGAAACTTTGGGAAGTTATTTAGTATAGTACTGGGAAGGTTTCTAACAAATAAAATTTTTGAAATAACTTTTCACCTAAAAATAATCAAGATAAATATTCTAATTTATCTGTTATAATTCAACAATCTGCTCTAAATATTATCATGATGATACGATGATTTTGTAATGTAGAAAATTAGGAAAGACAAAATTCAGGTTGACACGGCAATTTATTTGAGACAAGAATAATGATACAATTCCAAGGCAATATACAATTCCTTTAACTTCCAATTACCGAGGGAACCAATTAATATTGATTTTATTCAACTTATCGAGTATTTTTCAAGGGACCAGGAAAAAATGTTCACTTTATCTAGAGATTCGTTAGACAAACCTTTACTCGGGTAAAACCCGGGCGAAGCCGGGTACATCGGCTAGTCTATCTATATATATAAAATTGAATGTCTGTGTGTCTGTGTGTGTGTCCTCTATGGATTCAAAAACCATACATCCAATCGCCGTGAAAATTTGGGATATTATTAGGCATATCCCCGGAAAGGTTTACGAAAAATAATTTCTTGAATATCTTAAATATCCTTTGAGTTATTTGCAGATTTGTAGCTTTAACTCGCAAGCGGGGGGCGGGTGACCTCCGGGAACTACGTCCATCTTCCATAAACGACCATGATTTTATTCAACTTATCGAGTATTTTTCAAGGGACCGGGAAAATATGTAGATAAAACGATGATTTTGTAATGTAGAAAATTAGGAAAGACAAAATTCAGGATGACACGGCACACAGGGACCGGGAAAAAATAATCACTTTATCGAGAGATTCACGACCATGATTTTATTCAACTTACCGAGTATTTTTCGAAGGAACGGGAAAATATGTTCACTAGATAAAACGATGATTTTGTAATGTAGAAAATTATGAAAGACAAAATTCAGGATGACACGGCACACAGGGACCGGGGAAAAATGTTCACTTTATCGAGAGATTCAAATTTACGAGTTTCAAATTATCAAAATATATCTTTTTTTTTTAATAAGTTTATAGAGAATTGTTTTAACAAATGTTCGTTAGACAAACCTTTACTCGGGTAAAACCTCGGGCGAAGCCGGGTACGTCCGCTAGTATATATATAAAATTGAATGTCTGTCTGTCTGTATGTACTCTATAGATTCAAAAACCATTCATCCAATCGCCGTGAAATTTTGGGATATTATTAGGTATATCCCCGGGAAGGTGTTTGAAAAATAATTTCTTGATTATCCCGAATATCCTTAGAGTTATTTGCAGATTTGTAGATTTAACTCGCAAGCAGCGACGATGATAACAAGTTTTTTTTAATCTATAAGTTTTATTATCACTAAGTTTATTATCTTAAAGATTATTTATCAGAAGTAAAATTTTCTACCTATTAATTGCGCACAAGTCAAAGTTAGTTTTATCATTTATCTACAACATATATATTGGGAGAATAGATAAAATGATGATTTTGTAATGTAGAAAATTAGGAAAGACAAAATTCAGATGACACGGCAATTTATTTGAGACAATAATAATAATAATTAATATTGATTTTATTCTACTTATCGAGTATTTTTCAAGGGACCGGGAAAAAATGTTCACTTTATCGAGAGATTCAAATTTACGAGTTTCAAATTATCAAAATATATCTATTATTTTTCACTTATGTTATATTCAAATGACATTTATGTAGGAAAAATTTTAATGTTAATTTTCATTTTGATGTATTGTATACATTTGATCATTAATAAATTATTATTCAGGTATTAAAACTGCCTTTTTGTTCAAAGACAGCAACGTTTGAACGGGTACAGTTAGGTGGAGCAGATAATCAAACATAAAGTTATCTTGCCAAGTATAGATTCAGTAGGGATTGGATGTTTTCAAGAATTGTTTTAACTAATGTTCGTTAGGTAAACTTTCACTAGGGTAAAACCCGGGCGAAGCCGGGTACATCCGCTAGTCTTTATATATAAAAATGAATGTATGTGTGTCCTTTATGCCTGACCAAACCACTCATTGGAACGCCATGAAACTTTGGGAAGTTATTTTGTATAGTACTGGGAAGGTTTCTAGCAAATAAAATTTTTGAAATAACTTTTCGCCTAAAAATAATCCAAGATAAATATTCTAATTTATCTGTTACAATCAACAATCTGCTCTAAATATTATCATGATGATACGATGATTTTGTAATGTATAAAATTAGGAAAGACAAAATTCAGGATGACACGGCAATTTATTTGAGACAAGAATAATGATACAATTCCAAGGCAAGATACTATTTCTTTGACTTCCAATTACCGAAGGAACCAATTAATATTGATTTTATTCAACTTATCGAGTATTTTTCAAGGGACCGGGAAAAATTTTCACTTTATCGAGAGATTCGTTAGACAAACCTTTACTCGGGTAAAACCCGGGCGAAGCCGGGTACATCCGCTAGTTATTGATAATAATATACCCGAACACACAGAATATTATGAAAATCATGATAATAATATTCGTTACATTATATATTTATATAATATATAAATATATTTTTCGAGAAAACATATCCACTCTCTCTACTGAATAAATTTTCAAAAAGATATATATAAATAAAAATATCTAGAGATATGTAACATGATCTTAGCCAATAGGCCGAGAAACGATATTTTATATATAGATATGACCTGGCTCCGTGTGTCTTCTGCTCGAGTGAATGTTTCGCTGGTAGAATTTTGTTCCTCCCTACTAAAAATTATTATCTGCCTTTGCCCGTGATCTGCTTTAGTGAATATTCCCCTAAAGAATTTTGTTTATGTCAATCAAGCATGATACAGCAATATTGTCATCATCATTTCCGACTAAAAAAATATTGTTGCTCAGTACTTGGTTAATTATGATTTTTCTTGGTTAAAAGTGCGACAAAACACTCTTCAAGATTTAACTCTCTGTCCTGTTCAAATTTCAGCGAGATTAGTTACATATTGAGGGCGTGCATAGCCGACAAACATATATACAGTGGACCCTCGGTTTACGAGCACCTTGGAGTACGAGCTTTTCGCAGTACGAGCAAAATTTTTTGAAAAATTTTACCTCGGATTACGAGTGAAATTTCGCATTACGAGCAACTCGCGAGCAATGATAGCTATGATTTCAAATATTGAATGGAGTACAAGCTTCTCTTATACTTATCACGAAGTGTTTACCGACTCTAATTAAACTAAAATTCATGGAAGAATTGCCCGAGTTTCAATTATTAAAAATAAGAAATTAGTTTCGCACTACGAGCGTTTTGGAGTACGAGCATGGCTCTGGAACGGATTATGCTCGCAAACCGAGGGTCCACTGTATATATATATAAATGAATAAAACAAAGCATCAAGGGCTGCGTATCTTTATTAGAACAAATATATACGAGCTTTCGGGCACATACGCCCTTCTACAGGAATTAATGAAACGATAATCCAACTAGTTTGAAATAAGATTTATATATAAATTTAACGTGCATATCCACGATACACGTGCATATCAACTTGCAAGGTATCCCATCAGACATGTGATATCTTATACTGTGAATGAATTTGTTTTATCTTTTTTATTTAAATCTATTGAATTATATGCTTCTGGTAAATCAATTCTGCGATTTATACTGCTATATTGTTTGGACACTATTGTTTCAATTATTAATCTTTGATATTTGTTATTGATATTGTTGTAATGTACTTTAGGTTCATTTAAGTTAAATGTGTGTCCTGTTGAATTGGAGTGCTGTACTATTAATGATAATGGGTCATTTCTGTTTATGTTTCTTCTGTGTTCAATGATTCTATTATGTAATTTTCTTCCCGTTTCTCCCACATATTTGGCATTACAATTATTACATTCTATAGAATAAATTACCTCTTTTCTGCTTGATATATATTCGGTTTGCCTGTTTTTTGTAATCGGGTTTCTTAAGATATCTGATAAGTTGGGAGAGTTGCTATAAAAGGTTTTTATTCCATATTTACCTAGTGTTCTAGAAATGTGGATGGATTTCGGGGAATATGGGATGCAGCAATTCTGCCTGTATATTTTAGTTTTTTGTGCTGACATGTTAGATGTGACCTGTGCCTGAGAGAAATGTTTTAAAATAAATGTTTATAGCAACTCTCCCAACTTATCAGATATCTTAAGAAACCCGATTACAAAAAACAGGCAAACCGAATATATATCAAGCAGAAAAGAGGTAATTTATTCTATAGAATGTAATAATTGTAACGCCAAATATGTGGGAGAAACGGGAATAAAATTACATAATAGAATCATTGAACACAGAAGAAACATAAACAGAAATGACCCATTATCATTAATAGTACAGCACTCCAATTCAACAGGACACACATTTAACTTAAATGAACCTAAAGTACATTACAACAATATCAATAACAAATATCAAAGATTAATAATTGAAGCAATTGTCCAAACAATATAGCAGTATAAATCGCAGAATTGATTTACCAGAAGCATATAATTCAATAGATTTAAATAAAAAAAGATAAAACAAATTCATTCACAGTATAAGATATCACATGTCTGATGGGATACCTTGCAAGTTGATATGCACGTGTATCGTGGATATGCACGTTAAATTTATATATAAATCTTATTTCAAACTAGTTGGATTATTGTTTCATTAATTCCTGTAGAAGGGCGTATGTGCCCGAAAGCTCGTATATATTTGTTCTAATAAAGATACGCAGCCCTTGATGCTTTGTTTTATTCATTTATAAATCGCACAGGGCTTTTTCAATTGATATATATATATGTTCCCGGCTTCGCCCGATTTTCACCCGAGTAAAAGTTTGCCTAACGAACATTTGTTAAAACGATTCTAGCATATATCCAATCCCTATTGAATCTATACTTGTCTATACTCTCGATAATTTGACATTTTTCCCGGTCTCTTGAAAAATACTCGATAATTTGAATAAAATCAATATTAATTGGTCCACTCGGTAATTTGAAGTTAAAGGGAGAGATTCTTGTCACAAACGAACATTTGTAAATAACTATATATAGAGAATATACCCGGCTTCGCCCGGTTTTTACCCGAGTAAAAGTTTGCCTAACGAACATTTGTTAAAACCATTCTAGAAAACATCCAATCCACCTATATAAATATTTATAAACGTATATAAATATTGTTATATGCGTTTGAATATATTTTCGAAACACATAATTTTTTTTTAAAACAGATATTAAATTTTAAATAATATATTTTCTTTAAATAGTTATTAATATTGAAATGCCACGTTTTTTTACAACGTGATTGGAATATTATATTACTAAATCCTCAAGTTGCATTATAAATTTATTATACTTGGAACACATATTAGAATTCTTACAATTTATAAATATAATTTCACCAGAAGCCGCGAGAGGCGCTGCTTGTGAGTGAAAGTAGAAATTTGAAAATAAAATTGCAACGGATATTTATTTGATATCAAATTCAAACCAGAAACCTTCCCAGTAGTATAGTAAATAACTTCCTAAAGTTTCACGGCGATTGCGTAATATTACCTTTTAGAAATATTCATCGTGTAAACAAACTATGTGTAAAGTTATTAACCTATCAAATTCATTTAACGTCGCGACCAGTGCGGCGCCAAGCGGTAAAAGGCTGGAAATAACTATTTTTGGTTTTACATTAAAAAAAAAAGCACATTAACCTTTTTAGTTTTTTGAATAGCCTATATGTTAAACGAAATCTTCAGCTACCTACTTGCGAAATTTCATAATGATTGATTCTGTAGATTTTGCGCAACGCGATAACAAACATTGATTTTGGATTTCATTTTTATATATATACTAGACGTATGACCCGGCTTCGCCCGAGAATTCCCCCGATTGAATTTTCCTTCATACTGAAAGTACATCAATAATAAATATTAGAAGTGTCATAGAATAGCAATACAGAAGTAACACATAAACTACAGGAAAAAAGTGTGTGTGATGGCAAAATTTGTATTATATTAGTGTTTAGGTATTTGATTTAATTAATATAGTTGATATAATAATATATATTTATATTATATACTAGGCGAATGACCCGGCTTCGCCCGAGAAATCCTTTTAGTGCAATTTCCTTAATACTAAAAGTATATCAATAATAAATAGTATAAGTGCCATAGAATAGCAATACAGAAGTAACACATAAACCACAGGAAAAAAGTGTGTGTGATGGCAAAAATTGTATTATATTAGTGTTTAAGTATTTGATTTAATTAATATAGTTGATATATTAATATATATTTATATTTATATAATATAAATGAGTTTTAAAAATTGTAAAAAAAAAAATGCATCGGCCGGGAATCGAACCCGGGCCGCCCGTGTGACAGGCGAGCATTCTACCACCGAACCACCGATGCTTATAAAAAATGGCCATATTTGGGTATTCATTCCATTCCGGAGTACTCCGCGTAAAAAAAGTTCTTCAAATGAAAAAAAGAAATAGCCAAAAATACTAATCAAAATGTAGCCGAAAATTTTCCTCAGGTTTATAAAAAGCGACATGCAAAATTTGGTACCAATTGGTTCAGTAGTTTTTGAGTTTATCGCGAAACAGACAGACATTGACTTTTATATCTACTTATATATTTGCCTTATTCTGTCTGTTTGTCTGTTTGAAGCTCACGAATGGGATTTTTCATAACCATCGGTGGTTCAGTGGTAGAATGCTCGCCTGCCACGCGGGCGGCCCGAGTTCGATTCCCGGCCGATGCATTTTTTTTTTTACAATTTTTAAAATCATTTATATATTATACAAGAATGACATCCACGGCGCCAATTTCTAATTGTAGCGAATAGTATTTGAATAAAAGCATTTAATCGGGTAAAACCCGGGCGTTGCCCGGGTCATTCGTATATAATAATTGTATAAACGAATGCAAGACAAAATCACCGCGAATGTTTCTTTTTTTTTAAGGCAATTTCTTTTTAAGGCAATTATCGTTATTTATCGTTAATTTTTGTTTCGATTTTATTGAAAAAAAAAACGACATGGTACCTTTAAAAAATGATCTTTATTACTATGCAGTTTTCTATTTAGTCAATATACCTAAGTTCATGTTGCAAATGTAATTATCTCTATCGATTTAGTAGGTGAAATGCAAAAAAAAAAAAGAAAAAATGAAATCTTTATGAAAATTCACATTTTTATTTTTATATTTTCAAGACACACACAGTTTGGGGCGGGATGTTTCACAAGAGAGACATCCACGGCGCCAATTTATAATTGTAACGAATATTATTTTAATTAAAACATTTTAAAAACACACAGTTTGGAACGGGACGTTTCACAAGAGTGACATCCATGGCGCCAATTTATAATTGTAACGAATAGTATTTGAATTAAAACGTTTTTAAAATATATACGCACTCGGGTAAAACCCGGGCGTTGCCCGGGCCATTCGTCTAGTATATATATAAAAGTCAATGTCTGTCTGTTTCGCGATAAACTAGGCGATATATATATATATATATATATATATATATATATATATATATATATACTAGGCGAAAGACCCGGCTTCGCCCGAGAAATCCCTTGGGTGCAATTTCCTTCATACTAAAAGTATATCAATAATAAATATTAGAAGTGCCATAGAATAGCAATACAGAAGTAACACATAAACTACAGGAAAAAAGTGTGTGATGGCAAAATCTATATATATATATAAAATTGAATGTCTGTCTGTCTGTCTGTTTGTCTGTACTCTATATATTCAGAAACCATACATCCAATCGCCGTGAAATTTTGGGATATTATTAGGTATATCACCGGGAAGGTTTTTGAAAAATAATTTCATGAATATCTTGAATATCCTTAGAGTTATTTGCAGATTTGTAGATTTAACTCGCAAGCAGCGTCCCCATTGTGACGATGTTAACAAGTTTTCTTATCACTAAGTTTGTTATCTTAAATATTATTTATCAAAAGTAAGATTATCTCAGGATGACACGGCAATGTGACACGGGAAAAAATGTTCACTAGATAAAACTATGATTTTCTAATGTAGAAAATTAGGAAAGACAAAATTCAGGATGACACGGCACACAGGGACCGGGAAAAAATGTTCACTTTATCGAGAGATTCAAATTTACGAGTTTCAAATTATCAAAATATATCTTATTTTTTTAAATAAATTTTTAGAGAATTGTTTTAACAAATGTTCGCTAGACAAACCTTTACTCGGGTAAAACCTCGGGCGAAGCCGAGTACGTCCGCTAGTTGTATTATATTAGTGTTTAGGTATTTGATTTAATTAATATAGTTGATATAATAATATATATTTATCTATATATATATAAATGAATGTATGTGTGTCTGTTTGTTTGTTTGTCCTTTATGCCTGACCAAACCACTCATTGGATCGCCATGAAACTTTGGGAAGTTATTTAGTATAGTACTGGGAAGGTTTCTAGCAAATAAAATTTTTGAAATAACTTTTCGCCTAGAAATAATCAAGACAAATATTCTAATTTATCTGTTATAATTCAACAATCTGCTCTAAATATTATCATGATGATACGATGATTTTGTAATGTAGAAAATTAGGAAAGACAAAATTCAGGATGACACGGCAATTTATTTGAGACAAGAATAATGATACAATTCAAAGGCAAGATACTATTCCTTTAACTTCCAATTACCGAGGGAACCAATTAATATTGATTTTATTCAACTTATCGAGTATTTTTCAAGGGACCGGGAAAAAATGTTCACTTTATCGAGAGATTCGTTAAACAAACCTTTACTCGGGTAAAACCCGGGCGAAGCCGGGTACATCCATACAAGAATAATGATACAATTCCAAGGCAAGATACTATTCCTTTTACTTCCAATTACCGAGGGAACCAATTAATATTGATTTTATTCAACTTATCGAGTATTTTTCAAGGGACCGGGAAAAAAATGTTCACTTTATCGAGAGATTCGTTAGACAAACTTTTACTCGGGTAAAACCCAGGCGAAGCCGGGTACGTCCGCTAGTATTATATATAATACTAGGCGAATGACCCGGCTTCGCCCGAGAAATCCCTTGGGTGCAATTTCCTTCATACTAAAAGTATATCAATAATAAATATTAGAAGTGCCATAGAATAGCAATACAGAAGCAAAACATAAACTACAGGAAAAAAGTGTGTGTGATGGCAAAAATTGTATTACATTAGTGTTTAGGTATTTGATTCAATTAATATAGTTGATAAAATAATATATATTTATTAAAAAAAATGCATCGGCCGGGAATCGAACCCGGGCCGCCCGCGTGGCAGGCGAGCATTCTACCACTGAACCACCGATGCTTAAAAAAATGGCCATATTTAGGTATTCATTCCATTCCGGATTAGTCCGCGTAAAAAAAATTCTTCAAATGAAAAAAAAAAAAGAAATAGCCAAAAATACTAATTAAAATGCAGCCGATAATTTTCCTCAGGTTTATAAAAAGCGACATGCAAAATTTGGTACCAATTGGTTCAGTAGTTTTTGAGTTTATCGCGAAACATACAGACAGAAATTGACTTTTATATATATATATAGATAATTGAGTTTTAAAAATTGTAAAAAAAAAAATGCATCGGCCGGGAATCGAACCCGGGCCGCTCGCGTGGCAGGCGAGCATTCTACCACTGAACCACCGATGCTTAAAAAAATGGCCATATTTAGGTATTCATTCCATTCCGGATTAGTCCGCGTAAAAAAAAAGTTCTTCAAATGAAAAAAAGAAATAGCCAAAAATACTAATCAAAATGCAGCCGAAAATTTTCCTCAGGTTTATTTAAAGCGACATGCAAAATTTGGTACCAATTGGTTCAGTAGTTTTTGAGTTTATCGCGAAACAGACAGACAGAAATTGACTTATATATATATATATATAATATAATATCAACATATATAGTCACGACCGTCTTTCCTCATCGCTGTCACGGATGCGCGCGCATCATCATTATGATCATTATCATTATCTAATGATAATAATAATAATAATTATTAGTATATTATTATTATTATTAATATATATAGTCACGACCTTCTTTCCTCAATTCCTCATCGGCCGCTGTCACGGATGCGCGCGCATCATCATTATGATCATTATCTTCTATAGAAGCTTCTATCTTTATAATTATGTATATTTACAAAAAGTCAATTCGCTCGCGCCTCTAGCGGTGAAAATGAGGGGTAATACCAGCTAACCTAATGTACATGTAAAGTTTGGAGCGGGACGTTTCACAAGAGTGACATCCACGGCTCCAATTTATAATTGTAACAAATAGTATTTGAATAAAAACATTCAATCGGGTAAAACACGGGCGTTGCCCGGGTCATTCGGCTAGTATAATATAATATAAAAGGATAAGGATTTTTATTTTTATTTATGAACAAAATTTCCTCTGCTCCTTAAAAAAAGAAGGAAGAAAATAAATAGAGACGACCGGCGATATCATAGAGGATTTAGATGAGGATCCATTTGCTTTGATTAAACTTTTAATTCATCAAATAAAGAAAATATGGCACATTTCGATTTATATAATACTTGTTCTGAGACACTTCACATTAATATATTTAGAAAGTACACTAAGAATTATAAGATAATTATTAAATTTATTGAATAACTCTGATAATAAAATAAAAAAGTGTAAAATTAAATCACTCAGACCATAGTGACTAAGTTGGAGCAAGCGGGGACTTCGTACGGGGCGGAAAAGATTGGTACAAATAGACAAAGTTCGAATGTTATGACTGGGTAAGGAAGGGCAAAGATAAACCAGCTTGTTATTGATTATTTTTAATACTCTCCAATAGAAATTAAAGGCAATTAATTAATGACGGGTCTCAGCAGAATGAATTTCAAGAAAGGAAAAGAATGGAAATAGAACAGCTGAAAGAGAAGGATGAAACTAATTGACATAATGGAAAGCTATAAAAAATAAAGAGAATACCTCAAGATAGAGACTCGTAGCACCGCTGGAAAGCCAGGACTTGCTCAAGAGCAGAGAAACTTGAGAGTAATATTTATACATTGATATTTGATTCAACTCGCAAAAAGAATATTGATGTTATATGCCTATGATTATACCTGCTATTTGATTCGGCAGGCTTGCCAATGAAATATAAGAAACTAAAGATAAAACTTAATTTAAATATAAATCATACTCAAACAAAAGACCTCCTTTTTGCTACGAAAAATTAACATTCCATCTCAAATGTATTAGGTGCACAAGTAAGATTCTGCGTTTTTATTTAATTAATTATAAGTTTTCATAAACAAACTTTAACTATGGATTTGTTTTGAATAGATTTGTTCTTCTTAAACGATAGCTATTCATATGTTATCTATATATATAAAAATGAATGTATGTGTGTGTGTGTGTGTGTGTGGTCTGTTTGTCCTTTATGCCTGACCAAACCACTCATTGGAACGCCATGAAACTTTGGGAAGTTATTTAGTATAGTACTGGGAAGGTTTCTAGCAAATAAAATTTTTGAAATAACTTTTCGCTTTGAAATAATCAAGATAAATATTCTAATTTATCTGTTATAATTTAACAATCTGCTCTAAATATTATCATGATGATACGATGATTTTGTAATGTAGAAAATTAGGAAAGACAAAATTCAGGATGACACGGCAATTTATTTGAGACAAGAATAATGATACAATTCCAAGGCAAGATACTATTCCTTTAACTTCCAATTACCGAGGGAACCAATTAATAATGATTTTATTCAACTTATCGAGTATTTTTCAAGGGACCGGGAAAAAATGTTCACTTTATCGAGAGATTCGTTAGACAAACCTTTACTCGTGTAAAACCCGGGCGAAGCCGGGTACGTCCATACAAGAATAATGATACAATTCTAAGGCAAGATACTATTCCTTTAACTTCCAATTACCGAGGGAACCAATTAATATTGATTTTATTCAACTTATCGAGTATTTTTCAAGGGACCGGGAAAAAATGTTCACTTTATCGAGAGATTCGTTAGACAAACCTTTACTGGTGTAAAACCCGGGCGAAGCCGGGTACGTCCGCTAGTACTTAATATTAAATCCTATGGGCATTTTTATTTTAATCTCTAATTTTCATTTGAGGGATAGCTTTGCTTTCCATTCAAATTCAGAAAAGGCGCAACTGAAGCTTATCGAATGTTCTATATATAGCGCTAATGAAAACAATGATCCTTCATCAAGAACATGTCAAGAGTGGTTTGAACGATTCAAATCTGGAGAATTTTTGACGACAACGACGAGGAATACGGAAAACGCCCAAAAATGTTCGAGGATGAGGAACTTCAAGCCTTATTGGATCAAGACGATGATATCAAACATAAGAACAGTTAGCAGGTTCTCTCAACGTTATTCGACAGGCTGTTTGACTTCGTTTGTATGCTATGTAAAAGATCCAGAAGGAATTCAAATGGTTGCCTCACAAATTGAATGAAAAAAGAAGAAGAAAAATCGAAGAACGATATATGAAATCCTGATTAAAATGTTTCAAATAAAATCTTTTCTCCATCGTTGTGACTGGGGATAAAAAAAATGGGTGTATTTTGGCAAATCGAAGCGCAAGAAATCATGGGTAAGCCCAGGACAGCCGACAACTTCGAGCGTCAAACCCAATATCCACGGCAAGAAGGTTCTTCTGTACATCTGAAGGGATCATCACAGCATATTTTACTACTAACTTCTACAACATGGCAAAACAGTCATTTCTCATCGCTATCAACAACAATTATTCGCAGTTACTTCAAAGAATCGCAGTGAAACGACCAAAATGGGCGCAACGACACTTACTGCTTCATGACAACGCAAAGGCCACATGTCGCACAATCGGTAAAAGACACCCCAGAAAGACTTTAAATGGTAAGTCTTACCCCACCCGCCATGCTCTCCGAACATCGCTCCATTGTATTATCATCTCTTCCCATCGATCGCACATGGGTTGGCTGACCTGCGCTTCCAGAATCGCGAAGAAGTTGAAAATTGGCATGATGAATGAAATGCCTCGAAAACAAAACTTTTTTTAATGACAACATCCATAAACCACTCGAATTATGAGAGAATATTGCATCTAACAATGAATATTATGTTTAGTACATATCTCTAGCATATATTTTTTCAATTTAATTAATTTTTCTAACCAAAAAAAAAACAAACAAAAACAAACGTGAAGTCATACTTGCGAACTTAATTTTACTATTCAAATATTTCTAGATTCGATAACATCACAAATATATAAGATTACCTTTTAATTGATAATATTCCACAGCCTCTGAAAACAAAGGCTACTAAAACAACACCTTTTGTTGAAATGCAGCAAGATTCAAATAAACCTGAGCCAAAAACTATTCAAATATACACATTTTTCATTTTCAATATTTGCTCTTCTACATCATTTCTATTCAACTTCATTAAATCTCTGAAATGGTATAATAACTTGTAAACTCAATCTGCGTTTTTTGATTAAATCTTGTTTGTTAACCATTCTTTCACGTTGTTCTTTTATTTACAAATAATTTGTATATTTATATATTTTATCAAGAATTTAATTACTATATAATTGAGTTCTCCTTTACTTTTGGGATATTTAAGTGAAAATACATTTTATGTTAACTTGGGTTAGACATCTTCACATAATTTAATCACCTTCATTTATTGCGCATTGTATGTTTCTGATGAAGAAATCATATAATCAAATAAAAATCTATTTCTAATCTTTTTACTCAGATTGTGATATGTAGATAGACTTATTTGATTTTTGAGAAAATAAAAGGTCTAGTGTTTAAGAGTAATATTAAAAATTCCATTATTTCTTTAGGATGAATTGAATTTAAAAGTTTTTATATTTTAAATATAAAATAATTACCAAAATTTGTCACATTGAGTAGAATCTTTTATTAGAAACCACCTATAACACGGAAACTCCTGGTCTCTCCTGTAAGTGATCTTTCATTGGAGGTTGGTTATATCAGGTCAGTTAGGATCTTACTAGACCAAGGGTCGGCAAACTGCAGTTCGCGAATCACATGCGGCTCTTTATACATTTCTATACGCAAATATTATTTATGCGAGTACTATTTATTATTGGCAAGTAAAATTTGTGGCTCTTCAAACATTTTTTAAAATTGTAATTTTTGACTCTTGCGATTCAAAAGATTGCCGACCCCTGTACTAGACGCTTCCTCAGAAAGTTAAGTTAGTTAACTATCAAATAGGTCGTTCACAAATGAGTTTTTAATATTTAGGAATACTTTGAAATTATTTTAAAAGAGCGTAAATATAAGCATGAATTTCTTTATATAGAAATGTGCATAATAACTTTTTTGTGGACAAAACTAATCGAAAATATGATTAAAATATTCCTTCTTTAAAAAAAGAGACAGGATTCCATATGAAAATATGACTTTTTCTGAACCACTAAGATTCCGGATAGAGGAAATGTTAACGTAAAAGCTCCGGAAGGTTACCTGAAGACCATGGCTTCGGGCCATAGCCCATTTCAGTCCAGGGCGAATTCTATTCATCGAGATTTTTCAATGTGGCAAAAATGTTTTATTTGTAGAGTTTATTAACCATATTAACCATCAGAAACTGTTAAAATTTTGGGAGTTATTTTTAAAAATCATAGACAAAGGAATAAGATTAATTTTGGAACACATGTTGACAATATAATTATGAAAGCTACGAAACTTAAGAATATATTATTCTCATTATGTGCACGTACTTGGGGCATTGATACTCGACGTAGATTGATCTTATATAAAGCTATGATACGCTCTACAATAAGCTATGCATCAAATATTTGGTTTCCTTTTATCACTGCAGCAAAAAGATCCAAGTTGAATTCTATACAATATCAAATTCTTATTAGATGCATTCATGCTTATAGGACTTCATCTTCTTACATCACACATATACTAGCGAAAACCCCTTTACTGTCCGATTATCTTGAATTATTACAAACAAAGTATAATATGACAAATTCTCTCACAGATCGAACACTCAAAAAACCCCTTCAAAACGAATTAAACAAACTATATCTGGATCTAAAATTTAAGTTTTATCTTTCTCAATCTAATGAACTGTTCAAGAAATTCTTTCCAATTGCTGTCCCAAATTTCATTTCCTCTGATAAATTCACTACATTATTCTTAACTGGCAAAGGACCCTTCTTAAGTTTCCTATTCAAACTGAATGCTATCAATGATCCAACATGTGAATGCCGCTTAGATGTTGAATCACCAGAGCATCTTCTTTTATCTTGCCCTCTGACTAATCAAATTGTATGTAGATATTTTGAAACATTACCAAATTCTCTTTGTGTATATACTCTATCTTATGAGAACTTTGTTAAGTTTAGAACTATTTGTACAATAATTTACAAAACAATACTAATCTATCGTGTAAATAATTAATCATATATATATAAATAATACTAGCACAGCACAATAGTCCTTTGGACTTCGTGCTTTTGTAACAATAAATAAAATAAATAAATAAAATAAAATAAAACCATATAAATGAGATACTAAAATATACAATTAAAGAATATAATAAATTGAAACTATATTTTTAACGCATATAATTCTTTTTCAAATAAAAAAATTTCTACTGCCCTTAAAGCAATGATAAATTAATTGGAGGGCCTGGCTTTAACCAAATATAATTTCAATTTCTTTTAGCACAGATGGCGCACTTAATTTATTATATTATAATTAAAGGATGTGTTGTGTGTGTCATGTATATTTCAAATATCTTTTTATGTAAATTTTTCTTTTTCATATTTTAGCATACGTATAACTGTCCATTCCTTCTTTCTAATGAGAATTATAAATACTTCTGCTCACGTGATTTTCTATTAAATGAACTAAATTATTCATGCCTTATATTTAAATATTCATCCGATATTATTGTCTTTCTTTCAGCCATTAACGTTAATTTTTTCCTTTATGTATGCGCAAAAAAAGTAATATATAATTATTGATATATTCTACTTTACCTAGGTGATTTTATTTCTGTATTGGGCAATATATATTTTGAATTTCTAAGAATTATTTAAAAATCAAGGATTTTTGAAATATTTTCATCTAAGAGAGCGTGGAAGTTCACTGAGAATAAGAGGTTTTCGAACAAAAAGGGATATTCCATTAAAATATAAGTCATTTTTATAGACAAAATAAAAGCTAGGAATAAATAAGAGCTAAAAGGAAGGATGTCTTTATGTCATGCATCTGTATTGAGGAAAGAAACAAAGAAAACGGCTTTCAAAAACGTTATTTTCATTTTTTACAACATTTAAGAGATTTGAGGCGCATGCCTTACAAATTTATTTTTTCAGCTTGAAAAAAAAAAAAAAAAAAAAAAACGTGTAGGTAGCATTCTAATTTTAATATTTTGCCATTTAATTTTTTTCTACATTTTTTTCCTTGCGAAATATTTACACAAAAGATATTCATTTAAAATATTTTAGTTGACAACCTTTCGTAAAATTCTTGTTTAAATATAAATAATTATAAAATAAGAACATTAGGCCTCCAGGGAAAAGTTACTTTTTAAATATTTTTATTTGCAAATTTCTCAAGTTTCGGTCAAGAAAGCCCTTCTACGGGAGAATTTTTTTTTAAGCTTGAGAAATTTGTAAATAATAATATTTAAAAAAGAAAATTTCCCTGGAAGCCTAATGTTCTTATTTTAATATTGATTCAAGGCATTATTTTATCGAGAAGTTTAAATGATATTGAAAACTCAAATGAAATAAAACGATAGATATTCAAAGTCCGTCATGGGAAATTTCACTGTAAAAAATATGTTGGAACCTCTGTGTTTTCAATTCGTTAATTGTTCTAATATATAGAACGAATTTTTAATTTGTTTTGTTTGTTTAGGCGCAAATATTTCAATAGCACGCCTGGTTGATTAATAATTTTTTAAAATGCCGAGAATAAATAAAAATATTAGTATAGATCTTAAATACACTTTGTCAAATAGAAATATACATTCTCTGGATTGCAGCATTTTTCAGAAAGATGTTTATAAATTTCTTGACCTCATTCTAACTTGACCAGATCAGTTTCTAGGTAGCCATTTGCCGCTTGGAAATATGTCTTCAGATCCTAACCGTGAATCCTTGAAAAAAAATAATGAGGTCAAAATATCAACTTTTGTATGTTTAAATGGAACAATTAGTGAGCAATAGAGAGATGCTTCCTATAGAGATAAAAAATGAAACTTGAGAATACTAGCTTATGTATTTATTTCGGAGGCGTATATAACTGGGAAAGCAGTTTTAAAGGCCAGCAGAGCAATTATTCAGAACTAAAAAAAAAAAAAACCTTTTTCAACATTTTAAGAAAATTAGTAAAGTTATATATGAAGACGGAGGTAAGCTTTAGAAATAGTAACGGGTCGATGAATTCTTCTGTTTAAAATCGCAAATGCTCGTTAAGTTTCGAAAAAAGCCTTAATTTTAATAACGTTATCAGAAAGCTTATATATATCTACTTGAATTCAAAATCAAAATTTATTCATATTAGAAAACATTTTTTTCGTTTATTACAATACCAAAGCGATGAAGCGATTTATCCAGTTTGTTTATAAGGTTTAAATTAAAAAAAAAAAAGAAAAAACGATAAAAGGATCTGCGAAAAAAAAAATTACACCCATGTGTACAAAACTTGAGAAAGCTTCATATTTTTATGTCGCCGGTCATCTTATTTGTTCAAAGAGACAAAATTATCTCGTGTGTCTTCATTAAAGGTCACTGTGTATCAAATATTGTAAATTGTTGAAGAAACTTATTTCTGATTATGTCAATCATTATTTACTTGATTGATTCTTCCCTGTCAAGATGAAAACTAAATGGTGTCTAGCTTCCCAACACCAAATATTCCAGCCATTCTTCATGGAATTTATAACCTAATCCTATGTTATTTTCAAGAAATAATCCTATGTTGTTGTTGTTGTCCGTGTTTTTTTTTTTGTATAAATAAAAACCTAATCCTATGAACTTCATGATATATCTCTTTAGAAATAAATCTATGTAACGAAGTTTCTTTACGTGATCCTCTATTAATGTTTTGAAAAAAACTTAAGTATAATGGATAACTCAGCTAGATTGCAACATCTTTACGCTCACCCCAGGAAACCACGTTAAACAAATAAGTATTGATTGATTTTATCAAACGAAATTGATTTACCTTCGATATATGTTCACCAATTACTGTAAGTGCAACTATCTAATCGGATTTTCATCGATATTTGCATATCATATATTTTCTTCTTAACTCAAATATTATTTTTAACGAATCTGTATACAAGTATTGTACATATGTTTTTGTCCTAAAATAAATATACATACTCTAATTATTCAACTTGTATTCAAATATTTCTATGTGTTCGTTCTCAAGCCGTGATAAATTTTCCTAAAATGATTTTTATATTTTCAAATTTAAGGAATAGAATTCGAAGTAAAATTGATTATAATGAGTTTTTTTTTTTTGTTGGGGGTAGAAAAGTAAATGTATTTTTCCCTCAGTGTAAAATGTCGATGCTTTTGTACCGACAAAATCAGTGAATATGAAATGTTTGAAAATCAGGTTTCATTTCGTGTATTTAATTGGGAATGGTAAATGTCAATGTATTAGTTAAAATCTCTTAACAGCATTTGTCAAGAAAGTAGATGGGATACTTACAGGAAATAGCCCAAGTCTCCAGTCTAGTCGTGCCTCGAGCCACTTTCACTAGGGCAGAGGTGCACTGGGCACTCAAGGAAGTGTTATGATTCATCCTGAGCACCTCGGTACCGTAGCGGGACATCACATGGCGCATGGCGGTCCGCAGGACCTTCTCCATTTGCTGCCATTGGCCTCGAACATCCTGGAGCTCGGTGGCCACGGCGGGCGGGGGAGCGGTGACGTTCGGTCGGCCCAGCACGGGGCAGCCCAGGAAGAGAATAAGCAGCAGCACGGTCATACCGCGGACTGCCTGCCGGTTCAACTGGCTACCGGACGTCTACGTCGACCTACTAAACGCCAAGGCCAATGAGAAGCGAGCGTTTCCTTTCTTTTCCTCCTTATCATATTTTGGGCCACTGAGCCCTTCATCACTTTCCCTTTTGATGGTCGCCCCATTCCAGCTGCTGCTTTCCCCCCCCCCCCCCCCCCCCCCCCCCCCCTTGTAGTCGCCTTGGAATAGTCGTTAATGAAAGCTCTCACTCTCTCTGTCAGTTCACCTGATCTGGGGTTTTTCTATTTTTGTTTAACCTAAAATGTTAAAAAGTTTTAAGAGGGCATTTCGAATATTTCTTTCAAAACACGATAACCTAGATATTGACTAAATGTTACTAAATTTAATAGTTGACCTTTTGATAATATTTTTTAATGTTTGAAAACAGAGCAATCCATATACCTATTATTGATTTTATATTTTATTTAATAAACTAGCGGATGTACCCGGCTTCGACCGGGTTTTACCCGAGTAAAGGTTTGCCTAACGAATCTCTCGATAAAGTGAACATTTTTTCCCGGTCCCTTGAAAAATACTCGATAAGTTGAATAAAATCAATATTAATTGGTTCCCTCGGTAATTGGAAGTTAAAGGAATAGTATCTTGCCTTGGAATTGTATCATTATTCTTGTATGGACATACCCGGCTTCGCCCGGGTTTTACCCGAGTAAAGGTTTGTCTAACGAATCTCTTGATAAAGTGAACATTTTTTCCCGGTCCCTTGAAAAATACTCGATAAGTTGAATAAAATCAATATTAATTGGTTCCCTTGGTAATTGGAAGTTAAAGGAATTGTATATTGCCTTGGAATTGTATCATTATTCTTGTCTCAAATAAATTGCCGTGTCATCCTGAATTTTGTCTTTCCTAATTTTCTACATTATAAAATCATCGTATCATCATGATAATATTTAGAGCAGATTGTTGAATTATAACAGATAAATTAGAATATTTATCTTGATTATTTTAAAGCGAAAAGTTATTTCAAATTTTTTTCTCAAATAAATTGCCGTGTCATCCTGAATTTTGTCTTTTCTAATTTTCTACATTATAAAATCATCGTATCATCATGATAATATTTAGAGAAGATTGTTGAATTATAACAGATAAATTAGAATATTTATCTTGATTATTTTAAAGCGAAAAGTTATTTCAAAAATTTTATTTGCTAGAAACCTTCCCAGTGCTATACTAAATAACTTCCCAAAGTTTCATGGCGTTCCAATGAGTGGTTTGGTCAGGCTTAAAGGACAGACAGACACACACACACACACACATACATTCATTTATATATATATAGATTTTGTGTGGAAATATTTCTTTTCTTTTTTTATATTTGAAACTGCATTGAGGGTTAATGGAGGAAATAAAATAATAATAAACTATTGATTTTCGACAGCCACGACCCAGTATCGAATCCTCCAATGGGCACTATTTCCCGACATCTTAAAACTGTAAAAGTAGAACTGTTTTCTACAAGTGTGGAGATATGGTGCGTTTACAGTAAAAGCAGTCACTACCTACTCACGGCGTTGATCACGGGCTTCACTATGTTTACTTGGGATTATTAAATGATAATAGAAAAAAAAACAGCATTCAAAAATTACTAACGATTTAAAAAGTTGGAAGGCGTGACTTATTTTTGGCAAAACTCTTCATTCCATCGATATCGATGAAACTGTATGTGTGTTGCATAAAAAAAAAATCGTATACGAGTACCGGGTAATATATATATTTTATTTTGATAAAACAGATAGTATTGAAAGAGAGATTGAGATTGAAACTACTTTATTACAACGTTCATACATGATTATATATAGGTTTTTGAGGATATATATATATATGTTATATAAAAATATTATTTTATTTAAAAAAAAATATATATATATATATTTCATAGATATAAATACTCTGTTTAAATCGACCGCCAGAGGTCACGCTTTTCTCTATAAATAATCATTGTTGTTGTTCCCCGTCGGTTTCGGGGCTCAAAAATCATTCATTTTGGTTAGCAGCCCAGTAAAATAAAGATATTTTCTCTTCCCCGTCGGTCGGCTCAAAACATTTGTAGATTATGTAAATAAGCTTTTGTTTTTCTTATTCTACTCGCCTTAAGCCAGGCAGTACTTTAATCAAATTATGTTCTTATATATTACTATAGCACAATAAAAGCAATTACTGATCAAAACCATTTTTATTATTATTCTATCAAGAATTTAACCACGACTGCATCATCAATACCATTTAGTACTAAAAAGAACCAGCAAATAACTCCATGACATAAACCTCATCCACAAATAACATATTTCTCACATTCAATTTCTTTATTAAAAAAATAGCTTTCCCAATCAATATATCTTTCTTTATATAAGAATAGCCGACAGGATATTTACCTGCTTGTTTAAAATACCAAGATCAAAATTATTATCAAGTATGCAAATCCTTAAACAAACTAAGCCTTCTCCAACAATAGAAATCCACAAGAAAACATAGCTCATTTCAACCAAAAATAACCTACTATAAAAAAAAAGACATAGCTCCAATTCAAGAAAACATATTCTCCACAAGCAAACAGCCATATTCGAAAATCGACTCCACCCATCCACTGCAAAACCAGTCATCTCCATCTACAGCCAACTCCAGCCAGCATCATCCTTTTCAAGGTACTTTGTATCAACCATTTTTCGCAGTTTATTTTAACTTTTCAATTCTCACTCATGTTTACAATAGTTTACAATCGCTTATTTGCTTATAGTTACATATATTCCTTTTATGTCATTTCTTAAATATTTTTGCCATTTAAATAATGCCACATTTTCTTTATATAATTAGTTATTAAATATACCTCATTCTATATTTTACTTTTAAATATTTGCAATCAAGTTAGACCATTTTCACCATTTTTTATAATTCTATATGTAAAGCAGTCGGCCAAGAGGACAACAACAAAATATTATAAATTTTCACATATTCAATATCTTTATTACGAATTAACTATCTTCAACATTATTTATCACATTTCTAATATATATTTTCTTGTTTAATCTCATTTCTTAATATGTTATTTTCAAAATTTGCATTTTTTACCCCATTTTAAATTTCTTTTTAAATGCCATAATCTTTTAATGTTTCTCATTTCGCCTAACAAATATGTAAATTTACCGTAGTAAACATATGTAAATTTCAACTTTTGTTTTGTTCACCTTGATTTTTTTTCAAATGATCATTCTTTATTCTTACCATTAATGCATTTACCTTTACATGTCATTCCTTTTTTTTTTTTTACATTTTGCCTTTTTTTACATATTACTCTTGCCTTTAATTGCTTTTTCACAAATGCTCTTTTTTCTTATAATCCAATGTTTTTTCAATGCTAGCATTTATATTTTTCATTCATATTCCTTTTAATAATTCTGCATTTTATTTTTATTCCTCATTAATAATATATGTGTATAATTTTTTCCTTGTCTATTTCCAATCTATTGGTTCACAATAAGCCAATACGATTAAGGAAAACCATCTTTTAATTTCACTTCTGTAATTTTCATGCATTTTATTTTTCCTTCCTCATTTTCAATGTCATATATGTGCCAACCTCCTCATGTCTTTTCCAATCTATTGGCTCACAACAAGCCAATATGATCAAGGAATATCACCCTTTTATTCTCACTTTTTTAATATGCATTCATTTTATTTTCCTTCCTCATTTTTAATATTATATGTGTATTTTATTTTTGTCTATTCCCAATCTATTGGCTCACAACAAGCCAATACGATCATGGAATATCACCTCTCACCTTATTCTCTTTATCATCATTTTATCTTTTTTTTAACTAGATTTTTTTTCACTTTTCTCTCTGCTTATATTATTATTTTCTCAGGGGGTAAATGTTATATAAAAATATTATTTTATTTTAAAAATATATATATATATTTCATAGATATAAATACTCTGTTTAAATCGACCGCCAGAGGTCACGCTTTTCTCTATAAATAATCATTGTTGTTGTTCCCCGTCGGTCAGGCGTGACATACATGAATCCTGCCAAGAAGAAAAAGAAGGCCTACAAGCCCATCGTGAACGTCGCCGACCTGGAGAGGGAAGATGAGATGGTGATCTCACGCAACTGCAGCATCCTGAGCTCCATTGGCCATCCTGCCCTGAAATCCCTGCATGAGGACCTGATCCGCTACATCGCCTCGCGGACTGAAATGATCAAAGCCCTCGCTACCAATGTAGAGAACCTCACTGACACCCTCGAGTCCTTCGCAGAGTTGGACGAAATTGAGGAGGCCAACAAGCCCAAGACTGCTTGCCGCGGCACTCAAACCTGCCCTGCTCCTTCCTGCAAGGAAACCAGCTCCCAGACTGACCCAATCAAGCCCGCCACTCCTGCTCCTGCTGCTCTCCCTGCCAAGAAGCCTGCCTCCACCTTGCCTGCTCCTGCTCCAACCAAAAGGAAGCAGTCTGAGGCTCCCAACCCGCCTGCAAAGAGGACAAACCTGAAATGGTCCTTCAAAACCTGCGCCTTCCCGCGTACCCAAGCCTGCGGCCGCCCAAGTGATCCTCCACGGAGAAAAATCCATATATATTTCCATATATATATGTATGTCATAAAAACGTATATTCTATTTACGTTACCAATTCATGCAGTCGTGGATGGTAAAAATGAATAATAACTTTTATCCTAAAACTATATATATATTTTTTGGTTATATTTCAAAAGCAAACAGTTTTTGCATACATAGACAACTAATTACGTTATTATTATTTTTTAAAAAAGCAAATTAGGTTATATTCCTTCTGTTTAGGATTTCTTTACATTTTAAAAATTAACTCTGTGTTTAGTTTTTACTTTGATTATTTAAATTATAATTTTAGTTATATTATGAAAACAATTTTAATAAATATAATGGTTATGATTATAGAATTTTAATTATATTGATGAATAATAAATATCATATTTTTATTATGTCATATATGGGAATAAATATAAATATATAAATTGATAGAGAGTGTTTGCTAGTTTTTATGATAAAGGAACTCATCACCTTTATAATCTGATGAAAATATTTGTATTGGTGTTTCTATATATAAATATTTACCTAAAGAGGCTGGCGCACCCTTGCCGAAAGAGGCGAACGTTTCCTCTATTTACGTTGTTCAAAATTAGCTGATTCGTTTTCAACGATGTCGGCGCAATTCCGGCGAGAGAAAATTTCATATCCGCCGCTTGTCACGGGCGATTTAGCATAATTTCCGTTTGTTTCAGAATTTGAAACGATAAGGCACAATTTGGATTATAGATTATGAACACAAGGTAATAAGACCAAATCCAAATAACAAACTATTTATTTATTTGGATTTGGTCTTATTACCTTGTGTTTAGAATTTAAAACAATCTTTGTTGAAACGTTTTAGGTCGATATTTCGGCGTTTGTTGTTAACACATCGATGGAAATAGCACCATCCTCATCCTTGTCATATTGGCTATCCGCCAATACCGAAAACCTACTACTTATCTCCATCTTCTCGTCCTCCATACTCGAAGAACGCAGAGCTCGTGTGCCACGTGGCCGCACGGCCGAGAGAAAGAGAGATATTGATATCTTGTCAATACAAGGTAGAAGTGAAAAATTCGCACATATCAGTAAATCATATTACGAACAATTGAAAATATCTATATACAGTCAACATAGAACGACGTTTAACAAGTTTTACCGCAAATGTTTCTTTTTACAGAACGAAAAATCGTAATTTTAATTATTTTAAGGAGAAATAACGACTATTTCACTCCTTAGGGATAAATTATAAAAGGAGGAATTGTGAAGAGTAATGATGAACGTAAAAAAAGTGTCCAGGGATGGGATAAATCACTTTTATTTTTCCGTTCATCATTACTCTTCACAATTCATCCTTTCATGCTTCATCCCTAAGAATAGGAATAGTCACTTTTTCTCCTTAAAATAATTAAAATTACGATTTTTCGTTCTGTGTAAAAAGAAAAATTTTCGGTAAAACTTGTTAAACGTCGTTCTATAGCCATAACCGCATTATATTGCATTAAACAGTCAATATGTACATGGCTCCTCTGCCACCGCACCATAGTTTTATGAGAGAGGGAGAGAGAGATTGGCAGAATCTACCTATATAATTGCCTTATTCTGTCTGTATGTCTGAAGCTCACGGATAGAATGCGCGCCCATTGGCTGCCGGCGAACACGTGTCCTCCCTGCCCCCCTCTAGACAACCCTGTTATCAGCAGTGTGTTACATCCACCTGTCTATACAGGTCACCCTGTCTATAGCGGCCAATCTAGACACCCCTGTTATCAGCTATGTGATACATCCACCTGTCTATACAGACCACCCTGTATATAGCGGCCATTCTAGATAACCCTGTTATCAGCTGTGTGATACATACACCTGTCTATACAGACCACCCTGTATATAGCGGCCATTCTAGACAACCCTGTTATCAGCTGTGCGATACATCCACCTGTCTTTACAGACCACCCTGTCTATAGCGGCCACTCTAGACAACCCTGTTATCAGCTGTGTGATACATCCACCTGTCTATACAGACCACCCTGTCTATAGCGATCACTCTAGGCAACCCTGTTATCATCAGTGTGTTACAATCACCTGTCTATACAGACCACCCTGTCTATAGCGGTCACTTCAGGCAACCCTGTTATCAGCAGTGTGATACATACACCTGTCTATACAGACCGCCCTGTCTATAGCGGCCACCCTAGACAACCCTGTTATCGGCTGTGTGATACATACACCTGTCTATAGCGGCCACTCTAGACAACCCTGTTATCAGCTGTGTGATACATCCACCTGTCTATACAGACCACCCTGTTATCATCAGTGTGTTACATTCACCTGTCCATACAGACCATCCTGTCTATAGCGGTCACTTTAGGCAACCCTGTTATCAGCAGTGTGATACATACACCTGTCTATACAGACCACCCTGTCTATAGCGACCACTCTAGACAACCCTGTTATCAGCAGTGTGATACATACACCTGTCTATACAGACCACCCTGTCTATAGCGGCCACCCTAGACAACCCTGTTATCGGCTGTGTGATACATACACCTGTCTATAGCGGCCACTCTAGGCAACCCTGTTATCAGCTGTGTGATACATCCACCTGTCTATACAGACCACCCTGTCTATAGCGGTCACTTTAGGCAACCCTGTTATCATCAGTGTGTTACAATCACCTGTCTATACAGACCACCCTGTCTATAGCGGTCACTTCAGGCAACCCTGTTATCTGCAGTGTGATACACACACCTGTCTATACAGACCACCCTGTCTATAGCTGCCACCCTAGACAACCCTGTTATCGGCTGTGTGATACATACACCTGTCTATACAGACCACCCTGTCTATAGCGACCACCCAAGACAACGTTTTTAAAATATATTCGCACTCGGGTAAACCCCGGGCGTTGCCCGGGCCATTCGTTTAGTAGAGATATATTTGCCAATTTATGTAGGACTTGATGTCACCAAACAATAAATAATAAATTAATAACTGAGCAGAAATCAATAAAAATAATATAAATAAAAAATAATAATATCAATAAAATATTCTGTATGTATACTATATATAGTGTTATAGTGAATTGGATTTGTGTCGCTCTCTCAGGAGATCCTAGAAACGGAAACCTTTTCTCTCATACCAGTTTTTTTTTCTGAAATTGTCATAGGTGGTGATGTGGCACATGTGAGTTCTGCACGAGAGTGATAAACAAATGCATTGTTAAACATAAGTAAATAGCGCCCCATATCTATATATAATCAAAATCATTAAGTATGAATGTAAAATTGTATTGATTTTTAAACGAGTGAGATTCACTTTT
This sequence comes from Cordylochernes scorpioides, assembly GCA_030710605.1. Classification (NCBI taxonomy): domain Eukaryota; kingdom Metazoa; phylum Arthropoda; class Arachnida; order Pseudoscorpiones; family Chernetidae; genus Cordylochernes; species Cordylochernes scorpioides. Next base: position 43,937,979 of record CP092882.1, read on the forward strand.
TGAAGAAACAAAAGAGAGAGAGAGAAATAAACGTTTAGTCAAATAAAATACTTCAGCTCAAAAATTGAATTGAGTCTTTGCAAATTCTCGCTTATCTACCAATAGAATAGTTTTAATTGAATCAATGGGGATGCGTCTCTGTAGCAGGTCACACTGATCTGTGTTGGGAAGCTTAACTCGGGGGAAATCTATACCTAACGAGAAATTAGCATCTTACTGTATCTCTCGTATCTTACGGTAATTTGTTTAAGCGAAACTTCTTGAGTTCTTCTTCTTCTAAAGTGTACGTAGCATTACAATTCAGTGATGCCTACCTTTGCCCCACATTATTTCATTCTTACGGAATAACTTTGTGAGATAAATTAAATACGCCTCTTTTTATTTCTATGCCACATTCTCTTATCTAAATATACACGCTTTGTTTAAAAAAGACCGAAAAGTGTTTTTTTTTTTTTATATCAGCAGCAAAAATATGAAAAACAAAGCATTTTTTTAGGGCTAACGCCCCACATTGAATACTTCCGAATTAAATTATGTATACATTTATAATTATATGCAGTTAAACCTGTCTATAGCGCCCCCTCTAAATAGCGCTTCCCTCTCTATAGCGCCCGACAGCTTGCACCACGCTGATGAGGGCCAACAACCCGAAACGCGTCCGTGGTTAGCTTTTATTGATTTATCAAGAGCGGCTAATTCTGGAATAATTAAAAATCAACGAATGGTTGATATTTATTCTGATAGATGGCGCAAGCCACCAGCAAATTTCTATTTCTATAGCACCCGATTTTGAATACGTAGTACGATGCGATTTACATTAAAAGTGACCTGTCTATAGCACCCCCTCTCTATAGCACCCTATTTTTGTGAGTCCCAGGAGGGGGCGCTATACACAGGTTTAACTGTATTATACAAGGGTCACTCCAAAGGTTTTTGCTATCACTTATTTTTATTGAAGCTGCAACTTTAAAATTGTCAGAGTTTCTCAAATTATTCACCGTTAGCACCTATTCAAGATTTAATCCGTGAAAACCAATTATCGAAGCACTTACACCAGTCATCTTCGGGGATGGAATTTATGGCATTGATAAAGGCTTGCAGTGCTTCATCATCAGTGTCAAATTGTATCCCTTTCAACAATAATTCAACTTCGGGTCGGTGACAAAGCCACAACACCAACTTTGGCAAACTGATAAGCGTCCACCTAGAGACCATGGTTTCAGGCTAATGGCCCTCGTCTGTCTAGGGCGAACTTTATTTCATGAGATCCAGAGGTTTTACCCAGCCACATTGCCAGAAAAACACCTCTCTGGTAGATTGTGAGGATTCCATTAGATCCCGTGTGGATCTCATGGAATAAAGTCCGCCCTAGACTGACGAGGGCCATTAGCCCGAAACCATGGTCTCTAGGTGGACGCTTATCAGTTTGCCAAAGTTAGTGTTGTGGCTTTGTCACCGACCCGATGCCGCTAGTTGCGGCGACGGCCAATAGATGGCGTCAGATTCTGACGCTTTTTTGACGGGAGAAGCGCCCATTGCTTCTATGGATTAATTTCCTCCCGGCAAATTTTCCATCTATATATATATATTAAAAATAATGAAGGCATCTCCTGACCACGAGCACATGTGCTTTTTAGATGGCAGAGCGCCATCTAGTGGAGCAAAAATAAACTAAACGTTTATTTAGCTTGCTCCGTGATATTTGGCCAACCCAATTTCTTGATAAATCAAGAAAAGCCATCCACGAACGCGTTTCACGCTGTTGGCGCTCGTCAGCGTGGAGAAGGCTGTAACCACTGCGACAAAAATCACGGAGCAAGCTAAATAAACGCCATCTAAAAAGCACATGTGCTCGTGGTCAGGAGATGCCTTCATTATTTTTAATATCAACACCTGACCCACTTATATTTTATTTTTCTATTGTTTTTCATGTGTTAAGCGTCTTTACGCAAATTTGGCCTTAAATACCCATTTCTTGATTTTTCGGGAAGCCATTGGGACCAGATAATCTTTTTGGTCGCAGTGGTTACAGCCTTCTCCACGCTGACGAGCGCCAACAGCGCGAAACGCGTTCGTGGATGGCTTTTCTTGATAAATCAAGAAATTGGGTTGGCCAAATATCACGGAGCAAGCTAAATAAACGTTTAGTTTATTTTTGCTCCACTAGATGACGTTCTGCCATCTAAAAAGCACATGTGCTCGTGGTCAGGTAATGCCTTCATTATTTTTAATATCAACACTGACTCACTTTTATTTTTTTCTATTGTTTTTTCATATATATATATCCTTCCTTTTATATATATAAAAATGAAATGCGAAATCGATGTTTGTTATCGCATCACGCAAAATCAACTGACTCAATCATTATGGAAATTCGCATGTAGGTAGCTGAAGATTTCGTTTAACATATAGGCTATTCAAAAAACTAAAAAAGTTAATGTGCTTTTTTTAAAAAATAAAAAACCAAAAAGCGTTAGTTCCAGTCTTTTACCGCTAGGGCGCAGCACTGGTCGCGACGATAAATGAATTTGATTTTTTTAAAGCATCGGTGGTACAGTGGTAGAATGCTCGCCTGCCACGCGGGCGGCCAGGGTTCGATTCCCGGCCGATGCATTTTTTTTTTAACAATTTTTAAAACTCATTTATATTATATCCTTCCTTATATATAAAAAAATGAAATGCGAAATCGATGTTTGTTATCGCATCACGCAAAATCTACTGACTCAATCATTATGGAATTTCGCAAGTAGGTAGCTGAAGATTTCGTTTAACATATAGGCTATTCAAAAAACTAAAAAAGTTAATGTGCTTTTTTTAAAGATAAAAAACCAAAAAGCGTTAGTTCCAGTCTTTTACCGCTAGGGCGCAGCACTGGTCGCGACGATAAATGAATTTGATTTTTTTAAAGCATCGGTGGTTCAGTGGTAGAATGCTCGCCTGCCACGCGGGCGGCCAGGGTTCGATTCCCGGCCGATGCATTTTTTTTAACAATTTTTAAAACTCATTTATATTATAACTATATTAATAAAATGCAAATTTCATAAGTGGTGTTCGCTAAAAACTTTCGTTACAATGCATCAATTTCGACCAAATTTTCAACATTTATGTAAAACGAGATGGAGCAGGTTTTGCTTAACATCAAAATATTTTTCCTAACTTTAAAATACATAACTTTGCTGTTATCGATAAAATACAAAAAAAATTCAACAGAGTTAATTTTATTTATATATAAATACAAAAAAAAAATTCAGCAATTCATTCAACTCAATCTAAAAAAATATTCAAAACAAGCAATTTTAAGATAACACCATATGTAAAACAGTCGGCCAAGAAAACAACAACGATATTACATCTTTCTCACATATTCACACACAATCTTGATTAATAATTAAAACTAATCTTTAGCATTGTTTATTATACTTCATAATATATAATATTCGTTAGGCAAACTTTCACTCGGATAAAACCCGGGCGAAGCCGGGTACACATCCGCTAGTATTTATATAAGACAAGGCGGAGATTTTATTATTTATAGGGCCAAAAGATCTGAAATTCAAATAGTTTTCTGTGCAAGTAGGATTTCTGTAAATGCCAGTTTCAATGTAAAATTGTTTTATTTAAAGTTGAAAAAAGGCTCTAGGAAATATTATTTTTTTCCTCATCATAGGTGTATTTTAAAAACGTTTTAATATTAAATATTATACTCTGATCCTTTTTCCTTAAAAGTCTCAGAATATTGGAAGAAATATTGTTTATTAAAATGTGATCTATGCATAGTTTCAAAATTCAAAATAGAGAACATATTAGCATTAGTGTTCTTTATTTTGTTCGTATATAAGGCATAAAACAAATTTTTAGTTACATTTGCCTATTAAAGTAAGTTGAAAATATACAAGCTTTTGTTTGTTTCGTTGGAGAATGAGAGATTTGGCTACTTTTATTTTCAGTTCTACTGTTCATCAGAGAATTTAAGAATTTCGTTAAGAATATATAAGAGAAGATGACTAGAAGACATTCAGTGGTTGCTATGTGACACCAGCTGGCCACCGGACACCTGGGGGATCCAGAGAGGGACAAAAAGGGGCGTTTGGTCCGGATGTTGACAGACAGTTAGGTTACAGTGGATATTTTCGGACAGACCCGCTGAGTCTAGGTCCGTTGTCATCTCACGGCGGCCCTCGTGGCCGCCGTTTTGGCTACTCTCTGCCCCCGCGGCTTCAGGCTGGACGCCGATCTTTCCTCTGTTAACCCTCAACTTTCCGCTGGTTCTGGTGCCACTTGAGACGTACTGGGAGAGCGTCTTTTGATCCCAAACTTTGTCCTTACTATCCCGTGCGGACTTCCCACTCTGCACGCCTTGCCACTCAACCCCGACTGCTTCCAACTAACTTGTTGACTTACCCGGGTTTACGATTTTTTTTTTTTTTTTTATTTTATTTCAATTCAAAACGCTATGTCCCCCTAGGGACACTTGCGCTAAATGTACATACAAATATATATAACAAAGAAAATATTCAACATGGAAAGATACACAGAAAGCGACTTAGAAAGATTCAAAAATGTTATTTACATATAGAGATATTTTTGAATTTTATTTACAGTTACCTCATTAAATTAAAAAAAAAACATATACATATGTACACACATATACACGCATACACCTATATATTGTTTACAACCATATAATATGTCCAATATTTCCATGAGATCGTTACATCAAAGACCATTTTTCTTAATGAAGTCCAAAATATATTTACAAAGGAAATTAAATTTTATATATGTGTCCTTACTTGAAATTAAATCACTAGGGCCTAAAGTAATTAAACCGTTGTTGACTCTGTACTCTTGAAAGACAGGGCACTCCAGCAAGAGATGTATTGAAGTTTGTTCCCCCAATCCGCAGAAACATGTCGAATCTTGCACAGCCTGAATTTTCTTAAGAAAAAACCTGAAATTTCCATGATCTGTGATAAATTGTGAATTATAATAGTTTGGTCGAAAATATTTCGGAATATCATAAGGAAAGAAACTTTGAAATGTTTGATTAGTATTCTTTTTCAGTAAGTTAATCCTTGATATAATGAAATCTTTGAGTATACCTGGAATATACAAATCATAAAATTGTTTATCTTCTGTTGATAAATTATTCAACTCATAACCTATAATTCTAGATTCCATATAATCAGTGATCAAAGGAATATTGGCTAAGGTGTGCACACAGTTATAACTGGTTGTTTTATATGTTTGGGTACACCATAGCAGAATTTGATATTGCATTGAGTTCAGTTTGTACATATATTTTTTGCTAATAAATTCAAACCATATTTCTGTTCCGTAAGTTAACGTTGGTCTTATTATAGATTTATAAAGTGTAAGCCTTTTTTGGATGCTAAGACCCCAAGATTTTCCACAAATTGAAAAAAGAAGATTTTTTAATCTTTGAGTTTTGTTTAATATAATGTTAAGGTGAGGGCCAAAATTCAATTTGTTTTTCCTTCTGTGATTCGCAATCGTAATTCCAAGAATTTTAATTTCTTCTACGGGCACAATAATATTGTTTCTAAAATTAATTGATATTTTGTCTTTATTGTGCAAGTGCAAAATACTAGTTTTATCAAGATTGATATTTAGCTTATTATCATTACACCATTGATCTATCTTTTCCAAATTAAACTCAATCGACTTTTTTAGATTTGTTAGCTCATTATCCCAACATATAATTGTTACATCATCAGCATAGCAAATTATTTCAGAGTTTGGTGATTGCAAATTAATTAGCAGATCATTTAAATATATCAGCCATAACAACGGAGACAATGGTCCACCCTGAGGACAGCCCTTTGTTAATATTTTTGAAACTTTCATATTATTATACTTGAAAATCGTTTTTTCTATTTTTCAAAAAAGAACGTAAAATTTTGATCAATTCAACTGGTAAATTGTCTTCGTCTAATTTTTTAAACAAGGCTGGCCACCATGTATTATCAAATGCTCCTTGTATATCAATTGCAATCATCGTAACTAGTTGTTTCTGTCTATGTTCCATTATGATCTTTGTGATTTCTTTCAAACAGGTAATTGTTGACTTATTCTTCAAGAACCCATGTTGTCTGGGGCTAAGGAGATCATTATTTTCATAGTATTCGTATATTTTATTTTTCAAAATTTTTTCAAATATTTTTGATAAGTTAGAAATTAATGAAATAGGTCGATAACTCTTTACTAATTCTAAATTCGTTTTGTGAGGTTTTGGAATTATTCTGAGAGCTGCCTCTTTCCATCTATCTGGATAGTATCCGAAGTGAATGCATTTATTAAATAAATCGCATAATAATGGTAAAATTTTTGGAAGGGCATTTTTGATCATGTTATTACTTATACTGTCTACCCCAGGAGCTTTTTTAATGTCTATGTTAGATATTAGGTTCACTATTTCCCCTCCCTCAACAAAGACCTTATTCTTGTTAATCATTTTTAGTTTGTGATTTCTAATTAGTTGATGGTAAGAATCATCCGTATCGAAATTATCATCTGGTACCAACTCATTTAACAAATTGCTCATTGATCGTTCTTTTAGGTGTTCTGGGGCATTGTCAATTAAGGGTATTCCCCTTTGTTTATCTGGTGTTCTTAATTTATTAAAAAATTTATATGCGTTACCAAATGGATTGTTTGTATAATTTTCTTCTATAAGATATCGCCAGTTAATTTTCTTTGCTTTATCAATTGCATTAGTGTATCGATTCCTAGTCAACTTGAATGTGTTATAACTGATTGCTCCGTGGCGATAATATAAGTTTCTTATGTAGTGAAAATGATCTTTCATTTTTTTCAATTCATTATTCCACCAGTTATTTCTAGAATAATATTTAGAGTCGGAGGATATAACTTCCAAAGATTTAAAGGCAGCTTCTGTTAAAAGGTTTGTAAGTCCATTTACTATCATATCAATATCTAAATCTGAATTAACTCTTTCCAATTTGCTTTTAAGTCTTATTATTTCTGTTAAAGATATATTATGAGAAAATCGAGACCAATCAGCATATTTTTCTTTGAATTTCCATGTGGATTTTTGATTATTGAATGAGTATTCGTTTTTTGTTTTTTTTATTTCGAATTTTATAGCAACATGGTCCGAAATATTTGTTAGTTCTGAAGTTTGCCAGTTATTTATTAAGCTTAATGATTGCTTATTGGAAATAGTAAGATCGATTATACTAGTTTCGCGACAGGTAGGCGTTTTCAGATTATGTATATAGAGATTGTTTTCATCTATAATTGGTTTTAATTTAAATCCATTAGAGTTAGTTACTTTGTCGAACCATAATGGGTGACGAGAATTAAAGTCGCCACAGAGTACTACTGGTTGTTTTTTATAGGTTTCAAATAATCTGCTCATAAAATTCAGATGATAATTGTTTAGTGAATTAGGATGAATATAGAAATTTGAGATAATTATGTTTTCTTTAAAAGTAGATAAAATCATTGTTGTACAAAAAGAATTAGTGAAATTTTCTACCATGGAGCATTTTAGCTTTTTATTTAACACAATAATTGCCGTGTATTTTTCTTCTATCCTATTCGAGCACAATATCTGTGAATCCATATCGTACATGATCTTGTTGTGTAAAACATAAGGTTCTTGGATCAAGAGAATATCGGTTGGGTTATCTGCAATATAACCTTGTAATTCATTTATTGCCCTAATACTCTTTCTAACATTTTGTTGAATACATTTTAAGTTTTCATTCATTGTTGTTTACATTGGTAAGACATATATTATTAAATTATATATTTGACAAAACAGATTCCTCGGTAATAGGCGCATATTGCGTTCTCTGTATGACTCTGTCCAGTTGTATCTTGTACAGTGGGCATTCGTTGGAATTAGATCTATGATTTACTGAATGGTTTCTGAATTTTGGGTGTTTAGAACAATTATAACAATTTTTTTCTCCGGTGCAGCTGTGACTACCCTGAATACCACAGTTTTTACATACTTTAGCATTTTGACAGTCTTTCAGTTTGTGGTTCGGGTTAAATTGAAAACAGTTTTGGCATTGTCTAACAAAAACTTTATCTTGAATATAGCATCTTTCAAATTCAGTATATATTGTATTTTTCATTTTCTTAAGTATTTGGTATACTTTAGGTGATACTCTTAATGCTATGTTGTGTTGGGGTGTATTGGATTTCATAATGAAGAGTACATTCATTTCACCATCCAAGCCTTTCAATTCAGGATTCATTTTACATACCGTTTTTACAAAAGTCGCGATTTCTGTTATTTTGCATACATTTTTGACAATGATTGTTGGATCTCTTGGCTTAGGTATGTAAATTTTGCTCATATTCTTTATTTCTTCTGAATTATTCAATTCTTCAAGTAATATATTTGTATCTTTTTGGCATGGAGATTTTACAATTATAGTTTTCTTAGCGTTTATAATTCCATTAATTTTAATATATATATATATATATAGATGAAAATTTTTACCGGGAGGATATTGATATAAAGAGACAAAGGTCGCCTCTCCGGTCAAAATAGACGTCAAAACTAGACGACATCCATTGACCGTCGCCGCAACTAGCGGCCTCGGGTCGGTGACAAAGCCACAACACCAGCTTTGGCAAATTGAAAAGCGTCCACCTATAGACCATGGTTTCGGGCTAATGGCCCTCGTCAGTCTAGGGCGGACTTTATTCCATTAGATCCACACGAGATCTAATGATTTCTCGACAATCTGCCAAAGAGGTGTTTAGCTGGCAAAGTGGCTGGGCCAAATCTATGGCTATGGAATCTATGGATTAATTAAAAATCAACGACAATAGTTGATATTTATTCCGATAGATGGCGCAAGCCATCAGCAACTTTCAGTTGCACGATAAGGAGATGCCTTTTTCTTAATTTATGCACCTTATCCCAGTACAATATTACATTTGTACTATTTTTTCACATTGTGTAGCGTCCTCACTCAATTCTGGCCTTAACTACCCGTTTCATGATTTTTCAGGATGCCTTAATGACCAATTTTTTGGTCGTTGAGGTACAGCTTGCGCCACGCTGATGAGGGCCAACAGCCAGAAACGCGTCCGTGGTTAGCTTTTCTTGATTAATCAAGAATGGGTATTTGGCCAATTCTGGAATAATTAAAAATCAACGACAATAGTTGATATTTATTCCGATAGATGGCGCAAGCCATCAGAAACTTTAAGTTGCACGATAAGGAGATGCCTTTTTCTTAATATATATATATGTAGTAATGTATTTTTATGCTGTAGGATGTCTGTAGTGTGGCATGTTAGTTGCAGTCATGGTGGCCGCAATATTCAGAGTGGGGTCAGGCGTGATTTGGATTGCACAAAATAACGAGGCATGTTGGATGTCACCACGGAGATGGCGAGGGACTAAGCCGACACCGGTCAGGGCAGATCTGTCGAGAGGGGTCTGTTAATCATCGTGTCTCAAAGCGGACTGATCTGTTTGAGCAAGAAGGGGGCACATCTGGGAACCCCGACATGTTTTTTGGACCTTTTCCTGTCCTGGCGCCAACTGAAACTCATTCGAAATTTTATTTTTGTCATTTTGGTAATTTTACTATAATTATATAACACATGGGGATATAAGTATATATTGTAATATATATAACATAAAGTTGCGGGAGGGTTTGGGACATATATATATTTTAAATATCTAAAACTTCATTTATACGCTTTAATCTAATTATTTCCCCATGAAAATTTCTAAAAGTTTTGAGCGCTTCCAATTAATATTCTCAGATGGTCAAAGATGGTTTCCTAAGACGGCGGTGAACTTGGAGCCAGTTCCCGCAGAGAAGGATTAATCGGGTGATTAACATTCGCGGCCAGACGCGGAAGTCGAGCCCCAATTCTCCGAGAAAAATGGGCTAACAAGGTGGTCTTCAGTAGCCGCTTTCTATCTCTCTGTTTGTCCACAACCTGTTTTATTGATTTCTACATATCTGATGTCTCTATAGCTCTGGCATAGGTAGTCTCATATCCGTGAAAATGTCTATCACCTGATTTATTGATATCTATATACCTTATGTCTCTATATACTCTAGCCATGGCAACATTTTATTCAGGGTTTATCAATATCTGCATACCTAATGCTTGTATACCTCTGGCCAGAATAGTTCTATATCCGTGAATATCTATCACAGATTTATTGATGTTTTCATACCTAATGTCTGTATAGCTCGGCCTAGGTAGTCTGAATTTTGTATCTTTTTTATTTTCCTCGGATTTACCCTTTCAAATCTGTTTATGAGCTCAAATTTCTTAATTACAGTGTATACATTTCATTAGCTCAATATTGATTGTGATCAGCTTTTGCTTTTTTTACCTTCATTTGCGGTGAATCCGCGGTAAATACATGTATATTAAATTTATTTTCCTTCAATTTACCCAGATTAAAAAATTAGTTTGATTGTCTTTATATAATTTTTCCTGTATATAAATATCATATTATCATTAAGGTACTATTACTTTTTTCCTGCGTGTATCCTACATTTCTGCTTGGAGAATCTGTATAAGACTAAAAGGTCTTAATAAATCTTTATGTTGTTGTTGTGTTTGTTGTAGGTAGTCCAATATGATAGAATGTCTGTCAATAATCTAATTTTATATGTCTACTTAAGTAGCTCTTTAGCTGTGAATGTGTCTATTCTTTCACTAATTGATGTCTACAGACCTAATATACTACATACCTGATGTTTATAAATATCGAGCTTTTAAGCAGAATTTTATCTATGAAGTTTTATTATCTATCACTTGAGTTGTTGATGTCTACATAGCCCTAGCCTAAGCTACCTTTTATCCATGAATGTCTTTCTATACTATGATATATTGATTTCTACAGACCTCATACAATACATAAATTATTCTTTCACATATTTTGCCATGGCAGTCTTTTACCTATGGAGATATGTCTTTCCCCCCGATTTATTGATACTATACACTACCATCTACCTCTCTCTCTCTCTCTTTCTATGCGAATTCCTCAACAATGCCATTGAACGTGTTGAGGACAAAAACTGCACAATAAGCAAGGGCCTGTCCACATTCAGGGCGGCTTGTATCACCTGATAAGATCCCGACGTCCCTTCAGAGAAGGCTTCGTCTGGTGTAAATATTTTCTATTTTTATTACAATACTGTATTTTATTTTTTCTCTCTCTTTGTAGCCTAAGAAGTATTTTATCCATGACTGCCTGCCTATCCCTTGATTTATGAACGTCTATATACTTGATGTACTTCATACATAATGTAGAAATACTTCTATCATAGACAATCTTTTTAAATATATCTGTCTATCACCCGATTTATTATTGTCTACAAATATGATGGCTACATATATCTAGCCTAGACAGTATTTTATCCATAACTGCCTGTCTATTCCTGATTTATGTCTATAGTTCTCCTGATGTACTACATACCTGAAGTTGTTATCTGTGGATTGTGTCTTTTTATTTTTAGTTGGGTGGTTTGTTCGGGGTTTTAACAAGGTCGGAATTGATTTGCGGAGATATACGTAAACATGGAAACATTTGGAAACATGGTCATCTGCGATAGACACGAACTTGACTTGGAGTAAGATGGAGGAAAGGTTGGCTGCAGAGATTGGGTTGTTCGGTCGTGGTGGGTCTCCTTGAATATCTCGGGAGAAAGATACCCGAAAGGAGACAAGTCAGATTCATCGTGAAGTCGTAGACAATGAGCTTGTATTGTGGGGAGTGATATAGGGTGAATTATTTTCGCGTATGGTCTAAGTATATTGACATGTATAGTGTCGGTATCCTTTTGGTGTGGTTGGTTTGGTGCATCGGTGCGAACTATATTGGGAGAAATGATTTCTAAGATAGTATATGGTCCTGTGAAATATGGGTCAAGTGTTTGTGAATAGTGGTACATTTTGACAAGAACTAGGTCTCTAACTTCGAAGAGAGGTGTTTTGTGATGGAGATCAAACTTTTGATTGTCTTTGTCGTGGTTTTCTTTTTTTTAGTTGGTAGGCTTGTTTTTAGCAATGTCAATGGCGGGGTAAGGGTTAACGTGGTAAGAAAGTTATGTGGGTGTGATGCCAAAATCAGATAGTAGGGTGGGAAGCTGGTCACGGAATGAGGTATATCTATATATATATATATAAAAATGAATGTCTGTGTGTCTGTGTGAGTATCCTCTATGGATTCAAAAACCATACATCCAGTCGCCGTGAAATTTTGGGATATTATTAGGTATATCCCCGGAAAGGTTTACGAAAAATAATATCTTGAATATCTTTAATATCCTTAGAGTTATTTACAGATTTGTAGCTTTAACTCGCAAGCAGCGCCACCATTGAGACCGAGATAGGCTTAAGTTTTGGTCCACACCTGATGACCTTGGGTCTTTCAGGGCTAATATATTAAGTAAAACTAATTCAAATATTAGTGCTTTAGTGCTATCTCCTTGAGGTTACCGATTTAAAAGTTTAAATAATTATATATATATATTTAATTATATATATTTAAATACTATATTATATACCGTATATATATATATATATATATATATATATACGGTATAGTGTAGAAACTATATAACAAAATTATAACAGTGATTCTAATTTTAAAAAATTTAAGGAGCAAACTGATAATAATGATAACTTATATCAGTTAGATTTGATTAGATTAGCAAGCTAAATCTAAATTAATTATAATAATAAATAGTTATTTAATTTTATAGTCCAGTTTTGTATTAAAATTATCTTCACTATTATGATCATTTAAATACAAATTATAAAATTTGTAAAATGTTATTAATTTGTAGATAGAGAGAGAAAAAAAAAAAAAAATCCATTACTTCTTTTACATCCTCAAGTTAATTATATATTTATAATTAATAACAATAAAAAAAAAATTAACAAAGTAACGTCTATTACATCGGCTTTTACACGTCATTCAGACATACTCTAATCCTATATATAGAATAATCGAAGAGATAATATATATAATAGTTAGAAAAAAGAGAGAAAGACAGAACCATGCACTTTTAATCAAACTAATAATAAGGGGAAAAAAAAAAGAGTTTTATAAAGAAGGTAGATAAAATTGTTAGTATATATATATATATTTTTTTATGATTTTATGTTTTATCCTTTTTTTTTTTTTTTTAAAGATTTTTAAAGGTTTTTTTATTTTATAATATGATTATAAATAGTTGTATTTAGTAATATATCTATAGTATGAATTAACATTTGTTATAAGTTTGGATATTATGTTTTGAAACCCTAATGGTAGACCAGACATACACAAAAAACTTTAAATTGAAATAAATTGGAAAAAGAGATCTGCTGAAACGGGGATCATCAGATAAAATTTCAGCGAGGGGTTGAAATGTCGCTGAAATTTTATCTGATGATCCCCGTTTCAGCAGATCTCTTTTTCCAATTTATTTCAATTTAAAGTTTTTTGTGTATGTCTGGTCTACCATTAGGGTTTCAAAACATAATATCCAAACTTATAACAAATGTTAATTCATACTATAGATATATTACTAAATACAACTATTTATAATCATATTATAAAATAAAAAAACCTTTAAAAATCTTTAAAAAAAAAAAAAAAAGGATAAAACATAAAATCATAAAAAAATATATATATATATACTAACAATTTTATCTACCTTCTTTATAAAACTCTTTTTTTTTTTCCCCTTATTATTAGTTTGATTAAAAGTGCATGGTTCTGTCTTTCTCTCTTTTTTCTAACTATTATATATATTATCTCTTCGATTATTCTATATATAGGATTAGAGTATGTCTGAATGACGTGTAAAAGCCGATGTAATAGACGTTACTTTGTTAATTTTTTTTTTATTGTTATTAATTATAAATATATAATTAACTTGAGGATGTAAAAGAAGTAATGGATTTTTTTTTTTTCTCTCTCTATCTACAAATTAATAACATTTTACAAATTTTATAATTTGTATTTAAATGATCATAATAGTGAAGATAATTTTAATACAAAACTGGACTATAAAATTAAATAACTATTTATTATTATATATACGGTATATATATATATATAGAGAGAGACAAGGGTCGCCTCTCCCGTCAAAATAGACGTCTAAAACAGACGCCATCTATTGACCGTCGCCGCAACTAGCGGCCTCGGGTCGGTGACAAAGCCACAACACCAGCTTTGGCAAACTGAAAAGCGTCCACCTGGAGACCATGGTTTCGGGCTGATGGCCCTCGTCAGTCCAGGGCGGACTTTATTCCATGAGATCCACACGGGATCTAATGGAATCTTGACAATCTGCCAAAGAGGTGTTTTGCTGGCAAAGTGACTGGGCCATATCTATGGCCAAAATATAGATGGAAATTTTGCCGGGAGGAAAATGATCTAGAGAGACAAGGGTCGCCTCTCCCGTCAAAATAGACGTCTAAAACAGACGCCATCTATTGACCGTCGCCGCAACTAGCGGCCTCGGGTCGGTGACAAAGCCACAACACCGCTAGTTGCGGCGACGGTCAATAGATGGCGTCTGTTTTAGACGTCTATTTTGACGGGAGAGGCGACCCTTGTCTCTCTAGATCATTTTCCTCCCGGCAAAATTTCCATCTATATTTTGGCCATAGATATGGCCCAGTCACTTTGCCAGCAAAACACCTCTTTGGCAGATTGTCAAGATTCCATTAGATCCCGTGTGGATCTCATGGAATAAAGTCCGCCCTGGACTGACGAGGGCCATCAGCCCGAAACCATGGTCTCCAGGTGGACGCTTTTCAGTTTGCCAAAGCTGGTGTTGTGGCTTTGTCACCGACCCGAGGCCGCTAGTTGCGGCGACGGTCAATAGATGGCGTCTGTTTTAGACGTCTATTTTGACGGAAGAGGCGACCCTTGTCTCTCTAGATCATTTTCCTCCCGGCAAAATTTCCATATATATATATATATACCGATTTAAAAGTTTATTTTCTAATTTTAGATTGTATAAGAAACATATTTTATTTTAAGTATTGTACTTTATTTTAAAAAGTTTAAATAATTGTGCCAGACGATATATATGATATATAAAAATCAAAAGAAATAATGAGTATCGTTTAAATATAAAATTCGAATAAAAATAAATGCGATACTAAAACTTAAATTTCTATTCAATGAATTAAATTTAAAAAGTTTAAATAATTGTGCCAGACGATATATATGATATATAAAATCAAAAGAAATAATGAGTATCGTTTAAATATAAAATTCGAATAAAAATAAATGCGATACTAAAACTTAAATTTCTATTCAATGAATTAAATTTAAAAAGTTTAAATAATTGTGCAAAACGATATATATGATATATAAAAATCAAAAGAAATAATGAGTATCGTTTAAATATAAAATTCGTATAAATATAAATGCGATAATCGTTTAACATAATTTGAGTATTTTTCAAGGGACCGGAAAAAAATGTTCACTAGCTAAAACGATGATTTTGTAATGTAGAAAATTAGGAAAGACAAAATTCAGGATGACACGGCACACAGGGACCGGGAAAAAATAATCACTTTATTGAGAGATTCACGACCATGATTTTATTCAACTTATCGAGTATTTTTCAAGGGACCGGGAAAATATGTTCACTAGATAAAACGATGATTTTGTAATGTAGAAAATTATGAAAGACAAAATTCAGGATGACACGGCACACAGGGACCGGGAAAAAATGTTCACTTTATCGAGAGATTCAAATTTACGAGTTTCAAATTATCAAAATATATCTTTTTCTTTATAAGTTTATAGAGAATTGTTTTAACAAATGTTCGTTAGACAAACCTTTACTCGGGTAAAACCTCGGGCGAAGCCGGGTACGTCCGCTAGTTATTATAAACCTGGGTGTGACTATTAGAAAGTTTTGTCTACGATGTTTTTGGATTTCCAAAGTGTAAAATTCAGAGTTTGCCTATAAGGGTGACGTTTAGGCGCTTACAAATATTATTAGCTTGGGGATTATTACTTGTGATAGTCAGGGGTTGTATGCCGTGAGATATCAGGAATCTCCTGAATTTTTTGGAGGTAAAGGCACTCAGCACAGGTACTCGATCCGAAAGGAGGCGTTTTGGAGAACCGTGCTGCAATACCTTTTTGATGGCCTGAATGTATGTTAATGTGTTGTTTTATTAAGAAGGGAAGTCCAGGTTTACCGAGGCAAATGGTTGACTATAACGTGTAAGTAAGTTTTAGAAGTTTCCTTACTTGTAGAAATCTGAAACTGTTGTTTGGAAAACATATCAAAAGGTTTGGTAGCTGGGAGAAGTTGTCCTAAACACCATAGGTGTATCCTTTGGGGTTCTTTGTTAATTGACATGTGTTACACGCTTTTTCATAATTTTCAATGTCTTGTACTGGGGGAGATTAAGCGTGTCATTTGAGATATTCCGAGGTGGTTGTTCTCCACGTGCACTTTGTTTAGAATGTTATTGCGCGATGTCTTTAAGATAAAAACCTTGGTTAATCCTTTGCGTGTGTTGTGTGTAGTCCGTGTTTTGTGTGATGTGGGTGTTGGTAGGTAGTGTGTTTTGGTGATTTTGATGGTATCGGCGCGGAGGAATCCGCAGAATGGGTTAAGAGGCAAAAGGTCCGCTTCATGTTGCTGGGTTCACTTAAGGTAGCGATTCTCTTAAACATAAGCGGAGAGCCTCAGACCTCCACTAAAAAGGCATTTCGTGGGATATTGTTGAATTTTAAATATTAAAGGGAATAATGATCTAAGAAATTGTGAACATCCTGCCTGTTAGGTAAATGCGGCATTTTTCGATGCTCACATTTATAGCGAGACATTCCAATTCGGAGATAGTGTTTAATTATGTTCGAGAGAACGCAAGGCGCGACTGTAATATTGTGTCGGTTGTATTTGACCGTTGGGGTGGAATTAGTTTAGAATGCCTACGCAACCTTGGTTAGAGGCTTCGCAATAGAGATGGCATGGTAGGCCTTCTTGGAACAAGTATAATTTTGTTTGAGTGTTTCAAAAGCTTGCTGACAGTCGTCGTTCCAGTGCCATTTTGTGTCCTTTATGAGTAAGGTGTTGAGGAGCGTTCGGAAGCGAGTGTAATTGGGGATGAATTTATAATACACGTTGACAGCGCCTATGAAGGATTGTAGATACTTTTGGTTATGTGGAGGCCTTATGACATTAATCGTGTCGAGTTTTCTGAGTTGCGGAGTGTATGTGCCTGAGGACATCGTGTACCCTAAAAATCCAATAGATTTATTTTTATAAATTCGCATTTTTTGTAACTGGGTCTGAAGTTTTCATCTTTGCACAGACTGGGAAAATATTTTGAAGGTGTTGTGTGTGTTCTTCTATAGATTCTGATAATATTATAAACTCGTCAAAATAGTGTTCTATGAAGTACAGGTTGTGGTTTTGTAGGATTTGGCTTATGACACGTTGGCAAATTTGAGAAAGCATGCAAATTAATATTGACCGTGGGGAATAACAAAGGCAATAGGGGATCTGGATTCTTGGGCGATTTCTACCTGCCAGAATGAAGAAGCAATGTCTGCGGATGAGAATATTTTGGCACGCGTGAGTTTATCTAGAAATTTCTATTAATGGTATTGGGGGTTCATCGACTTATATTATATCGTTTAATTTACGATAGTCTATGCAGAATCGTTTTGTATTTTCGCGTTTCGTTACCAAAGTCACAGGGCTTACATTTGAGGAGTAAAAATGTTCTTTTGTCAAATTATATTGACCAATATTTGCACTTTTATCTTATCTCAGGTTTTGGAGGGAAGAATTTAGTTTTCGTTTGATAGCGAACCAATCTCTCCCGCCTTCTCATTGGACAAATGTTTGTATATAAAGGGGGGCTATGGTATTGCGAGGCAGTCTAGACAGGAGCTCTCTACCTGTGCACATCTTTGCTCTCTTACTCTTGCTCCTGTCATGGCTCCCTCTAGGAAGAAGAAGAAGAATGCCGAGAAGCCCCTCGTAACCCTCGCCCAACTGGAAAAGGAGAACCACGAGGCGACGCTACCCTTCCAAGATTCCTTTACGTCCAAGGATCCTGCTACCGTGTGGAAACTGTACGCCGCCATGGACAGCTTCATCAAGTTGCGGACCGGGCAGATCAAAGCCCTCCTTGCTGAGGTGGAGAGCCTCTCTGGCATCCTCGCGTCCTTCAAGAAGCTGGACGAAGATGCCAACAAGCCCCAGACTGAATGCCAAAGCACCCAAACCAGCCCTGCTCCCTGCTTAAAGGAAACCAGCTCCCAGACTGACCCCACCAAGCCCGCCACTCCCGCTCCAACCAAGAGGAAGCACACTGAGGCTCCCTACCCGCCCGCAAAGAGGACCAACTTGAAAGGTCCCGCAAAACCTGTGCCCTCCCGCGTCCCCAAGCCTGCGGCCGCCCAAGTGGTCCTCCATGGGGAAAAATCGGCGGCCCACACAGTGGTCATCTCTGATGACCCACAGGCCGACCCTAGAGCCATGCTCAAAGCTGTCCGCGCTGCCCACACTCTACCCCAAGGCGTTTGGGCCTCCCTGCGAACCAAAGGGAAGCTTGTCCTCCACTCCAGCAACCCCGAAACCATCCCAGCTGTCACCACCTCCCTGGCCAACAAGTTGGATGGCATGAAGGTCCGACAACAAAAGGTGATCCTGCCTCGCATCTGCCTCTTCAAAGTGGATGAGGAAACTTCCAACTCCACCATTGAAGAGACGCTGCTGGAAACTCCTGCTGTCAGCCAACTCCCTGGGGACAAGGTGGTGCGCGTGGCGCACCGCTCTGCATCCAGAAACGGGATCTGCACCGCCTTCATCGAGGTGAACCTCAACACCCTCAGAGCTCTGGGCAACCGCGGAAGGATCGTGGTGGATGGAGTGATCCTCAACTTCGAAGAGTCCATCCGCGCACGAATCTGCTTCCGCTGTTGTGGCTTCGGCCACAACTCTGCCCAATGCACCAGAGATCCCAAGTGCTTCCACTGCGGTGAAGGCGGCCATGAAGGCCGTTCCTGCCCCTCTGTTGCTGACCGGCACACTTCCAAGTGCACCAACTGCTGTGCCAAGGGCCTTCAAGACAAGCACGAGGCGAGAGCCTCAAGCTGCCCCACCTTGAAGCTTAGAGCCCTCAAGTTCTAGGCTTCCAGGACCTCCTGCCTCCTCAACTGGCCTCCATCCCGGCTTCTCACCCATCAAGGCGCTGTTTCCCTGACCTCTCCAGCTTTCTCCCCCCCCTGCGATGACACCTCCACTGCCAGATCCTAGAATCCCTTGCCACCAGCTCGCGTCTGCAGCCATAGTAGGGCTAGAAGACCTTATTTGTAGGCCAATTAGCCCGGATTCTCAAGAAATCATCATTGCGAGGCAGTTCACCCCAGGATTTCATCCAGAGAAGATCTCTTGTCTGTGCTTTCTCGAAGACCCTGGCCATAAAGCTACCCTCCTTGCTCTACTGCCAACCCCTGGCTCTACTGCTAACCCCTGGCTTTACTGCTAACCACTGGCTCTACTGCTAACTACTGGCTATACAGCTAACAACTGGCTCAACTGCTAACTACTGGCTCAACTGCCATACCACCGGCTCACTGAAGATCTGAAACCTACTGCACACATCCCCTGGCTATATGAACTCCTAAAAAACTGAAAACGAAGCTCTCCCGGACGGCCGAAATCACCAATATTTAACTCACTTTAACAAATAGCTGCTCTCCAGTGCGGCCGCCAGCACCCCTCTCCATCAAAATGGAAAAAGGGAAAAACAAAAAGAACAATACCACTGTCACTCAAATTCCACCTGAACCAGTTCAAAATGCTTCATTCCCAGCAGAACCACCCATAAGGGCTGAACCTGAAGTAACCAACACAAGCTCCTGTAGTGGCAGCTACCAACCCACTTCCCCTTCCTACTCCCCAACGTATAACCCTGAAACCTACAAGCCTATGTACGCCTCTACCTACTACAATAGTGTTCCATCGCCAAACTACTATGGCTCCTCACCAAATTACAGCACCGCTCTCTACCAAGAACCTGAAGGACTCCAAATTACACCGGAGACAATTGAGGCTATTGACAACGCCACTGGGGCCCGATACAACAGCTTCTCCCATCCTGACCTGCACGCCACCATCGGCAGGCTTCTCCAGAATCGCCGTGACTGCATCCTGGGACTTTCAAAAGAACTGAAAGCCATGACTGCCGAACGCGACCAACTCTTGGAGAAGCTTACATCCCTCGAGGCCTCTACTGTCCGCCCTCCAACCATCACTGCTTTCACCCAAACCCCCAAACCGATACTCCCAAGGGCCACCCTCTCTACACAAACCATCTCAAAAACAGCGGCACCTAAACCAACCACCAAGCCTTCTACCAATCCCAAACCCTCGTCCTCCACCAAAAAGAAGACTCAGGACCACCTGCGAGCTTCCGCATCCCATGTTGTCATTGAAGCAACCGACCCAAATACCAACCCAAGGGAAATCCTCAAGACCATCCGCGCCACCCACAAAATCCCCGAGAACACAGTCTGGGCTTCACTTAGGACCAGGGGAAAATTAGTCCTTCACTCTGCCAACCCAGAAATTATACCCGACCTCAGCTCCGCCCTGTCCAAAAAACTTGCCGACAACCTAAAGATCCGTGAAACTCGGGAACTCCTCCCCAGGGTCTGCATCTTCAGAGTCGACAGTGAAACATCTGACCCTTCAATCATATAATCCGTCAAGGCAATCCCCGGCATCGCAGCCATCCAAGGTGACAAGATCATCAGAGTGGCTCACCGTTCTGCACCAAGATCTGGAACAAGCACCGTGTTTTTGGAACTTGACCTGGCCTCCTTCAAGGCTCTAGGCCAAAAAGGAAGACTCATCTTAGAAGGCGTCATCCACCACTTCGAAGAGTCCATCCGAATCAGAAGATGCTTCCGGTGTTGCGGCTTCGGACACAACTCAAACAGATGCACCTCTGCTGAACCCATCTGCTACCATTGTAGCAAAACTGGACACGAAGGCAACTCCTGCCCCATCAAATCCCCCCCTGGCACAGCAAGATGCCCCCACTGCCACCCCAAAGGAATCACAGCCAACCACGAAGCCCGCTCCTCTGCCTGTCCCACTGCTAGACTTCATGCATTGAAGTACTAGAACTACAAATCTCGACTACCATACTCCAAAGAACAAATCCCTGGGCGAAAAATCTGGCCTAACAAACGACTACACAGAGCTACACCGGCTCCACTTCACCTACGCCTTGGCGTCCACCGACACGACTTGTGTTTTAGATACAGTGTGCCCGGAAAAGTCTCCACTGAGACTTGGGCGGGCGATGGATGCATATTAAACTATGGTATTGCGAGGGGGAGTGTGGTGGATATTTGTGTGGAGATGCTTAAAGTGTTTTCTGCGTGCTTTATCCGTGTCTGGTGATCTAGCATACCTGTGTAACCCCGGTCCGATCCCTACCAATGCAACAATAAAGATAAGTACTGTGTGTGTGTGTGTGTTTTTTTTAATTTTATTTAACAAATTGTGAGTTATTATTTTACCTCCCTTTTTTGTTGTTGTACTCTTGAGTGTATGCTTTTTGTGTGTTTAGTTACTATTATTTTAGGCCCTAGTTTATTGCATTTTGTGTTAACCCGTAAAAATTATCCTTTGTCATTGGCGAGCCCTGCCAGGATTACTGGTGTTTGCACGTGTAAATTTCTGTAATCTTTACGTGCGTTTTTTTCTTTTTGTTTGAGTGTTTTTTTTTCCTTTTTGTACTCCATCATGTTCGCGAATTCTATGCTCAACTTGTCAGTGTTTAATGGGGTTGATCTCGAGTCTTTTATTCGGGAAGTCGAGCTCAAAGCTCGAGTGGGCAAATGGGATCCTGAGGTCAAAGCATTGCTCATGTTCGAGGCTTTATCCCCTGATGTTAGGTTAAGCTTAGAGGAGATGAGTATCCATATAGGTAGCAGTTTTTAAAGTATTGTTAGTAAACTGAACATACTGTACCCTAAAAAAGCGCGTGGTATTAGGGAATGCCTTAAATTAATAGAAGGTCTTAAGCAGAGAGTTGGGGAAAGTCCTATGGTTTTTAAAGAAAGATTCCTGGCTATTAGAGATAAAGTAGAGTACAGTTTTGACGATAGCCTAGTGTTCGAAATTTTCCTCGAAAATGTACTCGATAAGTATAGAGAGGCTATTGTTCGCAGTGAGGCTAAATCAATAGACAAAGCAGTCAGTGCCATGGCCCCGGAGGATAGTGTAGAACACCGTTGCAGCTTTATGAAAGGGGTATGTTCAGTAAAAGGGGTTGAAGAAATAAATAGCATTAAGGGTGAGATGAAGATGCTTAGTGCCAGTGTAAACAGGATAAGACACGAAAATAAGAAGTGTATTAAATTCCTTAAAGGTGAGATAGAAAAACTGACTAAATTGTTGGGCGAAATCAAGCTGAGTCCACCTGAGTATAGATTAGGATATAAAGCTAGTGATTTCTCAAGACAGACTTCTATGTTTGCCAACCGCTATACTCTTGATAATGCTGAGATAATGAACATACGTTCATATGGCGGAGATCAGTATGGAAATCTGCCAATAGTTAGGGTGAATATTAACGGCAATATGTGGCACCTGTTATATGATACAGGAAGCCAAGTCAGTATTATTGATTCTGAAAAGTGCAAGGTCTCGAAGGAGAATTTGGGACGATGCACTTAAAACTTTACGTATAGTGTCAGTTACAGGCCACGAGCAGACGCTTACACGTATTAAAACCTGTAGAGTTGGTAAGGAAAACGGCAGCGAGCTGGAAGAGATAAGGTTTTGGCTAATGTCACTCGGAGATAAGGGCTACGACGGGATTCTGGGAATCAATGCTATAAGGAGATTCAATATCCCGTTGCCTCCAATACTGGAACGTGGCAACATGATTTCCTTGAAATCAGAGGACCGTGATTATGTAGACCTTAGCTACGTTGCCGGTGCACATAGGCCAATGGTTTCAAGCTCCTTAGAGGAGAGATCAGTGAAGCGCATTGAAAACGAGGCTGTAAAGTTGCCCCACCTCTACTGAGTTTAACATTAACTGTGAGTGTAGCGCTGGGTCTGTTAATAGTTTTAGAAAGCCTACTTGGACTGAGAGATTAAGGGTGATTCGAAAAGCAAAGGAAACTGTCAGACAGTTTATGTCAGGTAATTCTGTTAAAAGCTTATAAATCCGGGCCACCTTATTCCAGAAGTTTTGTCTAAGGAGACCTGGTAATGCTAGCTGTTCCTAAGAATGAAGGTTACTCCAACTTATATGGGCCTTTCTGTGTGGAAGCTAGGGTCTCAGATGTAACATCAGAGAAAGAGGGGTCACCATGAACGATGTGAAAGTTGTACATGGCGATAGGATGAAAGCGTTTAGAAACAGACGTTAAGAAAACTGAATGGAATTGGATCGTTCGGTTTCTCATCAAATGAGCGTCTGTCAGTTCCCAAAGTCTCTACCTAACATACCCAGCCGGTCCCAGATGAGAGCTCATTTGGTCCCCCATTAAACTCTGTCTACTAAAGCATATTATATATGTGTGCATTTGGTAATCACTCATGGTAACTCACGTAGTTTGCGCAGATAATATAAAAATTAAAAAAAAAAAAAAAAACTAAGAGAAGTCAATAAGACATCCGGATCCTTCCATAAAGTTGAAGGCACTTTTATGGATGGACCCGGATGTCTTATTGACTTCTCTTTAGTTTTTTTTTTTTGCATATTTATAACATGGCTCCCGTGAGTTTTTTTCCCTCCCGACTGCGAGAAGTTAAGAGGGTCCTTACGGGACAATGGGAATGTTTGGGAGATTGGTCATTATTATTTTTTTGGAATGATACTTTTTGTCAAATTATATTGACAAATATTATGCACTTTTATCTTAACTCAGGTTTTAGTGGGAAGAAATTTGTTTTCGTTTGATAGCGAACCAATCTCTCCCGCTTTCTCATTGGACGAATGTGGCCATGTTTGTATATAAAGGGAGATATGGTATTGCGAGGGGGAGTGTGGTGGATATTTGTGTTGAGACGCTCTTGTGTCTGGTGATCTCGCATACCTGTGTAACCCCGGTCTGATCCCTACCAACGCAACAATAAAGATAAGTACTGTGTGTGTGTATGACAATTGACAATTAAACAATATTTATTGTCATCTTGGACAATATTACATCTCACATCGGAGAGAAGAAGAGAAGAAAAAAAATATATAGAAAATTAAATATATCGATGTGGCAATATAGTGGTAAATGTGGTGAGGAGAGAAATAATCACACGACGAGTTGTTAGAGCAATCATCCAGGCAGCCAGCCGAGAGAGAGCGAGCGAGACGTTATCAGCTGAACGACTGTTTTTTTCCTGTGTACACAACCGGGGGCTAACCAGGAAAGTCGCCAGGTGGTGACGGCCCCCCCCCCCTCAGGAATGTGGCCAAAAATGGTCGTCAGTTAGTTGTCTAAAGTGTCTCGCTTTAGCTGCCCAGCTCTCTCTCGTTGGCTGTTGGTTTGTTTTATTAATCCTGGAAGAGCATATATTATGACATATGGCCCCCGTTGAAGAAGGCTGAACATGGTTTAAGTATATTTAAAGCTGGAGAAGCCAGGAATAGAGAAAATAATTTTACAGTTAAAATTAGTTAAGGTAATGGTGACATAGTTTTATGTAAATAAAATTTTGTATAGTACACAAGTAAATATTATTTACAAGCAGTTTTACAACACCGGGGAGTTTGACATTTAAGGAAATCTTTGAAAATATCAAGGTTATAAAAGGCTATATAAAACAAAATCTAATGTACTATAAGGGAAGTGATTTGGAGGAGTGTGAACAACGAGAAGAAGAGTCACATACATATGATGAAATTCTGAAGATCATTAAGACTGGGGAACTCTACACTTTAAGATATTTTTCAGGCGGACATGGCAAGGGGAAACTTGTCATGGGCTTTCTATGCTATAAGTGTAGAGTACGAGAAATGAGGTTGAGGTTGGCAATTGTGTGAGCTCAGGACTGAGGTAAATATCGAACTACATACAATGTTAGAATTTCGGCGAACAGAGCGAGGGGAGACTTGCCCTGGGCCAATCTAACTTATCTATGTAGTTACTTGTGTAGCGAGTCCGAGGGGAAAAGTCCCGTGTGTAGGTGAGGAAGTCGAATGGACTTATATTTAATTTTCGAAGATAAAATAGTTCTAGATGCAAAGGTAGAATATAGGCGGACAGAGCGAGGGGAAACTTGCCTTGGCCAATCTAACTTATCTATGCAGTTACTTGTGTAGCGAGTCCGAGGGGAAAAGTCCCGTGTGTAGGTGAGGAAGTCAAACGGACTTATATTTAATTTGCGGAAAGTATGCGCGCACAGTGCCAAAAATTGGGACGAGGACTGCGTTGTCCGTTACAAGTGACAAGCTGCTCGGACACGAGGTGTTTGAACCGTCGTGGGAGCTTGTGCAAGGCGATGATTTCGCGGTGGGTTGAAAGTAAGACCCATGTCTGCGCGAAATGATGACGGACCGGACAAAATCAGCGACGATGTTTAACGTACCTCCGTGGGAAATATCGGAGATAGGCTATATCGTGCTGGTTTGGACAATGGACAAACATAGATTTGAAGACAGGGTCCGTGTGGCGAACGTGTGGCGCGAGAAGAGGGTGCGAACTGTGTCGCTCGATGCAGATTGTTCAAGTGCGAACAAAAAAGGGGTTGATAAATATCTAGCAGTTAGTCAATCTGCACCCTGTGACGAACACGCCATTGGCTAGATGGTGTGGGTCGGTGGATATGCTAGAGATGAACTACGAAATATATTATCATAAATGAAGGGCGAAGGTTAGGATTTTGAAATGACAATATAGAAGTTCGATAATTGATTAATCAATAATTCTATAAAAGGTACTGAGCTGGTATAAGGTTGACAAAGTTGTAAGAATGAGAGGGGCATTAAGGGAAAGATAGATAAGAGTCACCAAGGGTTGGTTGTAAGCAAGGCTCACGTGGTGGTCGGAATTCTTCGACGCCTGAATTACAGGGTGAATTTTGAGTCGTTTAGGGAAAGAAATTATTTTTCGTGAGCCGTGCTTACAAGTAGGAGAGGTTATATACAAATAGACATACAAAAGTTTAGGTGCTGGAGGCATATTTTTATAAATAAATTGATTATGAAAAATCTATTGTTAATAGTAAAAATCGTAAAGCATTAATATGTAGAAATCCAATTTTTTTTTAAGAGTTTTTTTTTTTCAAAGAGTTACGTTAAAAATGGAAATTATTTAATTAAAATAACGATTGTTAAATTCTACTGGTAAGGTAACTAATTAAATGAGTTACAAATATCTCGATAAATAGTATGGAGAATAAAATCTTTGTTAATGGGCATGGAGAGAATAAATGGAGCTAATTATGTAAATATCGGGACAATTTACAAGGAATGACTTATTTAAAGAATGAATGGAAGGGGTAAAACAATTTCACTTACAGGTTATGCTGGTTTAGAGAGCAGGTAAGTTCATTGAGATTCGGGAGAGTTCTGTCTGTGACACTGAGCGTACCAGTGTTGTACATCACAGTAGCGGCAGGGATATGGCGGAGTCTTGTCCATGATGATGGAAGGTGTCCTGCTCTGGCACGGTGGTCGTTCTTGGGTAGATCTAGTGCTGGAAGAAGTGTGTGGCAGCTCCATCTCCGTCGTAGGTGAATACTTCTTCGGGATCACGGTTCAAAGGTTGGCGAAGAAGGGGTTGAGGGCTCGAAGAGGAGTGGTTACAGTTGAGTTAGGTTTGGCCGATCATCGTGGCTTGGCTTCTTGTTTCTTCATACTCCGGTATATGAGGGATTTGCTTCCCGGCCAGGTCTTATCCTGTCGACTTTCGATGTGGCAATATAGTGGTAAATGTGGTGAGGAGAGAAATAATCACACGACGAGTTGTTAGAGCAATCATCCAGGCAGCCAGCTGAGAGAGAGCGAGCGAGACCTTATCAGCTGAACGACTGTTTTTCCTGTGTACACAACCGGGGGCTAACCAGGAAAGTCGCCAGGTGGTGACGGCCCCCCCCCCTCAGGAATGTGGCCAAAAATGGTCGTCAGTTAGTTGTCTAAAGTGTCTCGCTTTAGCTGCCCAGCTCTCTCTCGTTGGCTGTTGGTTTGTTTTATTAATCCTGGAAGAGCATATATTATGACATACATATATAAACAAATTTACAAGGGGGACAAAGGAAGGAGACCTCGACGCTGGAGGGTCCTGGACCAGAATGCCGCGAACACCCGGGCCAGAGCTTCCGCGAAGAAGTCCTCGCTGAAGGCGACGAGGAGCTCGCACGGCAAGCCATCCCAGCCGGGGGCCTTTCCGCGAGGGAGGTGCTCGATAGCGTTGGCGATCTCGCTGGGGCTGATGTCCGGCCGGTGGAGCGGGTCCTCCTCACTCAGCTCGCGGGTGGTGGTGGGCGCGCTGCTGGCGATGAAGGCAGTTCCCGCAGCTGGATCGCTGGTGGGACGGGCGAAGCGGGGCTGGAAGGTCGCGAACGCCCTCCGCCGAAGCTCGGGGCCCTCGATGATGTTATCCTGTTCGTCCCTGATGACGCTGACCGGGCGTCGGAGGCGGATGGCGCGTGCTAGGTCCGCCAGCGATGGGTAGTTGGCCCGGATGGAGGAGGCCTCGAGCTGCGCCGCGATATAGCGCCTTGCCCTGTAGATGTAGCTGTCGCTGGCAGCGTGGCGCGGATCGTGCAGGGATCTGGCCTCCGCCAGCAGTCCCGCCTTGATGGTAGTCCACCTGTCCCATAGGATCCCGTCGTCGTCATCGTGCGCCATTTCTTCCTCGAGCTCCCGGATGTAGCCAGCCAGATGATCGAGAACGAGGCCCGAGCGGAGCATCGCGGCCAAGCGAGGCTGGGTGGGGGAGGAGACGGCGGTGGTGGGCGGGCCCACCTGGAGCAGCACGAGGCGGTGGTCCGAGAGGTGGTATTGGCTGGTCACGTAGATGGACACGCGATCCAGGACTCCAGCAGGGACGAGGATCCGGTCCAGGCGGCTGGATTCGACTTGGTCGCCGTGCCTGGCGACTCTAGTAGGCAGGTGGGCGGCGTCGAACTGGGTGACCACGTCGACCAGCGCGGCCAGGTCCAGAAGAGCGGCGAGGGCATCCGACGATGATGATGATGATGGGGCTCCGATCCCTGATATTAAAATCGCCGATGATCCAGCAGGCCCCCTCCTCCTCCTGTGCCGCTGTCGCCGCCAGGAGCTCCAGTTGCCGGTTTCTCTCCCGGGGTTCATGCGCCAGATGAACGGCGATGGCCGTCATCTCCTCGGCGTGGACATCTATGGTTGCCAAGGCGATGTGGCCCGGCCACAGGATGCGCTGTTGTAGCACGGCTACGCCTGGTCCGAAGACGCAGGCGAGTCCGGATCCCGAGATGGCTACGGGATGGGCCAATACAACAGCGCTGTAGCCGAGGCAGAGGTCTTGGCCGCTGCCCAAATGAAATGCGTTTGTTTCCTGGACAAACGCGATGTCCACGTGATGTTGCCTGAGGAGATGACAAAGGGCAAGGCTCCTCCCCTGAGTGGCGAGCCCTCGCGCGTTGATGGTGGCGACGCGGTGGTTCATTGGCGTTGTAGGCCTCGCAGCACCTTCCTGGTCTTCTGGAGGGTCTTGCGGATGGTGGAGTTGGAGTCTGGGCACGAGGCCTTGAAGGTTTCG
This sequence comes from Cordylochernes scorpioides, assembly GCA_030710605.1. Lineage (NCBI taxonomy): Eukaryota > Metazoa > Arthropoda > Arachnida > Pseudoscorpiones > Chernetidae > Cordylochernes > Cordylochernes scorpioides. The sequence goes on from CP092882.1 coordinate 43,966,711, forward strand.
TGCAACTTGTCGAGGGTGGCGACCTGTGCCTCTGTCAGCGTGGGCGCTAGCCTCTTCATGGTGGTTTCAGAGGTGAGGAGCTTCTGTGCGTCTTTGTAGTTAAGGCCGGGCAGCTTGTCCCAGTCGATGGAAAGGGTGGGGGTCTCCTCGATGTGCTTCAGCAGCTGTTTGAGTGCGGATTCTCCCCGGTCAGGCGTGGAGGGAGGTGAGGTGTCAGCTTCTCCACCGACATCTCGTGGTCGAGCGGAGAGATGCGAGGCTCGAGGGGCCGCGGGGCAGTCAGGGGAGCAGGGAGGGCGGCATGGGCGGGCTGGGCGAGATCCATCGGTTCGGCAGGATGGGGCGCCGAGGGGATCGCCGGAGCCTCTGTTCATGTCTTCGCCGGTTGGACAGGGGACGCCGGTGTTGCGGGCGCCGGTGCCGGCTTCCTTGGCTGCTGAGGAGGAGGAGGAGGAGGGGGGGGGGGGGGAGTCCTTGCGTCGGTGGAAGACGCTGCTTGCCTGGGGCTGCCGTTCCCTTGCCTGGCGAGCGCTGGGCAGTAGGCTCTGCGGTGGCCCTGCTTACCGCATTTGGAACACTTGATTCCAAAAGAGAGGAAGGCCGACAGGGTGTCTCCCTTGGACTGGATGGTCAGTCGGGAGGGCAGCGTCTCCAGCCTTACACCCTCGCGGAGCAGGATGAACGCCTCCCGGCGGCCGTCGGTGAAGGTGAACTCCCCCATTTTGAACAGGATGGGGGCGATGGAGGTGACCTTCCCGAATTGGTTCAGGGTGTTCACGATGGTGCTGTCCTCCACAAAGCCGGGCAGGTTGGCCACGACTATACGCTCCGCCCTCTTGCGGAAGGGGAAGACCTTGAGGGTCGTTCCCTCGATTTCCAGGCCGTCCGCGACCAGACGGTTCGCAAGGTCCTTGTTCGCGAGGCCCACGATGTAGTGGCCGTTCATTCGATTGAATTGCGTAATGTTTTTTGGCCCCCTGAGTAGCGTGCTCATTGCCTTGAGGTAGGAGTAGTCCGGGATGTCTGGGCACAGCTCCACGAAGACGTAGTTCTCGTGGTTGGTAGTGGCCTGCCTCGCCCTGGCGTCGGCGATGTTGGCGTGTGTCGCCTTGATCTCCTGAGGCGGCACTGCTCTCGGCCCTGTTGGCCGCTTCCGCTGCTAGGGGCTGGGATTCTCAGCAGGCGTGCCAGGCTGCCTAGCGGCGTGCTCCGGCGTTGATGTGCGGCGCCTTTTCTTGATCTTCACAACGGTGTAGCCGTCGTTGGAGTCCACCTCCGCCATCTCGCTGTCGGCCCAGTTGAGTGAGGCCGGGCTGGCTGGATTCTCGCTGGAAGAAGCAGCAGTCGGCGGCGCGGTGACGTCACGCGCGGCGGCCGGATTTACATGCACTTCGCCTGCCGGCGGATTTGCATACTTTGTTTTTTCTTGACATTTTTAAGAATTTTTGTTCTGGAAAGTGATTTTTGGTGATATCTCTTCACCAGCTTGGAATTTTGAGCTGGGCCTTTCAGGCATAGATTCAGCTCCTCCTGGGCTTCCTGCCAGTGTCGAAATTGGCATATTTTCCTCCATCTACACACGCGCCAGAGGCGAAAACGGCGGAGCTTAAAAAAGCGCGGCCGCTCGCTCGAGTGTGTGTGTGTGTTTTAAAATTTTATTTAACAAATTGTGAGTTATTATTTACCTCCCTTTTTTGTTGTTGTACTCTTGAGTGTACGCTTTTTTGTGTTTAGTTACTATTACTTTAGGCCCTAGTTTATTGTATTTTGTGTTAACCCATACGAAGTAACATTTGCCACTATGATGTTATATTTTAACATTTCTGTAATTTGTGTTTGATTTCCTTTAAGACACAAAAGGGAACTCGATATGGTATAAGAGTGTTTTTTTTTTTTTAGAAAGGGAATTAATTTTACTGGATGGAAGGTTCAATGTAGGGACACTTCTAATTTGTTCTATGAAAATATTTGTTCGAAGTTGTGTAATACAAGGTGTGATCAAGTAGGAAGACAAGGTTGTTAAAACTTTATTATAGTAGATACAAATATACTATAGTGTAACAACAAACAGCTACTAATGTAACAACTAGTATTATTCAAAGTATGATCCTTGCTCTCTAAGCAACAACGTTCCCATCTTTTTTCAGCTGCTCAAAATATAGAGTAAATTTGTTTTCCGAAATGGCTCTGAAAATGTTTTTCGAATATCCAATATTTATTGCAATTATAATTGCACTTGCATCTCATCAAAATGATTTCTTCAAAAAGGATATCATCTTAGAGAAGAAAAAAAAAAAAAGTCAGGAGATGAGAGAATTCAGGGGAATAGGGAGGGTGAGGATTTTCAGGGGTTCCGCTCTTCGCCAAATATTGACCACCGGAAGAACCTTGTAAGGTCGAGCATTATCATGTAACAAGATCCAATTTTTTTCTGCCATAAATCAGGTCTTTCGAGTGTAATCGCCTCACATAAACGAACAGAAATGTGCAGATAAACGCTTTGTGTATTTTGAGCCTTCTTTAATAAATTCAAGTGAACAAGATCTTTAAATTTTAAAAAGTAATCAACAAAATTTTAATCTTTGATTTTTTTCTTCTTGATTTTTTGTTTCTTGGTTGTTCTCGTTCAACTTATTCACTTGACTGGCGTTAAGTCACCGGGTTACACGCATAAACCCATGCCTAATCACCTGTGATTATTTGTTTCAGTATCTCTGGGTTATTCTGGTAGCTTTCCAAAAGGTTTTCACAAATTGAAAGTCAAGCCTCTCATCGTTCAAGTGTTAACAATTAAGGGACAAACCTATTCAAATTGAAGTGGATTTTGAGAAAGGCATTCGAAATTTTGGCGTTTGAGCCAACTTTTGTAAACAACCGTAACGCTGTATTTTTGAAGTTTTAAAGCCCATATTGCTAGTCTCTCTGTAGGTTCCTTCAGGTTAGATAACCAGCAAAGAGCGTGGTGATCACTGACGATGACAAAATCACGATCAAAAAGGTACGGTCAAATTTGTTGATGGTCCATATTAAGGCCAAGCATTCTCTTTCCGCTGTTGAGTAATTCTTCTCTGCTTTAGAGATGGTTCTTGAAGTATTAGCCAACTGGCCACTCTTTCCCATCAAAAATATTTATGTTCAACCCTAAATAACTGATTTATAAATTGGTTTTCCGCCCTGGCGGGTGGATAACTGTTGGCTGATATGCCGAAATTGGTACGGGCTGATAGCCCTTTGAAAGCTGACCATGTACCTGAGAGGTACAGCATTGAGCCTTCAACGGTTGCAGAGTTATCTGCGAAAATCGATTTTCAGAACAAATTTTCAATTGAAATGCAGGAAACTGCTACCAATGTAAATTCTCCTACTGGCGGCAACTATGCAATTTTTGCCACGTCGCATGACTTCGCGACTAAGACGCCTTCAATTGGCACTGTAAATGTTCATACGAACTGGGCAGACCTACCGGAGCATGAAGATCCTGAAATTGGGGACGGCTACACCGTCGTACAGAGCAAGAAAAGACGCCGCGACTCGGGAGCATCGGGTGCAACGGCCGCACATTCCAACAGTGCCAGAAACACTACTCGGCGACAACGATCGTCGGCAGCATGAATACCGCGCGTGCAGGAGGTGAAAGCCACGAGGGCACACATCGCGGAAGCCAGGGCGCGGCAGGCGTCCTCCACACAGAAGCAGTGCGTCTTCATAGAGCACTGCCCTGACTTCGCGCCTTACCATTACCTGAAGGCGATCGACAGAGTGGTTGGAGGGGCCAGGCACATAATCCAGCTCACTAGGATGAATGGCCACGTCCTGGTGGGTCTGGCCAGCAAAAACCTAGCGGAACGCCTTATTGAGGAATGCCTCAAAATCGAAGCCACGATCCTTAGGACCTTCCCTTTCCGTAAAAGGTCGGAAAAAATTACCATCGGGAGCCTCCCCTTCTACGTGGAGGATGCCGTCGTCATCAACGCCCACTCGCCCTATGGGCGTGTCACTTCCATCAACCCCAAATAACTCAAGGCTGGCGAGTACGGCTAAACTGACGGCCGCCGTGAGGCTTATATTCTCCTTCACGACGGCATGAAACTTGAGAGGCTTCCTACCAGCCTCGATATAAAGACTAAAGGCGCATTACACAGGCCAAAGCGCATGAAAATTAATTCGTACAGTCTGTCAGGGTTAATAAAGGCAGTTTTCTCTCTATCTGCTTCATCGATTTCTATTTGCCAACATCTCGAACGGAGGTCCATCGATTAATAAAAATTGGCTCCTTTCCGGGAGTCAAGTGTATCATCGATTCGGGAGAGTGGGTAAACGTCCCTTTTAGTAACTTTGTTTAATTGTCTTTAATCGACAAAGAAACGCCAGTTTTCTTTACTAGAACAACCGGCGATGTCCACGGGCTTTCTGAAAGACACAATCCCGGCGTCTAGCATTTTGTCCACCTCCTGTTGGATTGCTTGGCGTTCTTAAGGAGAGACTCGTAATGGTCTATGCTTAATAGGCTGATGGTTTCCAGTTTCAATTTTATGTTTGGTTACTGAAGTTTGCTTTACCGACTCATCCCATTTTATCAAATATTTTAACATATCGTTTTATAATTGATAAGATATGAGGTTTCTGATCTTCTGATAAATCATCACTAATTGAATTTCGTAAAAATTAAATATCCCCCTTATCAGCATGACTGGCTTGATTCTCATTTTCACCTCCTTATTAAATTCAGAACACTCTGAGATAGCCGTCGAGTTATTTTCTTTAAACTCTTTATTTTTTTCCAGGCATTCCTTTCGAGACTATTTGAACTGTGGTGCTAGAATTTACGACTCAAAGTTTTTCTTTATTATGGGTAAGCCTGAATAATGCGCAGTGAAGTGTTGATTCTTTTCCTATTAATACCTTTTTAAAAAAGTACCTGATTTTGCCCATTCAGCTCTTTACTCATAACATTTATTAGTTTGGTAGATTCGGCTGTGATTACGACGCTTCTGCTAGCTACAACCTTTCCCATGTAGGCTGGTGAATTTAGTACATCTTTGGCCTCTTACAATCGGATTAACGTCCACAATCATTCACGGCACATTTGTTGCTTCTGGAAAATCCCATCCGAGAATAATGATTGAGTTACAATTGGGGAGGACAATGAACTCGAGCGGCTGTCTCAAATGATTGATGCTCAAACCGATTGTGCATCGGCCGATCGGCGTGATTTTCTTGCCATCAGAAACTTTAAAAACAATTCTGCTATCCTTGAACATCGTCTTCCTTAATTGTCGCCTTCATCTGTAAGATATTATTGAAAATGAAGCACCTGATTCGACTAATACAGAAAATGCAATGTGATCAATGATTATTTCAAAATAATTTTGTAGCAATTTAGCGGCAGTCGACGATGGAGGGATTTCCAAAATCGTAGACTCATCTTCGATAGAGGTCGCGTTTAGTTTTCCAGATTATGGCGGCGTGGAGATTGGCTTGTATGACGGCCTGGGGAAATGGACTGTTCGTGCAAATCTCTGTTTGGATACGGCAATTGTGGCGGTAGATTTGACTTTTTATGGCTTTCTCGTAACCTATCTGAGTATCTTGAGAACTTAATGCACCCCTTCCAGGTGCGTCCCCTGTCCCCTGTCGACAATCTCTGCAATAGCGTTTTACATGACCTGGGCGGCCGCAATTAAAACATATTGGGGTGTTGTCATGTGTCTTATATTCATCAGTTCGTCGTTGTGATATTTGGGTGTTTGGTTGGAGTACTGACGTCGTGAAACCTGGTTGTATGCAGGTGTTTGGTTAGAGTTCTGCTGTCGTGGCGGAAACCTTTGAATAGGCTTCAAAATTGCAGCAACGTTTTTCAATCTCTTCTAGGATAATTGGTTTCAAAGAGGATGTATCAGAAGTGGCTGCTTCAGGATGTAGTACGCGGTGAACCTCTTCATGCACGATACGTCTGATTAGGTCTTCCACTGATTCGGACTCTGTTGAATCGATGGATGCAACATTCGGTAGCCTGTCGAAGATAACGCGTTTATTTACACGATGTTTATGAGATGTTTCGATTTATTGGCACCGTATAATGAACTCGTCGGTAGTGCCAATTTTCAGAGTTAGGATTGATCTATAAATCTCTTCTGATTATTCCTTCATAAAGTGTGCAACTATTTTGTTTTACATCATAGCTGTATTTACTTCTCTGCGCAAATGGAGAACATCGTGAATATAGAAATAGCTAGTATCCCTATTTTCTTGAGCACGAGTTTTGATTTATCCCAGAGCTGATCTTTTCGGGAGACATGATGCCCAAAATTACGATAAATATATTTTCTTTAAAATAACCCATCAAGTAATTTTATCTTCACCATTTTCGTACCGCTTTTCCTCGTGGAAAAAATAAACATTTTCGAGGCACATTGAGTCGTCCCAGCAGTTGTAACGAGCGATGCGATGGCATTCTTTCAACAATTTTTCTGGGTCCTGGTTTGGTTCTCCCGTAATAGAAGGGTTTCTGAAAGGTTGAAAGTGATACTCACCCTTATATCTGGGATTCTTGATTTTTCATGTTCTAGAAGTTCTAGACCTTGTAGTCTTCGGCTTCTTCTAAAGGCTTGGGCGGCGAGGGGATAATCCAGCTTCTTCACCAGTTGTCAGGGTAGTGATGACGTTTAGGAGTCGTTTAATTGATATCAACAAAATGTTTTTTTTATTATAAATAATATAACACTAGGGAGGGTTATACAGAAAACATAAAAGATCAAATTCATTAACAATAATAAAATAACAAGGTACGCGTACGTTCGAATGTTTTAGTTTTGAAGCGTTGTTAATATAGACGTTCTTTTTTTTTTTGCTTCCTCTCTATCGCCATATTTAATCTTATTTATCTTATTCAAACTTATATTTTTAAATGTATTATTTATATTATTAAACTTTTCACCTTATTAAGCTTATTAAAATATTTTATTCAACTCTCTTCCACATGTCTGTCTGTTCACACATCTTGTAATTAATTATTTCCAGAGCACGTAGAAATATGAAATTATGTATACTTATTAGAACCTTATGACAAAACAAGTTAACAAATTTTAAGACATCTGAGTTGTCAGAATAGCCAACGTTCAAATTTCCAATTGCCTTTCAAATTGGAAATATATGTGGTTAAAAATAAAAGCGGCGGGGGAGAATCATATATTGAGTGAAGAGGCAAGAAATTCAGAAAACATTTAAAAAAATTGTTGATCAGTTGCTTCATATTAATTCATATTAAGTTCGAAATTCGCGATGATCGTCCACCGCTTTTATTTTTAATCAAATATATCTAATTGTTGAATGACAGGAGATAAAATTTTTATTTTTCCTTTTTAGTGAATTTTAATAAAATCTTTTAAAATAGGTATTTTAAATATTTTAATGAACATTTTAAACTTATTTATCTTACTTGACCTTTTATATTAAATTGTCATTTACGTCTGTTGAGCGAATTCCACGTCACATTTTGTGGAAATGCCGAGGAAGAATCCGTTGATTAGAGGGAAAGCTCGGAGAAAAAGCAAATGAATACAGGCTTTCCTACGACTGAAGAGAGACAAGAAAACATAGGTCAGAACCTCCTTCACATGCTTCCAGCAACAAATAAATCCTCCTACATTTGAAGGTAATTACTCTGATTATCCACACCAATGGCTCAATAAATCACAATGCTAGATACAACGGATGGGATGACTGTGTTTGCTTCGCAAATGTGATTTTTTTTTCTGGGGGGAACTGGAAAATTCCGGATAAAAAATATGGAAGACACCTTTAGTTGATAGTAAATTTTCGGGATAAATTTCTAATTATGTTCGGTGACAAGCAACAGTTCATTAAAAGAGCGGAAGCTGAGTTGAAAGTCGAATCTTTCAATCAAAGATTATTCAGAAGCTAACCAAGAATTGTGACATCAAAAAGAGAACAACGACAGCGTACCATCCTCAAAATAATGGACTGATCGAAAGATTGAATAGGAAAATTTCCGACATGACATTCATGTATATGGACCTCGACCAGAGAAACTGGGATAAGATGTTGCCATTCATTACATATGACTACAATACGGCAAGTCAAAAATCTACCAGATTCACGCCATTTTTTCTGGTCCACGGAAGGGAGGCAGAAACGGCCCTGGACGCCAATTTCCCTTACAGTGGCTTGTCCGATTGAGAAGATTCAATAAAGCTGTGGCAACCAGAGCGGAAAAAACGAGACAAATAGTCCGACATCACATATTCAAGGCCCAGGAGATCAACAAATCGAATTACGACTCTAGGTATAGCGAGACGGCCTACAAACCGGCAGACCTAGTGTGGATATTTACCTCCTTCCGACTTAGAACTCTCTGAGAAACTACTAAGAAAGTTTTTCGGTCCCTACAAGGTCACCAAGAAAATGTCCGACGTGACATACGAAGTATGAAGAATGCGTCTCGTACCGCATGCGTTCGAATGTTTTTGTTTAGAGCGTTGAATAGACGTTCTTTTTTTTTTTTTTTTTGGCCTCTTCTATCTTACTATATTTAATCGTATTTATTTTATTTGAACTTATTTAACTTATCAAACTTATTTCATAAAGGGCCCTGCTGCAGGACTTTCGCCTTTTTACGAATTTTTAAGCCGATTTATATCCTAATAATACGGTTAACAGTAGAAAGTGGTACGTTGATTACTGCGGGACTGTTCCTTTGAGAAGGTGGATTCTCTCTGACAACCATTTCCTTTATTTTTCTTTCGGTTGGAGTTAAAGGTTTCTTCAGGCACCTTTTTTTTTTTTCAGAAGAAATATTTCGCTTAATTTCATATACGAGTATATCAATTTGTTCTGAAAATAGAGCAATCCATAGAGCAGCTCCGGTGAGTTTTTTTTTAAATTAATAATGATTTAATATATATTAATTATTTATTTGTTTTCCTATATTATGTAACTGATTGTAAACTTAGTAATATCAATATTAATTTCTTTCATGATTTTAATAATTTGGTTAAATGAGTATTTTACTTTTTACAAAATCACATATAATTTTAGGCATATCGAATATTTAAAAATAGTTTTTTTTTTAATGAAATATGAACAATACTTGTTTTTAAAATTTTACACAAATAAATTTACTGGCAATGCGTTTCTTTTTTAAATCTCTACAGACCTTACTGCAATGATATGATTTTTAATGAATGAGAGGGCTTGGCTCATCAGTAGTGAACCCTCTCAGCGGTTTCGCCAAATTAATCTCTAGACCGCTCTACTATTGTATTGGACTGGTTTTGTTATATACCCTGCATTTTCTATGGAAGGCAGCTAAATGGTGTTTAGTGAACTATGGACATAAGCTTATAGGTCTGTAGAGGTACATACATATAAATTTCAAGGTATTGCATCGAGCAAAGCTCTTCCGCGCAAAACATGTTTTCATAACCATTATATATTAGTAAATTAAATTATATTGCCCTCTATCGTTAAAATTTTACACAAATAAATTTACTGGCAATGCGTTTCTTTTTTAAATCTCTACAGACCTTACTGCAATGATATGATTTTTAATGAATGAGAGGGCTTGGCTCATCAGTAGTGAACCCTCTCAGCGGTTTCGCCAAATTAATCTCTAGACCGCTCTACTATTGTATTGGACTGGTTTTGTTATATACCCTGCATTTTCTATGGAAGGCAGCTAAATGGTGTTTAGTGAACTATGGACATAAGCTTATAGGTCTGTAGAGGTACATACATATAAATTTCAAGGTATTGCATCGAGCAAAGCTCTTCCGCGCAAAACATGTTTTCATAACCATTATATATTAGTAAATTAAATTATATTGCCCTCTATCGTTAAAATTTTACACAAATAAATTTACTGGCAATGCGTTTCTTTTTTAAATCTCTACAGACCTTACTGCAATGATATGATTTTTAATGAATGAGAGGGCTTGGCTCATCAGTAGTGAACCCTCTCAGCGGTTTCGCCAAATTAATCTCTAGACCGCTCTACTATTGTATTGGACTGGTTTTGTTATATACCCTGCATTTTCTATGGAAGGCAGCTAAATGGTGTTTAGTGAACTATGGACATAAGCTTATAGGTCTGTAGAGGTAGAGATTAATTTGGCGAAACCGCTGAGAGGGTTCACTACTGATGAGCCAAGCCCTCTCATTCATTAAAAATCATATCATTGCAGTAAGGTCTGTAGAGATTTAAAAAAGAAACGCATTGCCAGTAAATTTATTTGTGTAAAATTTTAACGATAGAGGGCAATATAATTTAATTTACTAATATATAATGGTTATGAAAACATGTTTTGCGCGGAAGAGCTTTGCTCGATGCAATACCTTGAAATTTATATGTATGTACCTCTACAGACCTATAAGCTTATGTCCATAGTTCACTAAACACCATTTAGCTGCCTTCCATAGAAAATGCAGGGTATATAACAAAACCAGTCCAATACAATAGTAGAGCGGTCTAGAGATTAATTTGGCGAAACCGCTGAGAGGGTTCACTACTGATGAGCCAAGCCCTCTCATTCATTAAAAATCATATCATTGCAGTAAGGTCTGTAGAGATTTAAAAAAGAAACGCATTGCCAGTAAATTTATTTGTGTAAAATTTTAACGATAGAGGGCAATATAATTTAATTTACTAATATATAATGGTTATGAAAACATGTTTTGCGCGGAAGAGCTTTGCTCGATGCAATACCTTGAAATTTATATGTATGTACCTCTACAGACCTATAAGCTTATGTCCATAGTTCACTAAACACCATTTAGCTGCCTTCCATAGAAAATGCAGGGTATATAACAAAACCAGTCCAATACAATAGTAGAGCGGTCTAGAGATTAATTTGGCGAAACCGCTGAGAGGGTTTACTACTGATGAGCCAAGCCCTCTCATTCATTAAAAATCATATCATTGCAGTAAGGTCTGTAGAGATTTAAAAAAGAAACGCATTGCCAGTAAATTTATTTGTGTAAAATTTTAACGATAGAGGGCAATATAATTTAATTTACTAATACTTGTTTTTACTGAAGAAATTTAACATCACGCGAATCGCACGTTTCTTTCGTGAGCTACAGTGTTGCAAAATCGTTATTTTGAAAGTGAAGCACCCTCTGTGCAAAACTTGGCGAATAGAAATGAACTCTCAATGACATAAGATATACTCTTCTCACATCCAAGAAACAAAAATAGTGAGCCGATCAAAGAGATAAACTCCATCTATAACACCATTAAATGGAACTACAGTGTACGATATCTAGGAGTAATCTTGGATCATCATCAGTCTTTCTCCAAAAACACATTGAGAACAGGATTAACCTCGCAAATGCAAAAAAAAATAAAAATAGACCATTGTTTTTGTTAAGCAATAAAATTAATCTCACACTAATCTTCAAAAGAACACTTCAATAATTAGACCCTTTCTAACATTTGGATATACCCAATTTTATCTCAGCTAATAAAACCATACTAAATATTGAACACCTTCGAAAATAAGATCCTGAGGAGAATGATAAAAGTCCTCTTATGTATAAAAATTCAATATTCAAAAATGACCTCAAATTGAAAATATTTATGAATATATTAAAACCTATTATTGAAATATTTTCTACGAACCTGAACTACCAAACCAAACATTTCAAAAAGCCTGCGACTATAATGATAACACAAAAAAGAAAAATAACCTCAGACCAAGAAAGGTTCTATATAATTACAAGAAAATAATTAAAATGGGTGAAAAAAAGAAAAAATAAATGATGTCGAAGCATTAATCTAGCCAGATTACTGATAGAAACATACAGCAGGTGGTATAAAGACCGGATTTATAAGATACAGATTGTAAATATTAGTTAATGTGTGTGTTAAATAGGTGATATTTGAACCCTTGTAAATAACTTTTTATTGTATATTTATGAACTAGGTTGTCCTTTTTTTTGAGCGGCGCGCGCGCACCTAATTAAGTTGTTTTGACTTGAACGGGAACTCGTTGATATACAGACTCCACTACGCTGAAGATGGCCATCATACCGAAACGCGTTCGTGGTTGGCCTTTCTTGATTTATCAAGAAAATGGGTTGGAGAAATATCAGGCCATATAATAAGGAAAAATAAAATCATATTTGATGGTTCAATCAGAACTTTCTTAAACGAGAAAAAATCTAAGAAACCTTTGAAACATATTGTCAAGCGGCTCAGCGGTTCCAACCACGAGAGGCCCCATGGGACGCCTGTCAATCATCCCTGGATACCGGGTGTGAGGGGTTCGCGGAATCTGGTCGGCGGGGGGAGCTCTACGTCCCTCACAGTAGGATTATCCTTTAACTTGGGGTAAGTTGTACGGTCTCTCTCCCTATAAATACCCCTTATAATAAATAAATTATCCTCAAACTTGCCCTTGCTTTATTTATCTCCGCGACATATTTTGGCAGAGACGCTGGGTAAGGTGACGGAACTTCGAAGAAGTCGACGTCTACAGGGACGTGAACCAATTCTTCAACCTTTGTCACAACGAATAGAAATGGAAGACGACCACAGACCTGTTAACGGATCCTACCTCCCTTGTCAGCGCCAACGAGATCCTTCTACCTTTTCTGGAGATAAAATATAAACCCTGGACAGTGGTTGAAAAGTACGAGAGAGTGTCGAAGTACAACAGATGGGACGAGACCATGAATCTTGCCAACGTCGTATTTTACTTGAAAGGAACTGCTGGAAGGTGGTTTGATAATAACGAAGAATCACTCAATTCGTGGAGAAGCTTTGAAGACGCATTCCGCGGTGTGTTCGGACTGCAGGAGGATTCTGCTCGACGCGCCGAGGAAGTTCTGAAGTCAAGAGCACAGAAGGCCGAGGAATCCAGAGAGTCATACATCCAGGAGATTCTTAGTCTCTGCCACCAGGTGAACCCTCGCATGGAAGAAGGTGAGATAGTTGCTCACACATACCAGGTATTGGTGGCGAAAGACCTACAGACGGTAGATGAGATCCTGAAGTTCTGCCGTTATCTGACAACCGTCAAGCAGCGCAGGATCGGCCGTACGAAATTCGCCAGGTTGTCAAACGTAATGGCATTTCGTGTGTTGACGACTCAAACGACTTGGCCGGTTTAATTCGCCGCATCGTTAGAGAAGAGATACAAAATGTTTTCTAAGCACCTGAAGTGATCAATCCGCTCCGAGATGTGAACGCCCTGGAACAGACTGTGAGGGAAGAAGTCAGCCGTGCTCTACAACCTACCAGACCACAAGTCAACGTGGTACAACAACAACCACGAACGCCCTATTATAATATCGACCGACCAACCCAACCCAGGAAGACGGAACATTGGAGAACCTACGACGACAAACCTATCTGCTTCCACTGCGGACGACCCGGACATGTCGTCCGTTATTGAAGGGAACGACGGCAGGTCTTCGCTGAAGCCAGGACAAGAAATGGCCGAGAAGGAAGAAATGTTGGATTTTCGAGTCGACCCCCGAGATATGACGCCGACGACGACTATGTAACGCCCCAAACCTCGACGTACTTCTACCGGAGCTCTTCCCCACATCCAAGCCGCGCAAGGTCGCCAGCCCGAAGACAATCCCAGTCGCCAGCCCGTCGTTTCAGCCGTTCTCCATTGAGGAAAATCCTCCAGGGTATATCGCCGCTAAATTAAAAGAAAATTTTGTTATGGTGTCGAAATCAATGGACGCAAAATTAAAGCATTGGTGGATTCAGGAGCCGACTTTTCTGTTATTTCAGACAAATTTCGACGCGAACTAAAGACACCTCTCTTCAAAGAACCAGGTCCCATTCTTAAAGCCGCAAACAAAAATTTAATAGAGACCATAGGAAAATGTGTCCTGAACATAGAAGTTAATGGTCTGAATATCTCATTTGAATTCGTTGTTATGGTGGAATGCAGCCATGATATCATATTTGGATAGGACTTCTTCAAGGCCACCGAGGCCGTCATTGATTGTGGCAGAAATGAACTCCATCTCGGGGAAACCTCCGTCCTGGAATCTCGAGAGGAGGAAAACCAGAGATTGTTTGCTTCCGACGACTTCGTCATCCCGCCTAAATCAATAAAGAAGATCAGTGTGATAAACGAAGAAATATGTGGTGTTAGCGATGTTTTAGTCTCAACTTCAAAGGACTTATTATTAAGAAAGGAAGTTATTATACCAAACTCATTGGTTACATTTCGACACGGCCGAGGTAGCATTTGGGTGGCGAATGGAGTCTTGGCCGCAACTGATTCCATCAGGAATGAATATGTGCACCATGGAAAGTTATGAGAATGGGAATATCTGCAGTCTTATTGAATCCAGCGATAAGTTACAAGAAACGCAGCTAAAGTCACGTGAATGGTCACAGAAGATAAACCTTACTCTAGATCCAGGGCTGTCTGAAATTCAAAGGTTACAGCTTGTTTCATGCCTTGACGAGTTTATTGACATATTTGACTTTGGAAGTACTCCTATTAAGCCCTCAGTTATGTGAAGCACAAGATAAACACAGGAGACCACTCTCCTATTAAACAGCGGCCTTATAGAGTAGCACCAAGTGAACGACGACTAATTCAAGATGAAGTGATCAAGATGATTGAAAATCATATCGTGAAGCCCTCTGAAAGTCCTTGGTCATCTCCAGTTATTCTAGTTCGAAAGAAAGATGGGACCTGGAGATTCTGCGTAGATTACCGTCGATTAAATAAGATAACAAAAAAAGATGTTTACCCGCTGCCACGCATTTGTTGGGAGAATCTTAATAATTATTTTCTATTATAAGTAAAAAACTTCTTTATTGAAGACACTAATTACAATGAAGTCAAATTACTATAAAAAGAGTTTTAGAAACTCATACGTCTCCACACAGATTCTCAACCACTCTCACTCAAAGAAAATTCCTATATATATACACATAATCTACACCACAGAATAAAATAATCCACAGATTAATATAATCATAGAATGAAAAATGAACATTTTAAATTATAAATATCAACAAATCTCCCCTTCAAATTTTCAATTTTCATTCCTCAAAAAGTAACTCCACCACTTAGGCAGTTCTTAATCTTGACAGCATCCACACTCTTGGTGAGATGGTCCGCTTTCATTTCTTCGGATGGGACATGCAAAACTTCAATTTCTTCATCTTCCACAATTTGTCTTATGAAGTGACACTTTCTATTCAAGTACTTCGTACTTGCTTTCATATTTTTTGACTTAATCATTGAAATAGCATTCTGGCTGTCACAATAAACAGTAATTCGATCTTTCAAATCAATTTTTATTTCTCGAATGATGTTACGTGTCCAAATCAATTCTTTAATTCCTTCAGATAAGGCTTCTAATTCACTCTCTGCAGTTGACAAGGCAACATTTCTTTGTTTATTACTTTTCCAATTAAGTAAGTTGTTTCCCATTTCTATAACAAAACCAGAATACGATCTCGCATCAGCTGTTCTGTCCCAACTCGCATCAGTATAAGTCACAATACTTGAATCTCCCCTAGAATAAATCAATCCATAATTCATAGTTCCCTTCAAATATCTTAATATCCTCTTCAATCCATTCATGTGAACCTCTCTAGGATCTTTATTAAATCTACTCATATTGCTTATAGCATAACAAATGTCCGGTCTAGTTCTAGTTGCTATGTAAATCAACTTTCCAACAATTTCTTGATAGTATTTTTGATCAATCGATTTACTATTTTCAAATAAATCATAATTTGTAGAAATGCATAACGGAGTTTTCGAAGGATTGCAATCACGTAAATTATAGGTTTCCAATATTTCTTCAATATATTTCTTTTGATTTATAAAAATACTATCATCCCTATATTCAAATTCCATTCCAAGAAAGTTTTTTGCAGCTCCTAAATCCGTGATATCTATCTCTCTTTTTATCCTTTTCCAAATATTTTCCTCAAAATCGTCACCAGATCCTACACTTAGTATGTCATCCACATGAATTCCCAGATATAAGAAATGATTTCTAAAATTGCAATAATATAAACATGGATCATTCGCAGATTGTTTCATTCCTGCATTGGTTAATAATTCATCTAATTTCTTATTCCACATTCTACTCGCTTGTTTAAGGCCATAAATACTTTTCATTAGATAACAAATCTTGTTGTTTCCCTTTTCATATCCAGGAGGTTGAAGCATAAATATTTCCTCCTCCAAATCACCATATAAAAAAGCTGTTTGAACGTCCTTTTGCTGAGGAATAACTTTTTTCATTGCAGCTATTTTTATTAGAATTCTTATGGTCTCAGGTCTTATTGTTGGAGAATAAATTTCGTGGTAATCACTACCCAATATTTGATCATATCCAGTAGCTACTAGCCTCGCTTTGAAGTTTTTAATTGATCCATCACTATTTTTCTTAATTGAAAAAATCCACCTACTTTTGATCAATTTTTTATCTTTAGGCCTATCTATCAATCTCCAAACTTTTAACTTATTAATCCTTTGCATCTCATCTTCCATGGCTTTAATCCATTGTTTTCTATCATCAGAATTCAGTGCTTCTTGGTAATCCCTCGGACATTTAATTTCAAAAGTTCTATCAGAAACATTTTCCTTATTCTTTATTAGTCTTAATCTTTCAGATCTCCTCACACCCTTTTTTATAAGTTCTTCTTCCTCTGTTTCTCTCAAACGAAGATCTCGTTCTTCTCTCTTTTCTCTCGTCATTCCTGGTTCTGGTCCTCTTCTATGTGGAGTAATTATTTCATCAGGAGGTATTTCCTCTATTTCACTCAAATCTATATCATTTTCATCTTGAGGAATATGCTCATCATCGATGTTAAAATTTTCTACTTGGTCTTCTCTATTACCACCATACTCTTCATTCCCGTGAGAAATCAAATTTTGGTCTTCTCTACAAAAAAATAAAATTTTACGAATAAATGAACTCTGTAGATTTGGTTAAACTTATACGAATAAAAGATTACACGAGGAGCTTCTTTTCCGTTTAATTGCTAGCTTTCGAACCTTGCGGTTCTTCAACAGGCGTGGCTAGTACAACAATACTAACAAGATAAAAGCGCGCTTGAGCCATTATATACAACATCCAAATTTACATACGAAGGGATATTTCAGATATAATTAAAATAGAAATAAGAATTATGACTATAAAATATAAAACTATGCTAATAAAACTTAAAAATTATTAAAATTAGATAAAATTTGGGAAATACATCTATATACGCTAAAAGTTGGAAATGAACAATAAGCAGGGGTCCCTCCGACCAGGTTACACTATGAGGGTTATCTAGGGCGACGCGGAACATATTTATTGCATTAAAACATGGTAGGCTTCAGGGAGATCTATTTTTCTGTTAATACTGTTGGTTTGAGTGGAGATGATGGATTCTAGATATAACCTAATCTGCTTATTACGTATATGTTGATAGAGAATCTTAGGGTGGTCCAGATTAAACTTATGGCCTGTGTGTAATATATGTTGATATATAAGGGATTTAGGATCTCTATTATTTATATTGCGTTTATGTTCTGTCATCCTGATATACGCGGTTCTCCCAGTCTCGCCCACATAGGAGGCTGGGCAATCATGGCAAGAAACCGCGTACACAGCGCCAGTGGAATGGATGGGGTTGTTAGGTTTATCTGCTTTGGTGATGGGATTCCTGAGCAGGGTTGCAATACTGGGAGGACTATTGTAAAATACCCGAATGCCGTAAGGGCGAAGAATTCTGGAGATGGCAATGGAGTCCGGGGAAAAAGGCAGGAGACAAGTGGCTCTATATACCGTGGTTGACTTTGGAGCAACGGGATCAAACGAATGTTTATCTATGAAATATCTGGGATATCCTGCAGAGGTCAAAAGGGAAATGATTCTGGATTTTTCTATGGTTTTGAATATGGGTAAAGAGCAATGTGTGTATATTCTTTTAGTTAAGGTCCTAACTGTATTGATTTTATAGGCTATGGGACTATTGGAGGAGAAATGGGTATACAGAGGTGGAATGGTCTTTTTGTGGAATACTGTTGTGTGTAACTTGTCCGGGGTGCGGATAATCAGGATATCTAGAAAGGGTAAAACTAGGTCTATTTCAGATTCGTGTGTGAATTTAATATCTGTATGGAAAGTGTGTAGAGTATCAAGTATGTGTCGGAGCTTATTGGTTTTGGCTATGCAAAATATGTCATCTACATATCTCCTCCAATAATGAATGTCAGAAGGCAAGGTTTGGTTGATCCACCGGTCCAGGGATCCCATCACCACTTCAGATACTATGGATGAAAGTGGGCTGCCCATTGGGGTTCCTCTAATCTGTTTGTAGTATTGGTGGTTGAAAGTGAAAGCGCTGATGGAGAGACACAAGGTGGTCAGCTGTGTTATCTGGGCTATTACTTGCTTGTCAATGTTGGCTGTTCTAAGAAAGGACTGAAGTTTGTCTGTAATGAGAGTGTGTGGAAGGGAGAGGTACAGGGAGGTGACATCGAATGAGAACATGGTATGTTGTGCCGGAGGTTGTATTTGAGCTATTTCTTGTATGAAACTAGGTGGGTGAGTGATATTGTACTTGTTGGGGTTGTTTTTCATGATGGGGGATAATAGATTAGATAGAAATTTAGCTAATAAATATGCCGGGGAGAGATGGTAAGCGATGATGGGTCGGAGTGGGACCCCTGGCTTGTGTATTTTCGGAGTGCCATACATATACGCATCGTGTCCCAAGGAACTAGTGAATTGAGCGTATTGTTCATTGGTGATGAGATTCGCCTTCTTTATGTTCCTGAGCGATGTCTTGAATGATTTAATCATGACGTCTTTTTCCTGTAAGGAAATATTTGTGAACGTGGAGCTGTCTTTAAGTATATTCATCATCTTTTCTTCATAATCCGATCGATTTAACAAAACAGTTTGGTTTCCCTTATCTGCCCTAGTTATTGATGTGGATGAACTTAAAAAAATAATTAAATATGAGTGATTGAATATTAGATAATAATTGAATATTAATTAATTTATTTTTCTATTGTTTTTTGACCAAGAAAAGGTAAATTCATTCTATCAAGAGATATGTAAATTTTGTTCGTTCAATTTTAATTTTAATTTTAGTTTTGCTTGGCTTGCATGTAAATATTCTTAAGGAAGAGAAATAAACTTTTTTTCTTTTATAAGTGCAGACATCTTTTGTTCGATATAAATTTCTAGAAAATAATTTAAATAGCAAAATAACAATGGCGACGAGACTTTCGTTCGAACCTTATGTAATGAAAGAAGAACCTTTTGAAAATTATATTCAACGATTCAAACAGTACATTTTTGTGAATGAAATTGAAGGTAAGAAGATTGTTCCTTTTTTTATTATGTCTATTGGACCAAATACTTATGGTATTCTGAAAGAATTGATCTCACCTAGAGATGTTTGTGCATTAGAATTCGAAGAAATTGTTAGTGTTTTACTTACTCATTTTACACCTAAGCTAAATATCATTTTTGAAAGATATGAGTTCAGCCAATTGATTCAGGAACATGGCGAAAAAATAGAAGAATATGTCCTTAAATTAAAAAAACAAGCTAATAAATGTAATTTTGGCTTAAATATTGAAGAACACCTAAGGGATAAATTCATTGCAGGAGTTTCTAATCAAGTTATTTTGAAAAGATTACTGCAAGAGCCTGAGCTCACTTTTAATATGGCAGTAAATATTGCTACCACAATAGAATCGGTAGATTGTAATGTGTTGAAAATGAAGTCTTATGCTGAAACTAAAGAAATAAACAAATTACATTCTAAATGCAAGCATTGTGGAAAGATGAATCATCATTCGGACAGATGTTTTTTTAGAAATTCTTTCTGCTATTCTTGTAAACAATTGGGACATATATCGACTGTTTGTCATTCAAAATCTAAGAATGGATATTTTCAACCAAGAAAGAGAGGAGTGTCTAGTGAAGCGTCTTCCCACGGAGAATCATTTTCGGGAAAGAATGGTGAGTCCATCAATAATATAGAATATCTGACTAATAAATTTGAGAGTATTTTGTATGTCTTCGACATAAAATTCTTAGCAGAAATTGACACTGGTGCGGCTTTAACAACTATGTCAAAAGATCTATTTTTAAAATATTTTGAACATGTTAAATTATTTCCGTCTAAATGTTATTTAACCGATTATCAAGGAAAGGGCATTTCCTCTATTGGAGAATGTAAAGTAAAAGTAAGATAAAAATAAAATAGGCCATTTAAACTTAATAGTAACAAATATTGAAAATAATAAATTTCTCATAGGAAAAGACTGGATAGTATATTTTGATATGGTACAAATTAATGTCCAACAAAATAATAATTTTGATACTAATTTAATTTTTAATAAATATTATAAACTTTTCGAAGATATAGTCTTGCCAATAAAAGATATTTCCGTACACATTAATGTAAAAAATAATTTTGCGCCAAAATTTTATAAATTTAGACCTGCTCCCTTTGCTATTAGAAATTTAATTGAAGAAGAACTATTATTTTTATTGAATAATGATATTATTGAAAATATAGTGGATAGCCCAATAGCTTCACCGCTAGTATGCGTCCCTAAGAAAAACGGCAAAATTAGAATTTGTGCAGACTTTAAGAGAACCTTAAATCCATTTATCGAAGATGTTAAATATCCGATACCGAACATCGATAATGTTTTACATTCTTTTTTTGGTAAAAGTATCTTTAGCAAAATTGATCTTTCAAGCGCATATCATCAGATACTTCTAGACGAGGAATCTCAAAAATTGACAGTTATTTCTACCCATAAAGGCCTTTTTAAATATAAAAGGCTGCCCTTCGGTATCAAGTCCGGAGCGACTATTTTCCAAAGAACTATGGACAATATTTTTTCCGGTCTTAAAAATGTAATAATTTATTTAGACGATATTCTTATAGCATCGTCTGATGTAAATGAACATATTTCAGATATTGAGACAGTCATGAATAAATTATCTGATTTTAATTTTTCAATTAATAAAGAAAAATCTTTGTTTTTTGTTGATGAAATCAATTATTTGGGACATAGAATAAATAAAAATGGAATCTATCCCCTTGAGGATAAATTGGACAGTATAAAAAAATGTCCTAAACCGAGTAACATTTCAGAATTGAAATCTTTATTGGGCATGTTGTCATTCTACAGTAAGTTCGTTAAAAATTTATCCATACATGCAAATCCTTTATTCTCTCTATTGAAAAAAAGTTATAATTGGAATTGGAAAAAAGAACATGATCAGGCTTTCGAAAAATGTAAAAATTTGATTAGTACAAAAACTTGTTTGACGCATTATTCGCAAGATTTACCTCTTTATGTTACTTGTGATGCATCAAATTATGGTATTGGAGGATATATTTCCCATATTGTAAACGGCATTGAGAAACCAATTACTTTTGTTTCAAGAACACTAAATGACACAGAAAAGAAATATTCCCAGATAGAAAAAGAAGGGTTATCAATATTCTTTACCTTAAACAGGCTAAAACAATTCCTTTACGGAAGAAAATTTATTATTAATACAGATCACAAACCATTACTAGCCATTTTTGGCGATAAAAATAATTTACCAGCCTTAGTGGCAAATAGATTACATAGATGGTCACTCTCAATATCAAATTTTAATTTTGAAATTAAATATACTAAGGGAACTGAAATACCTCTTGCGGATTTTCTTTCAAGATTTCCAAATCCTGAGAAAGGGGAGAAGGAAGAGGAAATAGGAGAAATATTATTAATAGAAAATTCGATATTAGATTACGTCTTGGTATCGTACAAAACCCAAGAAGATCCAACTCTTAGAAAACTATATAAATTAGTCAAGTACGATAAGTATGATGTTGACTCAGAGGTAGATATAAAACCTTATAATAGAATTAAAAACGAGATAACAATAGTAAGAAATTGCCTATTTTTCGGAAAAAGAATGATCATCCCCGATTCCTTAAGAGAATATGTTTTGAAAATCATCCATGAAAATCATATTGGAGTAAATAAAATGAAAACTCTGGCCAGAAGTTCTGTCTATTGGCCGGGAATGGATGAGCAAATTGAGAAACTGTCTAAAAGCTGTAGCACTTGTATGGAAAACACATCAAAGCTGCCAAAACAGGAATTTACCGAGTGGACTCCACCAAACAAAGTTTGGAAGAGAATTCATCTTGACTATTTCTATTTTACGGGAAAAACTTTTTTGATATTGGTGGATGCGCATTCTAATTGGATAGAATGTCAAATGGTTCCAAATACATCGGCGGGATTCTGCATAGACTTTTTGAGAGAATGTTTAGCGAGATATGGTATCCCGGAGGTGGCGGTAATGGATAATGGGCCCCCGTTTAGAAGTTATGAAATAAAGACATTTTTCGAAAGAAATGGCATACATGCGATGTTTAGCCCCGCTTACCATCCGGAGAGCAACGGACTAGCGGAAGTGTCTGTAAGAGAGATAAAAAAAGCTATGAAAAGAATTATTTCGGAGGAAAGAGAATTACCCCTTGAGTTTGCTTTGATTAAGGCTTTATATGCATATAGATTGAGTCCTTTGACTAGAACGGAAAAATCCCCTGCTGGAATATTTTTAAATCGCGAGATTAGAACGAAGATTTCCATGTTGAGCAAGAAATCAGTAAGAGTGGGGAGATTGAAAAATAAAAAACAGAACAATAGCTAAAAGTAAATGATAGAGTAAGATACAGATAGATGGAAAGAGGAAAACCGAAATGGATGTTTGGGATTGTAAAGAGAATAGTGGGAAGCAACAGCTGTATGATAGAAACTGATGGAATAGAAAGGAAAGTACACACTAACTATATGAGGAGAAGTATGGAGAGAAAGGATGTTTCGTCATCAGAAGAAGGAATAAGCTACCCAAGGCCTCAGACGTCAAGTCCCCTGACTCCTGCTACAATAGTAGCAGAATCTACACCTGGACCACCGACTGAATCTACACCTTCCCGGAGATATCCACTACGAGAGAGGAGACCACCGGATAGATATGTACCTTAATGAATATTGCTATCTTAAAAAAGGGGGAGTTGATGTGGATGAACTTAAAAAAATAATTAAATATGAGTGATTGAATATTAGATAATAATTGAATATTAATTAATTTATTTTTCTATTGTTTTTTGACCAAGAAAAGGTAAATTCATTCTATCAAGAGATATGTAAATTTTGTTCGTTCAATTTTAATTTTAATTTTAGTTTTGCTTGGCTTGCATGTAAATATTCTTAAGGAAGAGAAATAAACTTTTTTTTCTTTTATAAGTGCAGACATCTTTTGTTCGATATAAATTTCTAGAAAATTATTTAAATAGCAAAATAACAGTTATGACCAGAAAACGAGCCTTCTGCAGTTTACTAATAATGGGGCGATGGATATGTGCAGATGCCAGCCGATGAGAGGGTCTGTGTAAGACTTGAGCAACGGAATGTCTTATCTTGAGGGATTCCTGGTGGTTCAGAGCACTCATTACACTTTCTACTCCGGCAATCATTCTGGGTATGTCGGGTTTGGCAGGAGGAATGTACTGCAATCCCATTGACAACATCCTCTCCTCCTGTTCAGTTAGGGAAACAGAGGTCAAGTTGAGTATTCCTGTAGGGGTGTTATCTCCAAAGAGTGCGGATTCCGGGAAGCGATACTTTTTTACCCAAAAGGATATTTTTGTTTGCTGCCTGTCTGTGAGGATTTTTTCGCTGAGTTTAATGTCGTTAGTGATGGACATGATTATATCTGTGAACTCTTCAGTAGACATAAGCTGGGCGATATGAAAGATGAGACCTTTGATTGTTTTCCTTATATATTAACATATATTACACACAGGCCATAAGTTTAATCTGGACCACCCTAAGATTCTCTATCAACATATACGTAATAAGCAGATTAGGTTATATCTAGAATCCATCATCTCCACTCAAACCAACAGTATTAACAGAAAAATAGATCTCCCTGAAGCCTACCATGTTTTAATGCAATAAATATGTTCCGCGTCGCCCTAGATAACCCTCATAGTGTAACCTGGTCGGAGGGACCCCTGCTTATTGTTCATTTCCAACTTTTAGCGTATATAGATGTATTTCCCAAATTTTATCTAATTTTAATAATTTTTAAGTTTTATTAGCATAGTTTTATATTTTATAGTCATAATTCTTATTTCTATTTTAATTATATCTGAAATATCCCTTCGTATGTAAATTTGGATGTTGTATATAATGGCTCAAGCGCGCTTTTATCTTGTTAGTATTGTTGTACTAGCCACGCCTGTTGAAGAACCGCAAGGTTCGAAAGCTAGCAATTAAACGGAAAAGAAGCTCCTCGTGTAATCTTTTATTCGTATAAGTTTAAAAAAAGAAAAGTTCATTTTTATCAAGATTTCTACTTCTATTATTCATTAAATAATATCCTAACTTAGCTTCATTAAATTTAACGTCTGATACTTCATGAATTTCATCCATTTCCGGTAAATATATTCTATAGCCTTTTCTTATCATACTATAGCCCATCATGATCCCTTTATGAGCTTTTGGTTCCATCTTCTTTCTCTTTTCTTTTCTAATATGAACATAAGCTTCGCTTCCGAACCTTTTTAAGTAAACAATGTTTGGTTTCCATCCTTTGTATATCTCGAAAGGAGTTGTATTCATTTCTTTGATTTTAATTCTATTATTTATATGAACAGCCACCTTAACACTTTCGCTCCAAAATTTTAAAGGTAATTTAGAATCAATTAGCATGGTTCTAGCTGACTCAACTATGGTTCTATTGAATCTTTCGGCTTTTCCATTGCTTTCAGGAGTATAAGCTGTAGTAAATTCTTGTTTGATGCCCTTACTAGATAACCATCGCCTCAAATAGTTTGAAATATACTCTCCTCCATTATCATTTCGAATTCTCTTTACTTTCCTGCCAGTCTGTCTTTCCTCTTGCATAATCAAGTTTATTATGGAATCTGCTGTTTGAGATTTATTAGCAATTGGTATAACAAAAGTAAAATTACTATAGTCATCAACAATAGTGATAAAATACCTATATCCAAAAGAATCATTTAAAGGTCCAACTATGTCGGTATGCCATAGATCCAAAATATCTTCAGATTGTTTATATTGTATACTTTTGTAAGATTTTCTATGAATTTTTCCTAATGTACAAGATTCGCAATTCGCTTTGTTATTATGTAAATTTTTAAATCCTAATACAGTTGAATTATCATACATTTCTTTCAATTTCTGAAAATTTACATGAGCAAGTCTTTGATGCCATAGCATATCATCTACTTCTGCTTTTCTAGCTATTTCCATATTTAGGGTTCCTTCCACTTCAAATTTATGACCATTTCTCCTTGCCTCATATAAAATCTCACCATCTTTACCTATTACCTCAGCTTTATATTTACTAAATAATACACTTAAATCATGATCCACTATTTTTGCAACCGATAATAAACCTTCTCTCAAATCAGGCACATGCAAAACATTTTCAAATTTAATGAATCCCTCATCTACATTCGACTTCATTCTTATATCTCCAATTCCCGATGATTTCATCACTGCACCCTTCTCAGCTGTTGCTATAATTCTCTCCTCCTCTTCATACTCTATAAAGAATTCCTTCCCACTAACCATATGGCTAGAGGCTCCAGAATCCATTGTCCATCTAATTTTTTCATCCCCTTGATCTTCCTCTTCGTAATTAACTTCACTTGTCTCCATCACATGACTTGTAGACTCTCTATAATTTCTCCTGTTTATTCCTCTCCTAGGCCCATTATAATTATGCTCTGCATTCTCTTTACCTCTATTCTTTCTACATATTTCCGATTTATGACCAAATCCTCCACATTTAAAACATTTGATCTTGCCTCTGCACTCTCTAGAAATGTGTCCCATCTTTCCACAGTTGAAACATTTGATAGCAAAATTTCGTCTTCCCGTTCGGCCCTCTCTAGCTTTAGATGCTATTTCTGTTTGCCGTTTTTCTTCTTTTCTAAGTTTTAATTTTTCTTCTGTTTCCCTCAGGATTTGTCTTATAGTGTTCATATTATTTTGCCTGTCTGATTTTATAATTTTTATGTCAAAATCAAATTCAACTCTCAACCCTTCCAAAACGAAGCAAATTAACTCTCTATCTTTAATCTCATCTCCTGCTTGAATGCTTTTGCTCTTTATAATCATTGCTCTATTTAAGTAGTCATCCACCGTTTCATCTTCGTTCATTTTCAATTTTGACAATTCTATTCTATTTTTCATCTGTAAGTCTTCATTTTTAGATGCCATTTCTTCTCCAATTATATTCCATAATTTCTTGGCACTTTTTTCGCTCGAGTATTTCAGCACTTGAGTGTCATTCATTGTTCTGTTCATCAAATTTCTTGCAATGGCATTGTCATCATCCCAGTCTTCCCAGATTTTCATTTTTTCATCAAATTTTTTGTCTGTTTCTATTGGCTTTTCAACTTCTTCTCCTTCTATAATTCTTCTCCATAATTTTAATCCCCGTAATTCACTTTCAATTCTATTTGCCCAGATCAAGTAGTTTTTGTCAGATAATTTTTCTATTGGAGATAAGTTAAAATTTTGCATCTTTTCTTTTTTCTAAAAATTATTCAATCAATCTTGATTTGCATGAATTTAAATTCAACCGCTCTCTGCTACCAATTGTTGGGAGAATCTTAATAATTATTTTCTATTATAAGTAAAAAACTTCTTTATTGAAGACACTAATTACAATGAAGTCAAATTACTATAAAAAGAGTTTTAGAAACTCATACGTCTCCACACAGATTCTCAACCACTCTCACTCAAAGAAAATTCCTATATATATACACATAATCTACACCACAGAATAAAATAATCCACAGATTAATATAATCATAGAATGAAAAATGAACATTTTAAATTATAAATATCAACAGCATTGACGATGCCTTGGACAGTTTAGTTGGCTCTAGCTACTTCTCCACGATGGATCTTCGGTCCGGGTATTGGCAGATTGAAGTGGACGAAACAGACAGGGAGAAAACTGCCTTCATCACTCCAGATAAGCTGTATGAATTCCAAGTAATGCCTTTCGGTCTATGCAACGCTCCAGCAACGTTTGAAAGGATGATAGATAGTGTTCTGGGCAGTCTTAAATGGAACATTTGCATTTACTACCTGGACGACATCGTAGTTTACGCACCTACCTTTGAGGAACATCTACGTCGTCTACAACTTGTATTAAGGTGCATCCAGAAAGCTGGACTAAACTTAAACCACAAAAAGTGTCTTTTTGGATCAAGGAGGATAAAGATTTTGGGACACCTTGTTGACGCCAATGGAATTCATCCAGATAAAGTTGAAGCCGTCTCTAAATTTCCGAGCCCAAGGAATATCTCTGAACTGAGGAGCTTTCTTGGATTATGTTCCTATTACCGAAGATTTATTGAGAACTTTGCCGACAAGGCTAGATCTTTGCATGACCTACTGAAGACTGAAAAACAATTCTATTAGGATGCAGCTCAAGAGAAAGCGTTTGAAGTCCTTAAAACAGCTCTAATTTTAGAGCCTGTCTTGGGACACTTTGATGAATCCGCTGATACCCATTCACAACGGAAAAAGAATGCCTTGCTGTAGTCTGGTCTATTATCAAATTCCGCCCATATTTGTTTGGTCGACCATTCACGGTTGTCACTGACCATCATTCTCTATGTTGGTTGGTAGGGCAGAAAGATCCTTCTGGCCGCTTGGCAAGATGGGCGCTGAAGTTGCAATAATTTGACGTGACCGTTATCTACAAGAGCGGACGCAAACATAAGGATGCCGATTGTCTGTCAAGGAGCCCGCTTGAGAACGATCAACCAAGTGCTGTGATGTCACTTACCAACGTCGATATAGAGCAGACTAAAGACCCGGATTTAGCTAAAATAATCGATAATTTAAACTCGGGCTACACCAGAAAGGAATTCAGCATTATCGACGGCATCTTATACAAGAAAAACTATAGCACAACTGGAAGACCCTGGCTTATGATGATCCCTAGGCACTTAAGATCAGAAGTTATGGCAGATTTACATGACGCTCTTACAGTTGGGAATTTGGGTTTCGCCCGAACGTATGACAAAATCAAGAAACGATTCTATTGGCCTGGCCTTTATAGAACTGTTTGCCAATATGTAAGCCATTGTCGGGAGTGTCAACGAAGGAAGAAATTACCTCGACGTCCGCTGGACAACTTGTATCCATACCACCCGTAGAAAAGCCATTCTATAAGGTCGGGGTTGATCTCCTTGGAAGATTTCCAGTTTCTAAAGATGGAAACCGTTGGATCATTGTGTGCACCGATTATATGACAAGGTATGCCATAACGAAAGCGATCCCAGACGGAGGAGCAATCGAAACAGCTAAGTTCCTGGTGGAAGACGTCATCTTGAAGCATGGAGCTCCTAGAGAAATAATAACAGATCGCGGCAGAAATTTCATTTCTCAAGTAATAAAAGAGATCAATGCTCTGTGCGGAATTGTGCACAGATTTACAACGGCCTACCATCCCTAGATCAACGGCCTGACTGAAAGGTTCACCAAAACTCTGGGAGAAATGTTGTCCATGTACACAGGTGTTGAGCAGAAGGACTGGGACCAAGTTTTTCTTTATGTAACTTTTGCTTACAACACTGCTAAACAGGAGGCGACCGGCTACACCCCGTTCTTTCTTGTCCACGCCCGCGAGGCCGAGACCTACATCGATGCCGTACTACCCTACCTACCAGATGAGATCTCTGACAACTATGTTGGAGAACTTGTGACCAGAGCTGAGGAAGCGCGTTAACTCTCCCGATCACGCCTTCCACAATCACAGGCGAAAGACCGTAGACTATACGACCAGAAACATACTCCAGTCTATTACCAGAAGGATGATCTTGTGTGGGTTTTTACTCCCATCCGAAAAGTAGGACTATCAGAAAAGCTACTGAAGAGATACTTCGGTCCCTACAAGGTGACCAAGAAGCTTCCAGAAGTTGAGTATGAAGTAGAGCCCGTGGACCCCTCTCCCCGATCACGGAAAGCCAAGGATATCGTCCATGTCATTCGGATGAAGCCCTACCTGGACCC
Source organism: Cordylochernes scorpioides (assembly GCA_030710605.1). Lineage (NCBI taxonomy): Eukaryota > Metazoa > Arthropoda > Arachnida > Pseudoscorpiones > Chernetidae > Cordylochernes > Cordylochernes scorpioides. The sequence continues at coordinate 43,995,828 of CP092882.1, forward strand.
TGAAGAACAACATTCTATTCTACTAGGGAACACCAGCCGTGATAGATTTCTTTCCAGAACAAGGGCTGAGACAAGCTACTCAGCGGGTCGCTGTTTTCTCTAAGGAGGGGGTAATGTCAAGCGGCTCAGCAGTTCCAACCACGAGAGGCCCCAAGGGACGCCTGTCAATCATCCCTGGACACCGGGTGTGAGGAGTTCGCGGAATCTGGTCGGCGGGGGGAGCTGACGTCCCTCAGTAGGATTATCCTTTAACTTGGGGTAAGTTGTACAGTCTCTCTCTCCCTATAAATACCCCTTATAATAAATTAATTATCCTCAAACTTGCCCTTGCTTTATTTTCTCCGCGACAATATATTTTACGACTCGGTCCAACAAGTGCCTCGATATATCACCAAAAAGGCCTTTTTATCGCAGAGAAATATTGAGGAACAAAAGTATTTCAAAATCTACTCTCTGTAGAATTATAAAGAGGAATTTGAACCTAAAATTGAGTAAAAAGGTGAAATTCAACGTTTTATCTAAAAACCTCCACGAATGTAAAATTGAAATGCAACTATGACTATGATAATCATTAAGAGGAGTGATATGGCATGAAAGACAGGGTATCCTAAAATTTTCTATGTTCTTGCTCTTGTGTAATGCTCACGATTCGCAAATTTTAAGAAATTTGTAATAAAAATTATTAAGAATATATAATTAGAAAAAAAATAATGGAATTAATTTTTGAAGAATTAATTTGTAAGTGATTTTGTATCGATTCTTCAAAATTCATATACTCCGCGGAGTTTCTCTGAGTAGAGATCGGCATTAACTGCACGACCATCAGGAACAAGTTCGTAGTGTACAATACCATCGAAGTTCCATCATATAGACAACATTACTTTATGGCTAAAGCGATCCTGTTTAACTACAGGTGCATCATCTTGTGTAAGGGTTACGAGGATAAATCCACTTTTCATCCCCAGTTACAATCCGCTTCCAAAACCGAAGATCTTGCGGATTTTCAAACAATCGTTTACAGATATCGACGCGCCTCTGGGACTAGGCTATAGTCAGGTCGTGGTGATCTTTTCTTGGGCGTTTGCTAACAAAGTGCAACTTGTGGAGAGTTCGGTTGATCATATCTTTGGAGGGTCCAGGTCTGACATTTCATGCGTAGATTTTTGTGGGTTGCCCATCACCAGAAATCGAGAGTCTCAGTATCCGTCACATGTGGTCGTCCTATTCAAGGTTTTTCCTCAAGGCTGATGTCTCTTTCTCTAAATATATTGAACCATTTTGAAGCTGCTCTTCTAATGACTTCCTTTCCTTCCATTTTATTCGGCATATTTTTTTCCGCCATTTATGCATTTTGCCCTTTTTTTCCAAAAGAAGCGCAATAGTACTCAATCGTTATTTTTCAATCACACATTCTTTAGCGCTCTACTATAACACTGAAATGTTATTCTAAACCCTATTACCTTATTTCAGTCACGTGGGCACGCTCATCGACCGTGGGACCGAACCTTTATTTATTAAAACTTTATTTATATAGGTGTATATTTAAATAAAATTTGGTTTTTATTGGGCTTCCGCTTTGGGAACGAACTTTAGATCCAGCCTGGTAAATAATGTTATAAATAGAACACGAGACGAGAGAGAGAGAGAGAAGTAACTAGATCAAAGTGAAATCTCAACTTTAGATATTATGCCCCAAAATTTCTCCACGTAATTATACCGATCCCTTTTCACTCTCCCTCCTTGGGGCTCTACCCATCGCAATGGATGGGTAGGGATTTCTCTCTGCAGATATTTTTTGATAAAATAGATAAATAGCACAATAAAGTTCTTACTGAAAAGTTAGATATATGGAATTTTATTTGTCAAAATTCTAAAAGTTTAGAAATAAAATATGCCCTCACTGCTATCCATTATCGGATAGAATAAAGGTATGAATATGTACAATCAAAAGCCTTATTGACGAATACTTTTTGAACCATAAAAAGAGTAGTCGTTGATAAAGTGTGCTCTCTCTTGAGGTCATAATTTATGATTCAATTAATATTTATTTCAGATGAATCAGTCTTAAGACACTGTTGCGCCTCCTCAATCGGGCGCCTTCAAGAAGATCGATCAGAGCCATAGTCTGGTGGTGAGATATTGCTTTGGTCCAGTTCGTTCATTCATTCCAAATTTTAATGGGGTGGTTCCCCTTGTATTCTGCATCCAAATGCCGTCGACCTGCTAGTAGGTTCATCCGAGTTTATAGACAGTTTCCAACTTCAAGGGCAAGCGAACGCCTTCCTCCATATTAGGATGGAGTTAGAGACCTATCCCGTTTCTGCCTCCTGGATTAACCACCCTAGGCCAGTGGTCGGCAAACTGCGGCTCTTTGGATGTGAAGGTGCGGCTCTTCTGACTCAAAAGTTTGCCGACCCCTGCCCTAGGCCTTTTTCACCCTCCGCCACGTAGAAGCGCGCGCCAGGAAATTTTCCTTCCTAGGAGAGGAGTAGTAAGGGATTTATATCACACTAGTTCAGTAATTTAGGGGATATTATACGTGATGCAATTATCTCATCATAATTCAAACTACTTATCATCGCTGAAACATTTTTTTTATAAAGGTTTGTGGCTACCACACTTTGCCTCGGCGGGACTCTTGCCACGCGCGTCGCTCGAACTGACAGTTTACTTTGTACGGGTTACCACAAAATGCAATAAACTCGGGCCTACAGTAAGAGTAACTTAAACACAGAAAAAGGTACACTCAAGAGTACAACACCAACAACAAAAAGGGGGTAAAAAACAACACGATTTGTTAAATAAAATGAAAACAGTTCTTATCTTTTATTCGCAGCGTTGATAAGGAGCGGACCGGGGTTACACAGGTATGCGAGGAGATCACGAGACAAGCACACAGAGAACGCTATAAGCCTATCCACTCGAACACCACTCCACGACTCCTCGCATTCCAGTTCAACCCTCTTTTATGTACAAACATGGCCACATTCGTCCAATGAATATATACAGTTATCAGCGTCATAATCAAGCAACAATTCTTAATTCTGTCACCGTTTGCTTTTGTGAATGGAATAAATACCCAAATACGGCCATTTCTCATGACCATCGGTGGTTCAGTGGTAGAATGCTCGACTGCCACGCGGGCGGCCCGGGTTCGATTCCCGGCCGATGCATATTTTTTACAATTTTTAAAACTCATTTATATATTATACAAGAATGACATCCACGGCGCCAATTTATAATTGTAACGAATATTATTTGAATAAAAGCATTTAATCGGGTAAAACCCGGGCGTTGCCCGGTTCATTCGGCTAGTTTATTATAAAAACAAAGATGAATGAAATTTTCTGCTTGGATTTTGGATCATCTTGATGATTATGCTATGGTGATGCAGTCGTGGCAAAGATCTTGAAAGTATAATACTAAAAATAGTTCTGATAAGAGATTGTTTTAATTGAGCTTCAGGATTATATAATAAACATAATTTGGTAAAAGCACTGCCTGGCTTAAGGCGAGTAGAATAAGGAAAACAAAAGATTATTTACATCAGGCATGTCAAACTCGCGGCCCGCGGGCCTCATGCGGCCCACAATGAATAAATTTGCGGCCCACCAGACAATATATTTTAATAATTTTTTTTTATAAATAAATAAAAAAAAATAATAAAAATTTGTAGCCTAATTTTTAAAAATTGTAATTATACATAATTTATTTATTAATAACGAACCACTGGTCGCCATACATAAGTCGTAAGTTTTGATAATATTATATCTACATACATAACGTATGTACATCGCCATAAGTATTGTGTGCCTTAAAGTTTTAAAGAAAATATTCTTTCGGAGTACTAGAAATTTTTTTTTTTAAAGTTACGTTCAATAATTTGTGCGGTTATTCTGTGTCTGGTAAGTTAAAAAATATTAATTTTTATTTTTTTTTTAATATTAATTAAAACATTTTATTATTTTGTGTTAGCGATTACTAATTTTTTTTTCAGACCTTTGTCTGATGATAAAATCATCTGCTTGATATGTAATAATGCTATTAGTGTACCAAAATTATATAACATTAAACGTCATTATGAACAACATAAATCAAAATATGATACCTACGAAGGTTTAATGAGACAAGAAAAGTTAAAAGAGTTCAAGTTGGGAATGAAAAAACAACAGTTTATGTTTACTAAAGTATCACAAGAGAGTGAAGCGGCGGTGCATGCAAGCTACGTTTTATCGGAGACGATAGCTAAACACTCAAAACCTTTTACTGAAGGTGATTTCATCAAGGAATGTTTAATTAAAGCTGCAGAAATTGTTTGTCCTGGAAGTGTGAAGACGTTTCAAGCAATTTATTTGTCTCGAAATACCGTTTGGAAAGAGTTACTGATATGGCCAGAAATTTAAATGATCAGATAAAAGAAAAATCATCTTGTTTCGAAGCATTTTCCATTGCCTGTGATGAGAGTACGGACATTGGGGGCGTAGCTCAGTTAGCTGTTTTTTTTTCGAGCTTGCGACACGGATTTCAACATTTTTGAGGAATTATTGGAACTAGTACCGATGCATGGCACTACTACAGGAGAAGATATATTCAATTGTGTTTATGATCTTCTGCAAAAATATAATTTACCTCAATCAAAATTGACTTCTGTAGCAACAGATGGAGCGCCTTCAATGACTGGAAAAACCAACGGTTTCGTAGCATTACTGCGAAAAAAACTAAGTGAAATTTCTGATGGTTTCAATATTCATCATACGCATTGCATTATACATCAGGAAGTATTATGTACGAAGGTAATAAAAATGGAAAATGTGTTGACACCTATAAAAAAAATTCATCAATTTCATAAGATCTCGAGGTTTAAATCAGCGACAGTTCTCTCTGTTCTTAACCGAATTAGAAAGCGAATATTCAGGTTTATCATACTATACCGAGGTACGTTGGCTATCATGCTCCAAGGTTCTCAAACAATTTTGGGACTTGAAAGAAAAAATATGTCAGTTTTTAATAACCAAGAATCAAGACATCACTTTGTTTTCTGATCAAGATTTAAATTTGAAACTGCAAGGAAAGGATCAGATCATTACCAACATGTGTGACCAAGTTAATGCATTCAAATGTAAGCTAATTTTTTGGGAAAAGCAGTTGAAAAACGAAGATTTAATGCACTTTCCGACATGCAACATGTAAAAATCAAGTTTAGGTGAAACTGCATCGTATCAAAAATATGCGGAAAAAATTTTAAGTCTTAGAAATGAATTTGAAACAAGGTTTTCTGATTTCAAATCTTTGGAAGGCAAGTTTACTTTGTTTTCTTTGATTTTCTCGATAAATATAGAATCAGTACCTAATCATATGCAAATGGAGGTAATAGATATCCAGTGCGATTCAGATTTAAAGGCAAAATTCATTGAAGTTGGCGTTTCTGAATTTTACAAATATTTGCCAGCCAGATTTGAAAACACTCGAAAATTAGCATATGAAATTATGTCCATGTTTGGAAGTACTTATCGGTGCGAGCAGTTATTTTCACTTATGAAAGGAAATAAGTCTCCAATCAGATCGAGAATTACTGACGTTCACCTTGGGTCAGTTTTAAAATTAATCACTGCGAACAAGATTTCCCCCGAAGTAGGAAAGATGGTAGCAGAAAAGAGATGCCAAATATCAGGGAGAAAATATTAACTTTACTTTCTTTTTTCTTATTAGTATTTTTTAAAATAAACCTACGTAAATGTTACTATAAAAATTTAATTACTTGTTTTCTTTTTTTTTGCGGCCCACATAATCTTATTACTTTTTTATTTGGCCCGTGTTAGGATTTGAGTTTGACATGCTTGATTTACACAATGTACAAAAGGTTTTAGCCGGCCATTAATAGCCATTCTGAGGGTTGTACGGAGTCTATGGTAGCTAGATAGGGTTTGAATTTTTTCTTTATTCCCTCATTTAATAATTCTATTATGGAGGTGAGGTTTAATTCTACACTGTTGATCAGCTGCATTTTTCTGTGATAATATTGGGTGACTGTTTCATTTTCTACTTTTATGATTTTCATCATTTCAACCAATGGTGTAAGTTTGGCTTTCTAGAATCTGGTTATAAGGTTTTATTTGAGTTTATTCCAGTCTCCTCAATATGGCGAAGGCTTTCGAAGTAATATGTTAAAGCCTCATCCTGTAAGTAATCCGATAAATGAAGTACCTTCCAACTATTACCAAACCCATAAGAATCACTTTTTATTTCAAAATTTATAATCCAAGTTTTAATATTTAAATTATTATCGTATTTTACAAAAGACGGCATCACTTGATATGCAAATTCAACATCTTTTTCTCTTTTTGCTTTTGCCATTATTTCACAAGTTCCAAATAAACTGATATAAAATTTAATAAAAATTAGGTAAATCCTGTCGGCCTATATTGTTATGTTTATTTTTTGTTTTGTTTTTGAAAAAGAGGTGCAGTCATGAGAAAGTAAAGATAATTATTTACCTTTCAAATAGTTTTTATTTTGAATTGCTTAAAGTAGAACTTATAAGTTTAACATTTGTATTTGGTATATCAAAAGAGTTGAAATTACACAATGGGTTGATATTTAGAAGAGATGGATTTTTAACATAGTATGGATCTGGAATACATAGGGTAGTAGCATATGACTTTTGGTTATCAGTTTTTGGATTAAAGGAATACAAGAATTTATAATTTTGAAAAAGAAGGTTTTTTGAGAAATAAATTTGTAATATCTAAATTTATAAAATGTTGGTAAACCTAAAATAAGATATTCTATTGGAGTATCACAAAAAAAAACAAACATTTCTTAATACTTTGTAATTTTACCTAAGCTAAGCCTAACTAATATTTTGTATGATGGGTAACTAAATCCTTCTACCTGACCTATTCTTTCTTTTGGGGAATTATCTAATATTTTATAATGAATATAATTTAAGTATTTTAAAGGGATAATGGAAATGGATGATGCAGTATCAAGAAAACAGGGTAAAGATATTTGATTTATAAGAACAGAGAATAATAATAATGTTCTACCTGGGTTTATGGGCTTTGTAGGAGTATTCTTCTTAAGTGGGCAGTCCCTATGAAAATGCATCTGGTTGGGTATCTGGTTTGTAGAACATATCTTGCAGGGGTATGGGGGTAGGTTTATGGGTTTGTATGTTTCTTGCTGGTGGTGAGTTGCTGCTGCTGTCCTTGGGAATGGTTGGAATTTCTTAGTTTGGGAGTAGTTGGGGTTAAATTTTACTGGAGTAAATTGACTATTTCTTGTACTGGTAGAGGGTTGTCGATGAGGCCGAATCCTCCAAGAGAGACGGGTCTCGCCAGGACGCTACCAGGAAACCAGGCGGTGCGCTCCGGCCCTCAGATGAACCGCGCAAGATGTGCCTGGATCTTGTGGATAGTACGGTCGGTAGGCAGGTAGCCGTGGATGTGATGGACCACCGAGGAGAGCACCAAGGAGTTGGCGGCTCTGGCCCGGCCGACGAGAGAGAGGCCGCGGGTGTAGGGAGACCACCTCGTTATAGCAGCTTCGAGCAGGACCAGGATATGTCTTTCTTGGGCTGAGTTTTGATTTCCTGGCGGTCACATTGCAGCCCAACATCTTCAGCTCGACCGACGACCAGGAGTACCGAGTGGAGCGTCGTTGCGGGCGCGCCAGGCGCCGCACCATAGACCTTTGCTCTTGGTGAAATTTCCCTTTATGCCGGAGGCGCGCTGGAAGTTCTCGAAGATGGAGGTCACCGCGCCGAACTGTTGACGAGAAGTTTAGATACTGCTCTCTTTTCGGAAGTCCACATACAAAAAAAATAAAACAGCCTTCTCAATCATTATTTTGTTTGAACAAAAACAGTTTTCCTTGCTTTAAAGTTGTCAAATTTTCCTAATTATCATATGATTTCATTATTAATTATTTGCTTATTAAAGACTATAGACTATATAGTTGCCTTAGCCGTTGCGTTTTATTCTACTCTCGACTTAACAGTTTTTACCTTGTCTCAACGCAATAATTGAAAAATAAAAATTAACCCAGGTTTTTGAACAAATTAATTGGCATATATTTAAGTTTTTATGGATAGGTTATCAAGGATATATTTGGTTTTAAGAGAAATTTTACATGGAGCATATTCGTATTTTTTGCAAGTTCAGCATGAATATGCTCATAACCTATACAAGTTTAATAGAGATATATTGATGTTTTATGGAAGGTTATCTGGAATATACTCAGGGCTTAGAACAAATTCAACAGAGGATTCTCTCAGGTTTCAGGAATTTTGCCATGAGATGGAAATCGAGGTGACGGTTATTGCATCAGCGAGGGAAATGGAGCGATCGTTGCTCGATATACCGCAAGGGCTGGTAGCGGCCAGTGCCTTATTTTCACAGCTAGGAACAAGGAAAATCTCTAACTTTAGTGAAATCTTACACATAATTATTTTCTGCCTATATTTATATGTTAAATTATATCTAATTTGTTAGTATTATTTTCAGCAGATTTGATATCTCAAACGGATTGCTTATGCATAAATATTCGTATATACAGTGGTACCTCGACATACGAGCGCCCCTACATACGAGTTTTTCGAGATACGAGCCGACGAGCAAGTTATTTTTTGCTTTTAGTTACCAGCGAAATTCGAGACACGAGTTCGGTTCGGTAGTGTTGAAGATATTAATCTGTGATTTTAAATGTTTCTTTTTGACCAGTACTTTTGTTTTGTTTTTGCTTTTCCTAAAATGTTTCTTTCTTCTTCTTCATTATTATTTGTTCTATATGCAAAGCTTTGTTTTTTGAGACTTGAATAAACAAATTCAAGTTTATTATATTTTTGTGTGCTCTTGAAGTTAAACACAACAGGCATACTGAGGTTATGCAAGTAATTGGTTTTGAGGAGTCAGAGGAGGAGGTTATTTCTACAAGTGAGATAAAGGAGATCTTAGGAATGTGGGAGAGAGTTTCACAGTTCGTGGAAAAAAAAAACACCCAGAAAAAGTTGCAACAGGTCGTGCATCTGACCTTTTTAATAAAACTTGCCTAACTCATTTCCGGAACATTCTGAGAGGGAGGAAGAAACAAACCTCCTTGGACATGTTTTTTTCTAAACGGCCTACAGGTGAAAGCGAGAAAAATGTAGCGAAAAAGGCAAAGACCAATGAGGATATCTAATTTATTTCTTTACATTCTCTCTTTTGTTTTGTGCAATGAATATTTGATATTTATAAATACGTTTTTATTATTTAAAACCACGTAACAAAAATAACTGGGGTGACATTTTGGTGGTTGGAACGGATTAATGGTAGTTCAATTGTTTTGTATGGGGAAATTTGATTCGAGATACGAGTAATTCAAGATACGAGCAAGGTTGCGGAACGAATTAAACTCATATGTCGAGGTACCACTGTATATATTTATATTTGAATTTTATGTCATTATTTTTTTAACGAATAAATATGGTTGTATTCAAAATAAAGTATTGTCGAATGTTTTGCTTAACTTTAATTCAAATATTTCTCATTATTCATCAAGCTCGACACAATAGTGCCACGTGGAAAATTAGGGAAGACAAGCTTCGGGATGACACAGCGATTTATTTAAGGCAAGAACAAACTAAGAATGATAAACAAAAGATAAGCCATGAGGGAAGTTTACAGATGAGCAAAATATAAATATAAAAAATGATACTCTGCGAATAAAATAATTAATACTTTGCTACAATAGTGACTGAATGCTGAATACTCATTTGGATTTAATATTGCATGTTTTTTGAGGCCGGTAATCTGGTGGTAACACGATCGATAATACTAGATCGAATTCCACTTTGAGCACTTTTTTTGTAAATGTTGAATGGCTTGAATTCCCTCATATATTACGCAAAGTACAACAGCGCCATTTAGCATTGTAATTCAATGAAATTATGGCATCTTAAAAGTTAATAGTTTGACTATTTTATATAAATGATTTCGATTTACTTATCTTAAAAACATTAGCTAACTACTCACTATTATAATAACATTCGAGAAGTTAATGAAAGTTTTTTATTTATTCCTTACCTGTAAAACATAAACTAAATTATGCTACCCTTAGAAATAATAGGGAATAAAATCGAGTTTTTTCCACGACCATAAAACTGATCTGTCTCTACAACACTTTTCTCTTGCAATTTTATTAACTATTCAATCAACTTTCAGAAATTTGGTGGGATTTGTACTCTCTGGTATGAAAATAAAGTTATTTATTGGGTTAAGCCAATAAACAGTCTTCAAGTTTCCACAAAGATTGGCTTTTTCTAATAGAGAAACAACTTCCATTTCCGCCTTGTTTTGCAGGTTCTAGCGATGATTTATTCAGTAGCAAAGAGCTCTGGGAACCCTTATATTATCGTACCCTACCTAAGTTATTAAGGCATGCATTGCATAACTCATGGCTTAGAGGCGCGATTGTCCTTATTCTCATTAATTGTCGCCCAGCATAACAATGAGGTGTTCCTGAACAATGAGGTATCGGAACATGTTTGCTTTACTTGTACAAATGTATTTAAAAACTTGTTAGCATATATTAATTGGAACAATTCAACAAAAAATATTTATATGAAATGCATAAAAAAACTACTACGGTCTTTTCTGCAAATAGAAAATTTATAGAGCGATATTCACCCAAGGACAACTTGACTGTTGATCAGTATACTATCGCTAAATGTTTAGGGCTAAAAGTTTCTTTTAATAAAAAAATTACCTACTAGCTTTCGGGCTCAATAGTTTTTATACAGATACTGGGGAAAATGGAAATTTTGGAATGGAGTGAAAAATCATTGGGAGAGACTGGCTCATCACTGATGAGCCTTCCAAGATAAGCCCCAAGTCCTCTTAAAGAGAGTCGTTTTATTTAATAAAAATAAAAATCGCGCTAATTGTTTCAATTTCCATATACAGATGGCGCTCTATCTCTTTGCATTGATATCTTACTAGACGAATGACCCGATCAACGCCCGGGTTTGCCTAAGTGTGTTTTTTTTTCTCTCTCTCTCTGCCCGGTGGACCCCCACCGTGGATGTGCCCTGCTCCATTCTCTGGGCCGACCTTCGTCGGAACTGCTTCTCGGGGCACGACGCAGATGTCGCCCTACGACTGGCCCTCCATGCCCTACCACATCCTGCCTCGAGGCGTGCCAACTGTGCCGCCTGTGGGTCCAGAGACGGGTCGCTGACCCACAGATATTGGAGTTGCCGAGCCGTGCGACCCCTGCTCCGGGAGGTGTTCGCCTCCTGTGAAGTGCCCCTGGATCTGCAGGCCTAGCTCTTCGACGTCGGCCTCCATCCCGAGGCTATAAAATTCACCAGCGTGGCGGAGGCTACCATCTACAAGTACCATCTGGGTCTTGAGGTGGGTAACGCCAGCCATCTTATCGACCTGCCCACTCTGTGAGAAAGAACTCTCGCAGTCCATCGGTGGCGGAGTCTTTCCTGAGGTGGGCGCCACCAATGACGACTTGTATATATATATTTATATATATACTAGGCGAATGACCCGGCTTCGCCCGAGAAATCCCTTGGGTGCAATTTCTTTCATACTAAAAGTATATCAATAATAAATATTAGAAGTGCCATAGAATAGCAATACAGAAGTAACACATAAACTACAGGAAAAAAGTTTGTGTGATGGCAAAAATTGTATTATATTATTGTTTAGGTATTTGATTTAATTAATATAGTTGATATAATAATATATATATTTTATATTATATACTAGCGGACGTACCCGGCTTCGCCCTGGGTTTTACCCGAGTAAAGGTTTGTCGAACGAACATTTGTTAAAACAATTCTCTATAAAAGCCCGGGTTTTACCCGAGTGCGTATATATTTTAAAAACGTTTTAATTCAAATACTATTCGTTACAATTATAAATTGGCGCCATGGATGTCACTCTTGTGAAACGTCCCGATCCAAACTGTGTGTTTTTAAAATGTTTTAATCAAAATACTATTCGTTACAATTATAAATTTGAACGATAGGCTCATTATTTCTTTATACCGTTATTATACCGTTATATTATATTATATATATATTACACGTTATTTGTTTTCTTGGCCGACTGTTTTACATATGGTGTTATCTTAAAATTGCTTGTTTTGAATATTTTTTAGATTGAGATTATTAGCTAGTATGTAAAAAAATTAACTCTGTTGAAATTTAATCTATATATATAAAAATGAATGTATGTGTTTCTGTTTGTTTGTCCTTTATGCCTGACCAAACCACTCATTGGATCGCCATGAAACTTTGGGAAGTTATTTAGTATAGTACTGGGAAGGTTTCTAGCAAATAAAATTTTTGAAATAACTTTTCGCCTAGAAATAATCAAGATAAATATTCTAATTTATCTGTTATAATTCAACAATCTGCTCTAAATATTATCATGATGATACGATGATTTTGTAATGTAGAAAATTAGGAATGACAAAATTCAGGATGACACGGCAATTTATTTGAGACAAGAATAATGATACAATTCAAAGGCAAGATACTATTCCTTTAACTTCCAATTACCGAGGGAACCAGTTAATATTGATTTTATTCAACTTATCGAGTATTTTTCAAGGGACCGGGAAAAAATGTTCACTTTATCGAGAGATTCGTTAAACAAACCTTTACTCGGGTAAAACCCGGGCGAAGCCGGGTACATCCATACAAGAATAATGATACAATTCCAAGGCAAGATACTATTCCTTTAACTTCCAATTACCGAGGGAACCAATTAATATTGATTTTATTCAACTTATCGAGTATTTTTCAAGGGACCGGGAAAAATGTTCACTTTATCGAGAGATTCGTTAAACAAACCTTTACTCGGGTAAAACCCGGGCGAAGCCGGGTACATCCATACAAGAATAATGATACAATTCCAAGGCAAGATACTATTCCTTTAACTTCCGATTACCGAGGGAACCAATTAATATTGATTTTATTCAACTTATCGAGTATTTTTCAAGGGACCGGGAAAAAAATGTTCACTTTATCGAGAGATTCGTTAGACAAACTTTTACTCGGGTAAAACCCGGGCGAAGCCGGGTATATACGTCCGCTAGTTTTGTATTTATATATAAATAAAATTAACTCTGTTGATTTTTTTTTTTTGTATTTAATCGATAACAGCGAAGTTACGCATGTTAATGTTAGGGTAAAATATTTTGATGTTAAGCAAAACCTGCTCCATCTCGTTTTACATAAATGTTGAAAATTTGGTCGAAATTGATGCATTGTAACGAAAGTTTTTAGTGAACAACACTTATGAAATTTGCATTTTATTAATATAGATAATATAAATGAGTTTTAAAAATTGTAAAAAAAAAAATGCATCGGCCGGGAATCGAACCCGGGCCTCCCGCGTGGCAGGCGAGCATTCTACCGCTGAACCACCGATGCTTTAAAAAAATGGCCATATTTAGGTATCCATTCCATTCCGGATTAGTCCGCGTAAAAAAAAGTTCTTCAAATTAAAAAAAAGAAATAGCCAAAAATACTAATCAAAATGCAGCCGAAAATTTTCCTCAGGTTTATAAAAAGCGACATGCAAAATTTGGTACCAATTGGTTCAGCAGTTTTTGTGTTTATCGCGAAACAGACAGACAGAAATTGACTTTTATATATATCCCTATATATCAGTGTCGGGCAACCGGTGTGCCGTGGCACACTGGTGTGCCGCGAAGAATTCTAGGTGTGCCGCGAACATTTTTGTAGGTATTTAGAACTTTTGGTTAAATTTAAAAATAATGTTTCAAAAAATATTTTTTATAATTTTTATTCAATTTTAATAATTTTTTCAAAAATTTTCATATAAAAAATGAAATTTAAAAAAAGCAAATTTCATTTTATATAAAACTTATTTTGGTATTATAATTACAACAGTTTGCATAATTTTATATTTCATATAACGTATGTACATAATCTTGACGTACATAACTGGCACGTGCCATTATTAAAAAATAAAAATGCAAATAGGTACGTACCTATTTAAAATCATAAGTTAAAAAAAAAACAATCCGCGAAAACAACTTTATTTAATAAAGTTGAATACATACTGCGGGAAAATACGCAATTTTTAAAATAATATGTCCAAACTTAACCGTCATTTACAACCTTTGTCACAGCTGTTTATTAATAGAGACTCAAAGCTACAAAGTTTAAAAAAAAGAAAACAAAAAAAATTATAAATTTATTTAAAAAATTTATTCGGAGTTTTCGTCAAAGTATTGCTGTAGTAATTCTTCATTTTTTTTGCATGTTGTAAAACACACACACATTCACACAATAAGTTTTGTACACCGTAAAATCTGTTGGTTAAAAAGGAAAAAAATATTTTTGTTACGAAATTCTCACTCACTTTTAACTCAAGGTAACTTTATTTAAACATTTTATTATTATATTTGTGTGTTTTTTTCTAAATTCTCTCAAAACTAGATGGAGAGATTTCTAATTAGAGAAGGTGCCAGTGATAAACAAAATCAAAACGAAAATAAAGAAGATAAGAAAATAGTAAAATCAACTGGAAATAAGAGGAAATACGTTGAAGATTATCTCAAATATGGATTTATACCATCTGTTAATGATCCATCACTGCCGTTTTGCTTAATTTGCCAAAAAACCCTCAGCAACGAAACAATGGTGCCAAGTAAACTACTTCGACATATTGAGACAAATCATCGGGAGCAGATGAACAATCCAATAAGCTACTTTGAAAATATACGATCAAGTTTTCAAAGCAATCAAAAAAATTCAAGAAATTTATGACCACCTCAGATGAAGCTCAAACAGCTAGTTACAGTGGGCAATCTCGGTGGAAGTGGTATTGGTTAGGTAGTTGATGGGAAGAGCAGATTTTGCAGGGGTAGGGTGGTAAATTGGTTGACCTGCTGGATGCTTCCTGGTGATGAGCTGTGGTTAATCTTGGAGATGACCTTGGAGGTGGTTGGAGTTGTAGACCTGGAGGAGAGTTGGGGTTAAACCTTGACCTTGTTGGGTAGTATGATCTATTTTGAAAATTCTGCCTATTATCATTATTACTTGTGGATGGTTGCTGTTTTTCTTGATTGGTAGAGTATTTTAATTGAGTAGCTATTCTAATCCAATCTGAGGTTTCCTTAACTCTTGCTGCAATTAAATATTTCTTCAGGTAATTTGGCATCCCCTCTGTAAGAGCTTCTAATAAAAGTGGTGTATCCAAATTAAGCTTCTTTGCCAATGAAGATTTTTCTTTAAAGTAATTATCAAGATCATCCTTATCATTATATTTCAAATTTAAAAATTTACTAAATAGGTTAGAGTCCTTAACTGTAAAATATGAAAGTAATTTTTGTTCTAGTTCTCTCCAATCATCTATATCTTGCAATGTCTCTATATAAAAATTAAAAGCTTCGCCATCAAGGTATTTCGAAATATTTTTTAGTTTATAGTCTTCATCAACATGGTTTTGCTGGCATTTTTTATTAAAGAATTTTAACCATGAAGTAACATCAAAATTTTGTCCATCATATTTGGGTAAATCAAAATTACTCGTAAAAGATTGTTGCTCAACTGGCTTTTCTATTTTCGGAGGCATTTTAGAGAGAATTACTAGGCAAATCCTGTCGGCTATTCCCGCTTGGAGATGGGCATGTTGACTTGAATTTGGCTATTTTTGCTTGAATTGGGCTATTGTTTGATTGAAGATCGGTATTTTTGATTGGAAAAGTTATTTTTGGTTAAGATGGCTATAGTTGATTGTAGAGATTTGAATATTAGTTTTGCTTTTGTTCACACAAGTTTCAGGCAACTAGGCAAACCCGGGCGTTGATCGGGTCATTCGTCTAGTAAGATATCAATGCAAAGAGATATTAAAAAAGATAAGATTTCTGCTGTATTTTGATCATCTTGAGGATTATGGTAATGGTGGTGCAGTCGTGGTTGAATAATCTTGAAATAAAAATAATAATGATTTTGATCAGTAATTGCTTTTATTGTGCTATAAAGGAATATATAAAACATAATTTGGTAAAAAGTAATGCCTGTCTTAAGGCGAGTAGAATAAGGAAACAAAAGAATATTTACATAATGTACAAATGTTTTGGGTCGGCCAACCGGGGAAGAACAACAATGAGATTTTATATGGGAAGGATGACCTCTGGCGGTCGATTTAAACAGAGTATTTATATATATGACATTATAATTTTAAATAAAATAACACTTTAACATAATTCCAAATAAAATATTTTAATTGAACATTATAAATAAATTATTTTAATATAACATCTCCCCCCTGTGAAGAAAACAACATGGGTTCATCCAGAGAAAAGTGATAAAAAAAATATTGTTAAAAAAAAGATAAAATGATTTATGGAAAGAAAATAATGTGAGTGGTGATATTCACTTATCATATTGGTTTTAAAATATGGTAACCAATAGACAGGAAAGTACAAAATTATATAAATGATAAAAATGTGAATAATAACAAAACAATTGGAAGCAAGTGAAAATAAAAATGTGATAATCCATAATCATATTGGTTTATTGTTAACCAATAGATTGGAAATTACAAGTGTGAATGATGATAAAAATATGGTGAAGAGTAAAAATGTGGTTGATTGAAAATTGTGGTAAAGATATATGGAAATACTAAAAACATTTGATGACTACAAGAAAAGGCATTTATATAAAAAAAAAACAATAAGTTGAAGGCAAAGTTTAATTATGTACAAAGGAAAATAAAGGTTTACAAGGATCAAAAGGTGTGATAATATTTAACGGGGCAAAAACAACTATGGTAAAATTGATTTTTTAAAAATAGTTTGACAAAAAGGGTATAACTAAGCAAATAAGCGATTGAAACTATTGTAAACATGAATGAGAATTAAAAGTTAAACTAAAGGTAACTGCGCAAAATGTTTAATACAAAGTACCTTGAAATGGATGATTCCGGCTGGAGTTGAATTCTCGGGAGATGGCTGGTGTTGGGCGGAAGATGTGATGGCTGGAGTTGGAAGGGAAAAGGATGCTTGAAAATTCTTGAGATGGTGGCGGCTATGTTTGCTGGGAGATGGCTATGTTTGTTTGGAGATGGCTATTGTTGCTTGGAGATGGCTATGTTTGTTTTGAGATGGCTATGTTTGTTTGGAGAAGACTATGTTTGCTTAAGATGGCTATGTTTGAAGATTGGTATTTTTTATTTTAGAGGGCTATTTTTGATTGAAATGAACTATTTTTGATTGTGAAAGCTATTTTTGATTGAAATGAACTATTTTTGATTGTGAAAGCTATTTTTGATTGAAATGAACTAATTTTGATTGTGAAAGCTATTTTTGATTGAAATGAACTATTTTTGATTGTGAAAGCTATTTTTGTTTGAAATGACTTATTTTTGACTGGAGAATTTGCATATTTGAATTCGAAAAATTTTGTTTTTGGGATATTGTTCACACAAGTTTCAGGTATCCTGTCGGCTAATATTATAAAAATAAAGATGAATAAAATTTCTATTGTATTTTGATATTAATTACTTGTAGAGGAATTATTGGTCATTTGCTTGATTTTATTAAAGTGTTATTTTCTTATTTAATCTTGTATCAAAATATGTTTTACAAAATTTTGCATTTTTACCCCTTTTTAAATTTATTTTTAAATGCCATGATGTTTTAATATGTTTCTCATTTCGCCTTACAAATATGTAAATTTACCGTGGTAAACATATGTAAATTTCAACTATTAACACCATATCAGTTTTAATACACCATATGCAAAACAGTCGGCCAGGAGAACAACAACAAAATTATATTACCTATTTCTCACAACTTCAATATTTTAATTAACTTGTACATTGTTTATCATATTTACACTATATATTTTCGTTAATGACCACAATACCATGTAACTTAATATTTCCTTATATTTTTAATTCCCTAACTTTTGATATTTGATATTTTTTATTTAATCTCATTTCATAATGTTTTAATTTTTAAAATTTACATTTTAAACCCATTACTTATTTCATATGTAATTAATAACTAAAGGCGTTTCTGCCAGTATGTAAATTTGGCGAGACCAACCTATGTAAATTTTACCTCTTATAATGATCCACCTTGATTCTTTTTCAAATGATCATTCTTTATTACTACCATTACTTTTTTTTTAAATCTTTACATTTTCATAACTTGTTTTCACATTTGCCTTTTGTACATAAACTTTCTCATTTATTGCTTTTTTCACAAATGCCTTTTTCTTATAATCATCCAATGTTTCCACCTATCCTTTACAAATTATTTTTCATATTGTTTTCAATGTTCTTCATATTTTTTCATTTTATACTTTTGTAAATATCATTCATTTTATTTTCGTCCTCATTAATAGTATTTGTATCATTTTATCATGTTTTTCCCAATCTATTGACTCACAACAAGTCAATATGATCAAGGGATATCATCCTTTTATTTCCCACTTTTTTAATATGCATTCATTTTATTTTTCTTCCACATTTCTAATATTATGTGTATCATTTTTATCCTTGTCTTTTCCAATCTATTGGTTAACAATAAACCAATATGATTATGGATTATCACATTTTTATTTTCACTTGCTTCCAATTGTTTTGTTATTATTCACATTTTTATCATTTATATAATTTTGTACTTTCCTGTCTATTGGTTACCATATTTTAAAACCAATATGATAAGTGAATATCACCACTCACATTATTTTCTTTCCATAAATCATTTTATCTTTTTTTTAACAATATTTTTTTTATCACTTTTCTCTGGATGAACCCATGTTGTTTTCTTCACAGGGGGGAGATGTTATATTAAAATATATATATACAAGTCGTCATTGGTGGCGCCCACCTCAGGAAAGACTCCGCCACCGATGGACTGCGAGAGTTCTTTCTCACAGAGTGGGCAGGTCGATAAGATGGCTGGCGTTACCCACCTCAAGACCCAGATGGTACTTGTAGATGGTAGCCTCCGCCACGCTGGTGAATTTTATAGCCTCGGGATGGAGGCCGACGTCGAAGAGCTAGGCCTGCAGATCCAGGGGCATTTTTTGTTATCTTTTTTAATATCTCTTTGCATTGATATCTTACTAGACGAATGACCCGATCAACGCCCGGGTTTGCCTAAGTGTGTTTTTTTTCTCTCTCTCTCTGCCCGGTGGACCCCCACCGTGGATGTGCCCTGCTCCATTCTCTGGGCCGACCTTCGTCGGAACTGCTTCTCGGGGCACGACGCAGATGTCGCCCTACGACTGGCCCTCCATGCCCTACCACATCCTGCCTCGAGGCGTGCCAACTGTGCCGCCTGTGGGTCCAGAGACGGGTCGCTGACCCACAGATATTGGAGTTGCCGAGCCGTGCGACCCCTGCTCCGGGAGGTGTTCGCCTCCTGTGAAGTGCCCCTGGATCTGCAGGCCTAGCTCTTCGACGTCGGCCTCCATCCCGAGGCTATAAAATTCACCAGCGTGGCGGAGGCTACCATCTACAAGTACCATCTGGGTCTTGAGGTGGGTAACGCCAGCCATCTTATCGACCTGCCCACTCTGTGAGAAAGAACTCTCGCAGTCCATCGGTGGCGGAGTCTTTCCTGAGGTGGGCGCCACCAATGACGACTTGTATATATATATTTATATATATACTAGGCGAATGACCCGGCTTCGCCCGAGAAATCCCTTGGGTGCAATTTCTTTCATACTAAAAGTATATCAATAATAAATATTAGAAGTGCCATAGAATAGCAATACAGAAGTAACACATAAACTACAGGAAAAAAGTTTGTGTGATGGCAAAAATTGTATTATATTATTGTTTAGGTATTTGATTTAATTAATATAGTTGATATAATAATATATATATTTTATATTATATACTAGCGGACGTACCCGGCTTCGCCCTGGGTTTTACCCGAGTAAAGGTTTGTCGAACGAACATTTGTTAAAACAATTCTCTATAAAAGCCCGGGTTTTACCCGAGTGCGTATATATTTTAAAAACGTTTTAATTCAAATACTATTCGTTACAATTATAAATTGGCGCCATGGATGTCACTCTTGTGAAACGTCCCGATCCAAACTGTGTGTTTTTAAAATGTTTTAATCAAAATACTATTCGTTACAATTATAAATTTGAACGATAGGCTCATTATTTCTTTATACCGTTATTATACCGTTATATTATATTATATATATATTACACGTTATTTGTTTTCTTGGCCGACTGTTTTACATATGGTGTTATCTTAAAATTGCTTGTTTTGAATATTTTTTAGATTGAGATTATTAGCTAGTATGTAAAAAAATTAACTCTGTTGAAATTTAATCTATATATATAAAAATGAATGTATGTGTTTCTGTTTGTTTGTCCTTTATGCCTGACCAAACCACTCATTGGATCGCCATGAAACTTTGGGAAGTTATTTAGTATAGTACTGGGAAGGTTTCTAGCAAATAAAATTTTTGAAATAACTTTTCGCCTAGAAATAATCAAGATAAATATTCTAATTTATCTGTTATAATTCAACAATCTGCTCTAAATATTATCATGATGATACGATGATTTTGTAATGTAGAAAATTAGGAATGACAAAATTCAGGATGACACGGCAATTTATTTGAGACAAGAATAATGATACAATTCAAAGGCAAGATACTATTCCTTTAACTTCCAATTACCGAGGGAACCAGTTAATATTGATTTTATTCAACTTATCGAGTATTTTTCAAGGGACCGGGAAAAAATTTTCACTTTATCGAGAGATTCGTTAAACAAACCTTTACTCGGGTAAAACCCGGGCGAAGCCGGGTACATCCATACAAGAATAATGATACAATTCCAAGGCAAGATACTATTCCTTTAACTTCCAATTACCGAGGGAACCAATTAATATTGATTTTATTCAACTTATCGAGTATTTTTCAAGGGACCGGGAAAAATGTTCACTTTATCGAGAGATTCGTTAAACAAACCTTTACTCGGGTAAAACCCGGGCGAAGCCGGGTACATCCATACAAGAATAATGATACAATTCCAAGGCAAGATACTATTCCTTTAACTTCCGATTACCGAGGGAACCAATTAATATTGATTTTATTCAACTTATCGAGTATTTTTCAAGGGACCGGGAAAAAAATGTTCACTTTATCGAGAGATTCGTTAGACAAACTTTTACTCGGGTAAAACCCGGGCGAAGCCGGGTATATACGTCCGCTAGTTTTGTATTTATATATAAATAAAATTAACTCTGTTGATTTTTTTTTTGTATTTAATCGATAACAGCGAAGTTACGCATGTTAATGTTAGGGTAAAATATTTTGATGTTAAGCAAAACCTGCTCCATCTCGTTTTACATAAATGTTGAAAATTTGGTCGAAATTGATGCATTGTAACGAAAGTTTTTAGTGAACAACACTTATGAAATTTGCATTTTATTAATATAGATAATATAAATGAGTTTTAAAAATTGTAAAAAAAAAAAATGCATCGGCCGGGAATCGAACCCGGGCCTCCCGCGTGGCAGGCGAGCATTCTACCGCTGAACCACCGATGCTTTAAAAAAATGGCCATATTTAGGTATCCATTCCATTCCGGATTAGTCCGCGTAAAAAAAAGTTCTTCAAATTAAAAAAAAGAAATAGCCAAAAATACTAATCAAAATGCAGCCGAAAATTTTCCTCAGGTTTATAAAAAGCGACATGCAAAATTTGGTACCAATTGGTTCAGCAGTTTTTGTGTTTATCGCGAAACAGACAGACAGAAATTGACTTTTATATATATCCCTATATATCAGTGTCGGGCAACCGGTGTGCCGTGGCACACTGGTGTGCCGCGAAGAATTCTAGGTGTGCCGCGAACATTTTTGTAGGTATTTAGAACTTTTGGTTAAATTTAAAAATAATGTTTCAAAAAATATTTTTTATAATTTTTATTCAATTTTAATAATTTTTTCAAAAATTTTCATATAAAAAATGAAATTTAAAAAAAGCAAATTTCATTTTATATAAAACTTATTTTGGTATTATAATTACAACAGTTTGCATAATTTTATATTTCATATAACGTATGTACATAATCTTGACGTACATAACTGGCACGTGCCATTATTAAAAAATAAAAATGCAAATAGGTACGTACCTATTTAAAATCATAAGTTAAAAAAAAAACAATCCGCGAAAACAACTTTATTTAATAAAGTTGAATACATACTGCGGGAAAATACGCAATTTTTAAAATAATATGTCCAAACTTAACCGTCATTTACAACCTTTGTCACAGCTGTTTATTAATAGAGACTCAAAGCTACAAAGTTTAAAAAAAAGAAAACAAAAAAAAATTATAAATTTATTTAAAAAATTTATTCGGAGTTTTCGTCAAAGTATTGCTGTAGTAATTCTTCATTTTTTTTGCATGTTGTAAAACACACACACATTCACACAATAAGTTTTGTACACCGTAAAATCTGTTGGTTAAAACGGAAAAAAATATTTTTGTTACGAAATTCTCACTCACTTTTAACTCAAGGTAACTTTATTTAAACATTTTATTATTATATTTGTGTGTTTTTTTTTCTAAATTCTCTCAAAACTAGATGGAGAGATTTCTAATTAGAGAAGGTGCCAGTGATAAACAAAATCAAAACGAAAATAAAGAAGATAAGAAAATAGTAAAATCAACTGGAAATAAGAGGAAATACGTTGAAGATTATCTCAAATATGGATTTATACCATCTGTTAATGATCCATCACTGCCGTTTTGCTATATATTAGTTAACATATTTTCAACTATATAGCGCAAAGCTATTTTTATTGAATAGCAAAAGACTGACCCTATAAACCATAAAATTCATCAATAAAATTTAATAAAAAGTTCTTTATGGAGAGACACGATGATTGCGATGATAATTATTGTGTTTAATTTGTGCCTTTGATATTCAAACATTAAAACATTACTTTTATATACATTGCGTAAAAGTTAAGTGACAAAATTATTTTATTATATTAAAAAGAATAAAAAATTATAGTAGTAGTATCATATAGGTAACCCAGAATCTTGGAGCGTATCTCTCCATAGATCGCCAAATATACCCGGGTAAAAAGAATGATAGATTATAATTTATTAAAATATGTGATATACCCATTTTCACATAATGACTTGCATATACTCCAAAGAGACTTTAATCTCTATATTTAAATGATATTTACGATTTTCATTTCGTTAACCATTTGGAATAGTAGAAAACATTTTTGATATATATAAAAAAGATTTTCTGCTGTTGATTTTAGAATAATATTGTGATAAGCTTTTATTTGCTTGAAAAGGAATTATTGGTCATTTGCTTGAGGTTGGTGTACATGAGTATTTAAATTTCAGTCGAGGCGAAAATAATAAAATATAATAAAGATTGAAACACAATTTGCTTTAATTGTGCTGGTTGATATAATTAAGGAATAAATACCTGATTTGAGGCCTAAAGAACAAAATAAAAGATTAGGTATTTACATATTTACAAAAAGATCTGAACTGAGCCGGCCAACGGGAAATTTATTTATTTCGTCTCAATTTACAGGTGTTACATTCGAGCACAGCTCGCGAGTCACCTTGTCCTGGCTATTTTAACATGGCGAGTTGGTGGAGTAGAGGTGGTCCCCCTAGGCCTTGCAGGAGGGCAGCTGTTGGGCGATGAGCTCTTGACTAAGTGTCAGGGCCGGGTCGTCGGAATCGGGGATTGATATCTCCTTTATTTTGTATAATATCTTGTATGGTTGGATTATTTGAATTTTGCATTTGAAGGTATAATTTCTTAACGGAAGTTTGGTACATATCTTCTAGATCGGGTTGGTTCAAGTCCTCCTTCAGTATCTTGTTTGATAGGTTGAATGGAGCTCCTATACTTGTCCGAAGGCAGATTCTCATAAATGCGTTTATCCTGTTTTTGTTTGTGGTTGTAATATATTTACACCAAATTGGGAGTGCGTATGTTACTATCGGGAGGATACAACTACTGTATAGAGCAAACTTTTGTTTTGTAGTCAATTTGCTTCTATAGTTGAACAGGCTTGCTAATGTTATTTTTGCGATTTTTGCTTTCTTTATGATATTTTTGACATGCATGTTGAATTTCAACTTGGAGTCTAAGGTAAGTCCAAGATATTTAACGCTGTCAGTCCAGTTAATAGGGCTCTGGTTTACCTTTAGGATGGATTGTGGCTTGAATTTTTTGTCTAGTGGAGAAAAAATTATTGCCTGAGACCTTTTTGGGTTGATGTCTAATTTCCAATCATTGCACCATTTGGTTATACTGTTTATGTAATTTTGGAGTTTTGTAGTTATTATTCCTATTGATTTGGAGTTTGCTAAAATTGCTGCGTCATCTGCGAAAAGTTTTATTTGACATTTTGGATGTGGAGGGAAATCGTTGATGTAGATGCTGAATAGGTAGGGTCCAAGGATAGAGCCTTGAGGGACTCCAATCTAGGTTGGTTTTGCCGTGGTTATATAATTCCCTTGCTTAATTGAAAAGGTCCTGTCCTGGAGATAGTTTTTCAAGAATTTGATAAAATCCCTTGGAAATTGATTTTTTGTTATTTTTGCTATCAAGCCATCATGCCATACTCTATCAAAGGCTTTGGTAAAGTCTGGAAAAACAGCACTTACTGCCTCCTTGTGGGAATTTCTTATTTGGATGTAGTCTATTACTGTGATTAGCTGGTGGGTTGTGGTGTGTCCTTTTCTGAATCCAAATTGTTGAGGAATGATAAAGTTAATAGAATTCATGTATGTCTGCAATCTGCGAAGAACAATCCTCTCGTATACCTTACCGATGGTAGAGAGAAGGCTGATTGGTCTGAGATCTTCAGGTGATTTGACAGGTGATTATTTTGGAATGGTTATGATAATGGCATGTTTCCATGTCTTCGGGAAGTAGCACAGGTGTAATGCAATCATTGAAGATCCCAGCGAGGAAAACTATCCATTTGATGGGGAGGTTTTTAGTTATTTGCGGCGTAATATTGTCGTGGCCTGGAGCTTTGTGATTTCCTAGGTTTTTAATCACTTCCTTGACTTCATTTGGCGTTGTCATTGATAGTTTATTCTCTTGGGGATGATGGCAAGTGTTATCTGTTAGGTAAGACGGAACCACATCCTCCGCCTTGGAAAAGTGTTTGGAAAAATGTTCTGAAAGATCATTTCCAATTTTTTTGTCGGTCAGCAAGGTTTTTCCATTTGCATTTAAACTAGTGATTTTGTCAGTTTTTTTCCTAATGGGTTTTGTTTTTTTCCAGAAGTCTGTTGGGCTCGATTCAAGTTTGCTTAAAAAACTATTCCAATTTTCATATTTCTCTGCTTCAAGGTCTTGATTTACCTTTCCTTGAAAATTGAGGTAAGTAGCT